>JZKD02S2380134.1:311064-332104 GCA_000966675.3 Picea glauca | reverse complement strand
AGAGTGATAAAGAAGCAGTCAAATGGTAAGGCACCCTTCGAGTTGGTCTATGGTGTTGATGTAGTCCTACCAATTAACTTGATGATTCCAGTCCATAAGTTGATTAGAGAGTTCGCTACAGATGAGGAGGCCTTGCATGGTGGATTTGATGATCTAGTTCAGCACGAGGAGGATAGATCAGAGGCTTTGACACATTTCATTGATCATCAGAGACATGTAAAGAAAGCTTTGATGAGAGAGCTAAAGGAAAGGTGTTCCATGTTGGTGATTTGGTCTTTCTATGGGACAAGAGAAGAGAGAAGTTAGGAGACCACAGTAAGTTTGATAGTTTGTGGTTGGGTCCATTCAGGGTCCATGCTTTAGTGGGCCCAACACGTTTTAGCTTGTCGATTTGGATGGTGATGTCATGCAGTTGCCTGTCAATGGGCAACGTCTTAAACACTTTTTCCAATGAAGGGTTTAACCCCTTCAACATTTTTGGGTACTTGCAGGCATTAGTTTAGATGTTTGTTCTTTTCATTTATTGTCACTTTGCTTTTCCTAGCGTAGATTCCCTTGCTGCTTTCCAGTTTTCAGTCTAGACTAGATTCACTGGCCCACTTTCCCTTCGCCAGCATGTGGTTTGAGTTGTGATAGATTAGGACTTTTCTTTGCCTTACTTCCTTCTTCCTACGAGGACTTTCCGATTTTCCAGAGATGTTGTGCTTTTCGGAAGCCTTTTTCTACTTGTAAATGGCCTCATGCCAGATGTTTGTGTCAGCCTAGATTGCTAGTCTGGATGAGGGATCCTTGTTTCATCACCTGAGCAAAGAGTTTAGGGGAGTAGGGTGAAAGACATAGGTGATCGTGTCTGTATGTTCATCATGGCTTCACTGAGTTTTACCATCTTACAGAGTCCCCTCATCCAACATAGGGATATGATACTGAGTTTGAGTTGTTTGATCCAACACACATTTTGATCCATTTTGTTCACTTCACATTGGGGAAGGAGAGTCATCATTGCTCCTTTTTTCAGTAGGTTTCCTTGTATCGACACCGACACCTTATCTACAGGCAACCCAAGAGTGTTGAACACCTTAATGGCTGCAAGCCTCATTGGCAGTCCTTTCACATCTGACATGGCTGAGTATCATTGGGCCTTGATCAGGCGACTCTTGTCATGATTTGACTCCAGATCATTTTTCATTATGACAGAGTGTGCTCGTGCCTTAGGCCCCATTGTCATCATTGGTGGGTGACCTTCACACTTAGCAGGGGCTTACCTTATTGGCCTCTGACTAAGTGACTGCCTCTTTTGTATCGACATCAATGCATCTACAACATAGAGCAATGCACTGGTTGGCGAGTGGCAACAGTTTCAGAGTCTAGTAGCTTTCAAATCAGATTTTCCATTTCATGTGATTTTCAGAGGTATTCTGGTTTGAGTTTCATGATTTGTAAGGCTTGACTCCATGGCCCAATAGACTAGTTACTGGTATCAGTCAGCAGGTTTTACGATTATCAGTTTGATTCCTTTGGCATCAGTTTCTCAACATCATTGGCATTGGATGGTTTTAGTTGCAGACATGAGTTCTAGGTTCTTGAGACTCGAAGGGGGTCTCGCCCCTTTGCGTTGCCATTTGTTGACCCCAAAATCTCACCCTTGAGATTTGGATGGTCAAAGGGCCAGTCTATCCTTTCAGGCTGGCATTTAGAGGCTCTTCTTGATAGCACAGGACCATCAGTCAGAGGTCTTTTAGGCACATTGATGCTTGTTCTGGTCAGTTAGAGGATGGTTTCTTACATGTGTTGAGTTCAGAGCTTGTTTCAGTGATTTTCGAGTTATTACAGGATGAGTTTTCAGTTCCAGGTTTGAGTATGAGAGATTTGCAACATTATGGGACACTTCTTGCCCATGAGGATCTTATTGACCCCTCACATCAGTTATTTGACAACATATTCTTACTCCTTGTCCAATTGTGCTTCCAATGAGTATAAACTTGATGGTATTTGGACAACTTTGCTTTTTGGGTGATGAGGTGGCACATGTGATGATGTGGCAGGGTGAGGTGGTGACCCATGTGGGGCCCACATGCTTAAATCTTGGTCCTTTTCCTCCTAAAAATGGGCCTACTAAGGCACCCAACACTTGCTAAATGAAAATTAGGCTAAGTAAAGAAGTTTCCCAAAGTCATAAAGCATTCTAAAGCAAGTCAAAAAGTCAAACTGGGCGAGTTGTCTCATTTCTGCTTTAGCTTTAGCTTTCAGCCTTTAACTTTTATCTTTTTCCTTTCCCAACTTTCCACTTTCCCTGCTTTAGCTTTCCACTTTTTCCCTTTCCCAACTTTCCACTTTTCCTGCTTTAGCTTTCCACTTTTTCCTTTTCTCCTTTTTCCTTCCATTCTATCACTCATGCACCCTATTTCTCTCCATGAGATGCGCCCCTCTTACCTTTTTGGCCACAACTTCTTCATACCTAACCAGTTTTGACCCATTCGACCTCCATTCTCCTCCAGATAACCCCCAGATTTGGCCAGATTGCTTGGGAAAGGTGCGCTCAGCCAGTTTTAGCAGGTTTTATGCATTGACACATGGCAGGTGGACAGATTGACACATGGGCGAGGGATATTGGCTAGCTTTTGGCCCAGTTTGGAAAAATCAGGGCGAATTCTTCATGGAGTCAACTATATATGCAACATTCTTCCACAGTTGAAAGGTTGATCACTCTATTGCAGGAGCATTACTACTCTCTCATTCTATTCTACTCTCTAATTCTATTCTATCTCTCATTCTAGCTTCAGATTCCTAGTTTCTTGGAGATTATTGTAACAATTCTTGGCTTTTCTCTGTGATGGAGCCATTCCTCTGATTTGACATGAATAGAATATTATGTGTTAATTTTGGCCTAGATTCTTGTTGTTACATTGGATTTCTAATTAATTGTAGGTGTTTGAAACTTATCCTTCACCGGGGGTCGATTTGGCACCATTGGAGTGTTCTTTTCTTGCTGATTTTCTCTCTTTTTTCATTCTATTGGTTTGCTCTGCTTAGGGTTTTCCACCAAAATTTGTCTAAAATCAATTTTTATGCAAGTTTTGGGTGAGGTTATCTAACCCTCATTCCAAAACCATTTTGTGCTTGTTTGATTTGTGTTTTTGCAGGTCAGATTTCATCCATCAAGCAGCATGCCCTAGGGTAGCCTCCCTGTGGTTGGCATGCACTAGCCCAAAATGAGAGGGGTGATATCATTTGTGACCGTAGGATCCACCCCTGAAGTAAGCCTAGTTTGATTCCCTCAATCTACAACTGACCTAAAGCCTAGGGTGTCAAATTTATCCTTAACAGGACCTCGACGAGTTCTTGTATGTTGGGAAGTCTAATACGTCCTGAGAGTCCAACGCCGAGATACGTCATGCTGACGTGAGAGTCCTCTCACGAGACAACACGTGGAGCGCAAGGTTCCAACATGCTCCAAGTTCCATGGCGGTCCACGACGAAAGTTGGATTTAGTTAAAGGGAAATCAATGGTCCAGATTTAATCTGTGATCAAGATCAACAGTGGGATTTGTCCATCGCGTAGGATTTAAGGAGGACACGTGTCGCCACCAGGTAACCACGGGCATCGGACCAGAGCTCTTTAACGATCTCCTGCATACTAAAACTCCCCGCGGTTCGCCGTTCGGGATTACGAGGTGACTAAGGACTGTTAATCACGGGATTACAACCCTCGTAGATCTATGAATAAGATCTCTCGGTCGGTAGATCGAACGACTAGGGTTCAAAGGCCCCAAATCCAGGCCTCCGCGTCCACTTGGACCCACTCTTGACGCGTGGACTCCCACGTGGATTGACAGGGTGTACATGTCGTCACTAGGTGTTTGGTTCGTCCGTCCAAGTGCAGACACTTGTCCACTTGACACTGGTTGGGTGACGTCATCTCGGGATCTCGACGACCAGACATCGAGACTTTCCCAACCCATCACACATCTAACATTCCCTCGAGGTCCGAGATATGAAATTTCTTATCAAGAAGGATCAACGGTGAGGATATGATGATCCTCAGATCTAACGGCTTGGGGTTTAACACGCCCATTCTGGGGCATGAGCTTGACGAGGGTCCCACACTTAAATCATCAGTGAACCAGGAGGTTGACAAGTGTCACCCCTGTGACACCCTGGCTGTCGTGCAGGCATAACATGTCATGATGATGTCACTCTCTCTCTCTCTCTCTCTCTCTCTCTCCTCGTGCTTGTGTAACGAGACATGGAATCAGGGGTTGGAACCTTGGGCCCCAGTTATTGGCATGTCGGGACATTCAAAGGAGCTTGGACTTAGAATTCTTCCGAGGTCCGATGCTCTGGGTCGTAGAACTCCCTCCTGATCTTGGTTATGAAACTCGACGAACGAGATCGATCAACGCTCAAATTTGATGGCTGAAATTAAATCGCTGATTGCGCAGGGATTTTTGCCGACTGGACTATCCTGTCTTTGGATGGTCAGGATCGACCCCCTCCCTAGATTGACGACTACTGAGTTTCGCTAGTTATCAACATGCATTAAATGATTTATGGCAGAGAGTATTCATGATTTATTTGCCTTCTTTGGCCTCCTATGTAGATCTTATGATTAGTTCATTTATAGGTTCTCTAGTCATTCCAATGCCACAATTTACCAAGAAAAACCAATATTGATTTCATAAATTGGGCTTGCACATTTTTGGTCATACACAAAAACTTGCAAGTGCAACAAGCATTAAATCCATCATCAGGGTTATACAGTTATGAATGCACTTACAGATTTAATCCATCAAACAAGCTTAAACATTCATGACTATGATTTCAGGCACCAACCATTTAATTAAATCCAGTCACACAAAGCACAAGACTACTTATCTGTTTTGTGAAGAAGTTAACCAACCAATTGACTATGGGTGTTCACCTTTCCACCCAACCGTAGGCTCTGCATGCTCAGTCACTTCAGCAGCAGGCCACCCTCGTGCCAAGCCATGATACCACCAAGGAATTCTTTGCACTCACTCATGCATTTCCTTGTACTAGTTTTCTTTTCTCAGGTGCTCCTCAACTCAGAGCTCGTCTCTCCTCTGTCTGCCCCCGTGCCTCCTCCTGCATGCATCCCTCTATTCCCCCTTCTTCCCATTCGTGTGTCCCTTGCACGTAACTCCTTGGGAAGTTTGTCGACCTGTCCCCTTCTTTCTGTCAGAAGGGAGTTGGGTCAATCTTATTTGCAAAAATGGTACCCTGTGGTACCTTTGGCTGACAGTTTCAGCTGTCCTAGCTAGGTCTTCCATACTTGTATTTATTGAGGGTGGTTGGTTGCTCAACCACCAGCCCTCCCTTATTAACTGTTTTGCCTTGAAATCGGGGCTAAGAGAAATAATCTGAATAAGGCTTGAGGTCCTTTAGCTTAAAGAACCTCGTCTCATTTCTCTAGTGGTATCATGGCTAGTACTTTAAGGATTCACCCCCACAGTCAGCTGCTGGTATTTACAATAATACATTTACAAATGTTTTTTATGCTATTGTATGGCAACCATAAATCATGATTAATTACACATAATCATAGGTTTAGAGGGGGGGTGTTACACCAAACATGCCATCAATTTTGTAATTTTAAGTTAGAATAAAAAATTTAGTTTAGATACTCCTATTGTTAGTATATTTTTGAAATTGTACTACTGATAATGACATATTCACTATAGTTTTATATTCAATATGCAGGGAAACAGTTATGAATTTCGATATGGGACCATCAGTTTTATGACTTGGTTATTTAAATAAAGAGTCATTTGACAATCTCTACAGAGTGTTTCTCTTAACAAAAAAGAAAGCTCAAGCTTAGATCTGCTATTAATTGAGTTGAGTGAAAGGGGTGAGCAATGGAAAATACACGTGACTAAAAATGACATTTGCTCTTCCATGAAAAAGGAAAACAAATATAGGCAGGTAGGTAATTTTCCTTGTTGAATGTCTTCACAACTGTTGTGTATGTCTTGAATTAGAAATTATACACGTGCACAGGATAGGTTGGCCAGGTTTGACCACATGAGCAGACCAGACCAGAAATCATGAGAATGTCGCATGAGCAGCTCAATGTTGAAGCAGGGAGGGATGTAGAAATGTTAGATTTGCAGGGAGAGAGTGATACAATTCAATATTCACTGTGTCCGCTTTAGAATTAAAATTAAAGTAGAAAAACAAACATTTGATAAAAGCATTCAATCTAAATATCATTGCAACATAGCAATGGGATTATCAGTGTAGCTAGTGTGTGGCATCTGCAATCATGGGCTGAATAGATATTAACTATAAGTATATTACTATACAATATAATCTGCAATCATGGCAATCGTGACTATTGGTTTGACGATCTTTGCTTCCTGGTATGATGCAAATCCAAACATGCCATCAATTTTGTAATTTTAAGTTAGAATCAAATATTTAGTTCAGTCATCATCTCTTTATGTATCTGGTCTGGTCATGTGGTCGAATGTTCTCCACAAAAACATGATTGCCCAAATAGGAAATGGAATGTCGGCAACATTTGTGACCTGCACACAGGACGGTGGACATGCTATGGCCCCTCAAACCCTTCTCCCAATAAATAATAAACAATTTTCCACATTCCCAAAAGATAATAATAACAGAGATTTTAAAAGAAAAATGAAAATCCACAGATGGATAAAATCAAATAAGGGCCTTATAGCTATGCAAAAATATGAAGTGCCTATATTACAAAGCACTGCAGTGCCAGAGGGCCAATTTATCAGTTATATGCAGAACATGCAATGTAAATCCAGCAGCACATAAAATTCTATCTACGATTGAGCTAAAATATGACAATTATTTGCGAACAAAATGTTCAAGAGCTTTAGGCAGATTTAAATGGCTGATTTGCTTTTTAAGAGGTTGTTCATTCTTTACTTGTTGCTCAATAAAAGGCCTTTTTGCTCTGATGACATTATCCTGCTTTTTCTTTTGTCTTTTGCTTGGTTTGTTTCCGCCCTTTGTTTTATTTTTCAAGACGACATTTTTATCAGCAGCAATAGCTGTCTGCACATTGGCTTCTTGGGCCTGCTGAGTCTTTGTTTGCTGGTTTTTTCTCTGAGAGTGTTGCACAGCCAGGGAAATATTTTACCAAAGCAGTTTGGGTAAATGCATAAGTAATCAAAATATGAAAATTCAAGTCAATATTCTTTTATATCCACTTTAAACCAAATAAATATAAATGGCAGAATTTACCCCTCAATAGATATGAGATGTCATGTACCCATAATATTTCAAACGAGATAGCAGAATAAAAAAATCCTTTTCTGGTGTTAGAACAACAGATAGTTTAACTAAGGCTTAGTATCTTAATAAGGTGCTCTAGCAGGTTCAGCATCCTTTTGTTTGCTAAATAATAGATGTCTCGCAGGTTGTGTCAATGATGTAGTCCAGATGGAATAATTGTTATACTCTCGCGATGTCCACCATAGTTGGCTATGAGACATAGCAATACAGTTAATGTTGGCCCTGTTACTCCCTCATGTATAATGAGGTATTTGATCCAGTTGAAGGCCCTGCTTAAGCAGATTGCATGGAGTGTTATGGCTTTGAGCCATGTCTTGTTATCAGATGCACAGATATCAGTGACTATCAATTGGCATTTTCCTGTTGAGGAAACAGTCAGATGCAGGATTGTTAATGGGGTATCATGATTTATTTAGTGGGGGGAATTTAGCTTGTGCATATGCTCTCTTGACCCTTCCCTTGTGACTCTGCCAACCACCGTTGGATGGGTGTTGAGGTGTCTTGACTAGGAGTATTGGTATGCACAATGGTTTGCTTATTATTCCCCCCCCCCACAAATAGAGCAGCTTACCTTGGAGATTACATGCAGTGGTTTATTATTGGTATACCTTGTGTTAGGTCTCTGTAAACTTCATTTGGCTGAGAAACGAATGACAAAGGCAACCTACAAACCAATTTTGAGACCCGAAACTAGCCTTTCGGACCTGGAGAGGGCTCTCTCGAGAGACGTTGTCTCAGTACAGGATATGGCTTTAAACTGTCGGTTATATTTAACACCTTTGAAAAATAAGTTCTGGTTCTATTGGCGAAAGAGAGTAAGACTTCGGGCTATGGAGTCGATTTAAGAAAACGATAGAAACAAATGACTCGGTAACTGAACTTGAGAGGATAAAGGCTAAGTAAGCAATAGTTTTCAGTTTAAAATCGTTGTGTGTGGCAAGGGAAAAACACATGAAGCAACTTGGAGCACCGCTGAGGATGAATTCGGAGTTAACTTTAGAGGAAAAACGGTTTGTCTAAACGGCGCGAATCCCAGCGCACTGCGCAGCGAATCCCAGGTTCGAAATTACGTTCCTATTCAGATAGAAATAGATATGAATAAAGAATACATGAAGCACGTACGCAAATTTAAGGAAACAATCCATTCAATTGCTACAATTATAATCTTTTCATCAAAGCTTCAAGACTTTTGCATTAAATTTCGATTGAGTTCAAACTACATTCGATAGTCACTGTCTACACTAGTTTTTCCAACCAACCTCTTTTACATGAAAATGATCTCCATATATAGAAAACTAATGTTACCCTTGGCTGCTAGGGTTGAACTATTCTCTCCTAGAATCATGGATCCGATTTCTTTGAAGGAGAACAATAACTTCAACGGATTTACTAAAAATAGAAAACCCGACTTTTCCAAATCATAATTGTAACTGAAATATTCTTTACAATCATTGATCATGATCAAAATTCAAGCATATGGTTGTGATAAGTCATCATGTGCATCGCTGGACACTCTGTCACCCCAGCACAACAAGTCTGCTACGCAACAATAACCTACAACAAAAAACGCAGCGAATTGCGCATTAAACTTGAAAAATAGGCGTTAAATATGGCATCATATCTCACTAATAAAAAAATATTTTTTGAAACTGAGAGATTTTTTTGTATTTAAGCTCGTTATAAAGAAAAACCTCTCTCGGTTTCTTGAAATTCATCTCCAGTTGGCCGGAATACGTTTTGCAAAAACATGTCTAGGACAGGAAATCATGAAAACTGAAAAATATGGCTCAAATATTCCTTCGAATCTTCAACAATATGAAACTTTTTTGAAATCTGAGAGAGGTTTTTATTATTTGGTTTGTCATCAACAAAAATTTCTCGGGGATTTTCAAAATTCCTCTCCAGTTGGTCATAAAGTGATCTTGAAGTTGACCACTAAATCAGTCATTTACGCAGCGCGACCTGTAGCCTATGCGCAGGAAAATCCTCTACGCGACAACCCATTGCATGATGGAATCCACTGCGCGAGGAAATCCACTGCATGATGACATCCTATGCGCGACAACATTCACTGCGTGGCGAAATCCACTGCGCGATGAAATCCACTGCGTGATGAAATCCACTACGCGACAACATCCTATGCGCGACAACATTCATTGCGCGACAAAATCCACGCGACGAAATCCACTATGCGACAACATCCTATGCGCGACAACATCTTATGTGCGACAACATTCACTGCGTGATGAAATCCACTGCACGACGAAATCCACTGCGCGACGAAATCCACTGCGCGACATAATCCTTTGCGTAGTGAAGTGCTCTGCGCAATGCGTAGAAAATTTTGTAGCGTGCAGTTGCAAATGGAAATGGAACAAATAAGTGATAAGCTTCATTTTGAAATTGACCCTTGGAGATGTTAGGTGATGCCAGGCATAAAAACAATATGGGTGCTAACAAACATGACTTTGCAAATTGTTGAAAAACCTTTAACCTTAGCTATGAAAATCATGGTGCTAACACCTTGGTTAGAGGGTGTGCATTATCTTCATCATTAGATTATTTAGCATGATACTCGGGGTATTCATATGGATTCTCTAGTCATGCATACATTATTATGGTGATCTAGCCTTCCAAAAGACTATATTTGTGTATGGTTCAGGATACAGTAGCTTGGTGAGGTAGTTCTCTAGTGGATATTGACCATTTGACAACGACACGACATTGTTTGATTGGTTGATTTCTAGATGGAGTAGGGAACTCCCTTCATTGGCATCTTTTGGCACACATGTGGAGGCATGAGGGTCTATTATGCACATGGATCTAGGTCGTGGCACATTCATAGAGGTCATTCCATCTGCGGGAGTTGACTATAATAGATTTATGGGCCATTGTGGCACATGTTTCTATGAGATTACTATTTATGGCATGTTGGTTGAGTCTTGGAGATAATACCCTAACCTCTTCATACTATTTCGGGCATCTTTGGGTTTATCTAAGGTGTTGACAACTTATCCTAGTGGAGTGCTCCATTATTTTATTATTTTGGCACATTGAATGAGGCAAGGGTTGCTACATTAGCACACTCTTTAAGGGAACACCACTTATGTCATTTATGGAGGAGTTGGTTGATACACTAGACATAGAGTCCTACTTACTAACCTTGCTATTTTTGGCATGAGTTATGTACACATTGGTGAGGAGGCATAACCTCCTTGCACATATTCATAGGGCACACCTCATCAAGGACTATTTTTTTGTTATCTTGCTTTGTCAATGTGGTCCTGTTACCACATGATCTCACACCCACAAATGTAAAGTCCCAACACCTAGGTGAAGACTTGTGGAACCAATAGGTTGGCCATTGTCACCTCACCAACATTTCTCAAGCAAAAATGAGTGTGTGTCTATAGTCCATAGGCATCCTTGCAAGTTAACCCTCAAAGTATATTTACCCCTGAAATTATATTTACCATTCATGTGAATATGAGGACACGTGCTCACCGTAGAGCGCCTGAGAACCTCAACATCTCTGGTTGTCCAAGACTTGCAATCCCACACCCATTGCAACACACCCGACCCCTAAGTACTCTTTTAAGGGATGGGGCATCATAATTTCGTCTTTCCTTAACTATATCAATCACAACTCATGGGCTCTCCACCAGAATTCTGCTCTTCACGAGCTTCCTCACGGTTACCACCATACCACAATCTAAGTTCTGAATCGCAAGTTATTGCCTCCCGTAGCTCATCAGACACTATTAATCATGGATCACGTGAGACCATCTCATTCATACTGTTTTCACTATTTCGATATCTACGGTGGAAGTCCACCCATTGCCCATTCCAATGACAAGGCTTATTCCTTAGTCAACACATAGACTAGAGGGGTGTTCGTCGTTCAGCTCTGAATGCCCCTTTTTTCTTTCTATGCACGCATTCCCCGGAGTCCCGAAATCATGAAATTCCGAGGTGCTGCCACGTAGCTCTAACCTTCGACCTTCCGACTTGTTCTCGACACTACACCTGAAACCTCTGGAGTCCCAAAGACCCGAACTCCCGAAGGGTCCCCACTAACCTTTGACCCAACATTCATGCGCTAGGGGGATGACATGCAACATGGCCAGGAGTGACACGTGTCCTTGTCAGGGGGTGGCATGTGTCAAGTTCTAAGGGTATTTTAGGGTCTGTTTGAGGTACAAGTTTGGATGACACGTGGCATACATGACAGGGGTCCACATCACCCCAGGTGATGTCGGTGGGCCACGTTAGTCTGAGACCCGACAACCTTCGGGGATCCTAGCTTCACCTACCTGCCAAACCTCCTAGAGCTCCGAAGTCTGAAGTTTTCGCCAACTGTCTCCCAATACCCCTTGGATCCCACGGTCGAGGGGTGTCCACATAGATCCATGAATCTATGGTGGAGATGAATTGCAGAGATCGGGGGCAGAATTATCATCCGCGCGAGTTGAACTTCCGCAATCCTCCTAGACCGTTGATCTATATACCTGACAGGATCAACGGTTGGCATCAATTCCACCACAGGCGAGCAATTTCCGTTGCGGAACTTGGGAAAGGGAATAAACATCTGGCTAGTTGGGACTCTGCAATCATCCTTGATCGTAGATCTCCACGCCGGTTCAAGCACGACCGTCGATCCTCGATAAGAGGTTAGCGCCAATCCACCCTTGTGTTAGAATATAAGTGGATGTGTGCTCGTTTTACCATTGACAATACCTTTGTCACCCAACCATAGGCCGAAGCCCCCCTCCGAGCACCTTTACTTTGACAGAGAATTATTCCGGAAGAAAACCCTAGGCTAGATAGCCAAACAAAGGGCAGCGCACCTTTCCCCAAGGATAACGCATCAACAAGAGCTGATCAGATAGTCCAAACCCTAGCCAAGAGATAGTCCAAGTCAAACGTGATCTGCTAGCTGCAATGACAGCTCTCCTCAAACCTACGCACAAGACTGGGCACTGCAATTCTGAGACTGCCTGCCAGAATGAGAACTGGCCTCCTGTATTTATACTAATTCTGGCTAATTGCCTGGGCCGACTTCTCATTCTGGGTATTTGTCTGTTCAGTATATATTATTATTTCTGGTTGACTTCTTCTCTTGGAGGCTAATAACCTAATATAAATGATCTTCTTGAGCCGACAAGTCTTCTAGGGTTATTAGACAACTCATTAGGGTTTCTTCTTTCTTCCCAGAGTATTCTATCCTTGTCAGGTTTACACGTGGAGGTAAATACCTCCCGCAACTACCATAATATCAACACCTTGCACGTGAAAACGTACTAGACACGAAGGCAAATGCAAATGGGTCCCGCATACTCCTTTCGCCAAATGGACCAAGCAGTGAGTGCCAGGTGTGATACGCGGCATGGCCGAGATGACGTGTGGCCCTTTAGTGGGTGACACGTGTCACACATTAATGGGCCTATGGGGTCTGCAAAACACACGAATCCAGGTGACATGTGGCATGTTACTTGTGGGTCCACGTCACCCTAGGAACGTCAGTGACCCATGTCACCCCATACAAATGACCCTCTAACATCCCTATGAACCCACAGTGGAGATCCGTCCACGTAGATCCATAGATCTACGGCCTTCGTTGCTTCACAACTTCGACCTTCGGGGGTGGGGTGGGGGTGGGGTTGGCTGTGTAAACTTCTCCTTTCTCCCAAAGTAGTCAACGCCGAATTGATCATGTGGTAGATTCAACGATCAGAGAGGGATCCAGAGTGTCCTCGAATCAATGGTCCTCGTCACTTCGTCGCTTCGGCCTTCGGGGGTTCGATCGTGTAGTCTCCAGTTTGCTCTCGGAGTAGGTCAACACCGAACTAACCACCATCTAGATGAAACGGTCATGAGTGGTCCCAAAGTTCCTTCGGATCAACAACTTTCGTTAATTCGTGACTCCAACATTCGAGAGTTTAGGCATGTAGTTTCCAGCTTCCTCTCGGAGTGCCAAGACTCAGGACTACCGAATTTAGTGACACACGTCCTTAACAATGGACGGTTGAGATGGACTCCGACATTCGACACTCCGACGATGTACCCTTACACCAACAGGGAAAAACCTCCTGGAGATACTTGATCCATGGACACGTGTCCCGGTTGATGGACGGTTAAGCGGGGTTCTCAACGGAGTCCCCAGATCAACGATTGAGAAGGATCTTGAAGGATTTGAGGATCGACGGTCCATAATACTTTGCAACTCTGACCTTCGATAGTTTTGGTGTTACGGCACGTCTGTTCTCCTGAAGTGGTCAATGTCGAATTGACTACAACGTAGATCTGATGGAGGGAATAATTTCTGGCCATCCTCAAATCTACGGCCCGCATCGCTTCGCAACTCCGTTATTTAGGTGTTTTGGTGGTTGTGAAGTTTTAACATCCCGGAGCTTCGAGCTCCCAGAGTTTCGAAGCCAATAAGAGCTAGCTCCTTTCGGACTAGCGCAGGGTTTGTTAGGATCTTTAGACACTTAGGAGTTAGTTAAGATCTACTTGGTCTAATATGTCGTTAGGTAAAAGTGTGTTTCTTAGTGTGTTTCTTTAGTATGCATTTGTAGTTAGGAAATCTGACAGTCACGATATCATCCCGACATAGAGTGATCCGACGGTTCATACTCTCCTCGATCTTAAGTGCCATTGATCCATGGTTTAACACCTGATTGGTCCATGATCTCTATTTAATGAGCATGGAGGGTCATTTGCCGATGATCGATTGTGAGAAACTCTATTGTAAAATATCTCTGTAATCTTTTTCTTTTGCATTAATAAACTACTCCAAGTGGCCGTGTTGGTTGGGGCCGTGGATGTTTCCTCGTAGGGTTTTTACCACGTGAAAACGTCGGTGTGTTGATCTTTGATCTGGTTATGTGAGTGGTTACTGAAGGTATTCATCCTCTGTTGGAATACCTGTGTTGTCGAACATGGTATCAGATCCTGTTTGAAGACCCGCTCCTGTTGTAGATCGAGATCGTGAAGCTGAGTTGCCTCATCTCCATTTTCTGTCATTTCTGTACATTTATGAGCCGAGAGGACTGTTCCATTGCGTTTGGAGCACTAGTCTAATTCAATAACACTTTTCGTTTCACTTGAAAAGGTTTCCATTTGCCCAAGATACGACCATTACAGTCAGATCCGGAGGTATAAAGTTTGAATACACATTTTTTAATTTTTTTGCAGAGAAGTATTTTGGTTTTGTATTTTTTTTTTCCAGGTTGGTACTCTTTTAGATCTTTGTATTCTTTTTTCCCCATGCCCTGTGCTATCTCGGAAAATAAAAAACAGATAGGAAAATGTGCATTTTCCGGGTAAGCTAACTGAGATTTAACCCTTGTTGTCATCGAGAAGCGAAATTTTTTTCTTGTGTGAAAAGAGTTTTTTTTTATCACGCTCTCAAAGGCCTTCTTCCACAACAAAAACACCCCCAATCCTTCTTCTGAACATTACAATATGTTTTGCTAGACCATTTGGTTAAAACTTGTCTTATTAAGTAAAAGGTCTTGAGTTCAAGTCTCTCTTTTGTTATTTTTTTGAAAAAATTCATGCTAAAATTGTAAAGTGCATTTCACTTCAAGTATAAAAGTGAATCACTATAAGTAGCTTTAATATTTTATTTTAGAGTTATTTATTTTGCATGCATATTTTCTGTTATAAAGTAACTTCATTGTAAAAGTGATCCTCACTTCTCTTTATAAAAATGGGTCACTTCATAAAACAACTTACACTATCACGTGGTCAGTTGGTTACCGTTTATGCCTTTTTTTTAAAAGGGCACAACTCTCACATTGGAAGTCCGTTTTCAGTGCCGTTTTTTTTGAAACCGCATAAATTTTAGAGATCTTTCCATCTAGATCATCAAGTTCAGTTTTTAAATCCACATTATCTGCATATTTAATATGGTTTCTACAAGTAATGTCTTGCTTACCAACAACAACTACTTCCAATGGAAATCTCATATGGAAGATTTATTAAGAAGTAAAGGTTTGTATTGGATTACCTTGGGAAATGAAAAATCACCCACTGATGATGATAAGAAATCCAAATGGGATAATAGGAATGACGAAGCACGAGGACTAATCAAAATGTCCATCTCTCCTGATTTAAGGTACCACCTTCAAGAAATTGATGACTCCGAAGAAGCTTGGGACAAGATTGAATCTGTGTTTGGTAAACTCAATATTATTCGAGCACAACAGTTAGAAAATCAAATACTGACCTTGAGTCCAAGTGATTTTTCTTGCCTTGGAGACTATCTATCTAAGTTTAAAACACTCCGAATTTTATGTAAAGAATGTAAGATAAAAATGGAGGAAGAGCGTTGCATCTATCTTATTCTTTCTAAGCTAGGTAGTGCATATTCTGTGTTTGTATCTACCTTTTATGCCATGAAAGAGGTTCTAGGGAAATATTTTGAAAAACCCACTCTTAAGTCCTTTTGTGCTTCTTTGATTAGAAGGAAGATAAGCTTATACAACTTGGAGTGATCAACACTGCAGGTACCTCTAACAAAGCCTTAGTTTCCCAGCAGAAAGATAAACCCAAGTATCCCAAGAAGCAACATCCTCGCTACAACAACAAGCAATATAAGGGTCCCAAACCCGCTTAGACAGCTTCAGCTCCTAATGGTGATAAAGGAGCAAAATATAAAAATAAGAAGACTGACAAACATTGCAACTTTTGTGATAAAGATGGTCATGATGAATCCAAATGTTTCAAGAAGATGACAACTTTAGAAGCAACGATGAAGAAGCACAACATCAGTATTGATTCTATTTCTTCTTCTTCTTCTCATGGACATGCACTTTCCACTTTTGGTTTCTGCTTCAATACAAATTCTACTTCTTCTTCTAATGAGTGGCTTATTGATTCATGAGCATCTTATCACATGGCTAAGGATAAAGCCATATTTTCTGCTCTAAATGAATGTAACACCAAGAAAATATTTGTTGGTGATGATAGATCTCTTAGTGTTGTAGAATCTAGAATAGTTCAAGTAGATAATGGTCATTTCAATGATGAATTATGTGTTCCAAGTCTTTCTTGTAACATTCTATTAGTATATCAAATCACTCATTTAGGTGAAGGTAAAACCGTAGAGTTTTCACCTCACCAAGTTGTAATCAAGGATGTAAAATATTTTAAGCATGTTCTTGCAACTGGAATTGCTGATGATATTACCAGGTTGTACAAGTTTGACAACTTTGGGTCATCAACTTTTTCATCATCTTTTGTTGCTCATAGCGATGACTTGAGCAAACTTTGGCATGAGCGGTTTGGTCATATAAACTATCACTCATTGCAACAACTATGTAATCAACAGATGGTGATTGGTCTCCCTCTTGTTTCATGCAGAGATGGTGTTTGTGCCGGTTGTGTTCTTGGCAAACATCATCGGGACAATTTTGAAAAACATGCCTCTTGACACGCCTCGGGCCCTTTACAACTTGTTCACAGTGATTTGAGTGGTCCATTTTCTTCTCCTTCTTTTTCTAGGTGCAAGTATTTCTTAAATTTCATTCATGATTTTTCCAGACGTACTTGCGTTTACTTCTTAAAACTTAAGAGCGAAGTTTTTGACAAGTTTTTGGCCTACAAGGTGTTGGATTTTAATGTTGTTCAATTACATTCAATTACTTTATAAATTTACTTGAACTGAAGCATAAACCATGAACAATAACAACAGTAATAACCAAGATCACAAGAAGAATAACCATGCACAGAGACACAAGTACAATAGAAAATGCTTATATTAAATTGATGTTGTTACAATGATGAGATTTTCATATATATAAAACATATGGTGACCATCCATGAAAGGATGTCTCACTTGAATAATAAGTAACTATTTATTTACTAAGTATATTTATACGTTGTATTATAAATATTATGTCATATATATATATATATATATATATATATATATATATATATATATATTTGAAAGAATGTATCCTCGATGTTGTCCAAACATCAACACTCTCTCTCAACGAGGGAGACATTCTCAACCAAGGGTGTTCCCCATAGTTACACCCTCATGAGTGTATGTTAGCATCATGATAACTGAGTCTTGGAAAACACCTCAATCACCTCTAGTCTATATTATTCCTTGTCATGATTAAGGAAGGACTACATCTGGGCCCATTTATCACAAGTGCACCTTTATGATAAATGAATCCTATCTCCCTTGGTCTGCAGCCCAATCTAGGAGAAGTTATGCTCGATGCTGAAACATCAACACTCCCTCTTATCTAGGGAAGTATCTTTCCATAGTAGTACACAACTACTGTCCAGAGACACACAGTCTTTGTCAGTAGTACACAACCCCCATAGTAGAATTTTTTTTTCCACACGACACTTCCATGTGGACTTCTAGAGGCTACACCCTCTAGAAACACTATGGTCAACTCCCATAATGTGTGATGTTAAGGGTCAACTCCCTTGACATGTCCTCATGTGCTCTCCAGATGGGATGTTGGGTTATAAGTCCAAATGCACTTATCCCTTCTCGAATAAGTGTCCTCACAGATCAACTCAACTCAATTCATAGAGGAGTACGATCCAGAGAATGTTTGTCGCACATGACACTCCCATGTGGACTTCTAGAGGCTACACCCTCTAGAAACACTAGGGTCAACTCCCATAGTGTGTGACGTCAAGGGTCAATTCCCTTGACATGTCCTCATGTGCTCTCCACATGGGACGTTTGGGATATAAGCCCAAACCCACTTATCCCTTCTCGGATAAGTGTCATCACAAATCAATTCACTCCAGTCATAGAGGAGTACGATCTGGAGAATGTTTCAGGAAGCTGCAAACATTAATACTCCCTTTTAGTGAGGGAGACATTCTCTGCCACACCAAGTCTGTCACGGAAGTACTCAAACTTCATCTTGGTAAGGGGTTTGGTAAGAACATCAACAACCTGCTCATCTGTAGGAAGGTATTGCACCAATACAACCTTCCTCTGCACCATGTCTCGGATGTAATGGTACTTGATCTCAATGTGTTTCGATTTGTCATGAAACACTGGATCCTCTGAGAGCTTCACACAGCTCTGGTTATCACAATGAATAACAGTGGAATCTAGCACATGTTCAAATAAATATGCAAGGAGCTTGCGAAGCCACACTGCTTCACGGACTGCCACATTTAATGCAATGTACTCTGCTTCTGTAGTACTCAAGGCCACAAAAGTTTGTTTTCTGCTACACCAAGAAACCATGGCAGATCCCAAAGTGAAGCAACACCCAGAGGTGCTCTTCCTATCTATTGCGCTCCCTGCCTAATCAGAGTTAGTATATCTCTGCAATCTCATGTCAATACTAGAAGTATATCTCAGACCATGTCCAATTGTTCCTCACAGGTATCTCAACACATGCTTCACAACAATCCATTGTGTCTGTCTCAGTTGGCTCATAAATTGACTAAGTGCACTCACTGCATAGCAAATATTTGGTCTGGTGTTAACCGGATACATCAATAGGAGCAAATGTCTCCTTATAATCTATTCCCTCCACTTGAGAGAATCCTCTAGCAACAAATCTTTCTTTGTGCTTCACAATGCTTTCGTCAGCTGTATGTTTGATCTTATAGATCCATTTGGAAGTTACTATAGACTTCCTTTTAGGTCTCGGAACAATATCCCACACATCATTCTTCATGATGGACTGATACTCCTCCATCATGGCATCTCTCCATACTGGTTGACTAGATGCCTCCTCATAACACGAAGGCTCAAAATCAATGATGTGGCTCATAGATGCGGTATAACACAAATATCTCCGAGGTCTCTTGCTCTCTCAGAAGGTACCGGGAGGAGATGCATGTACTTTTTCCTCCTGCAGAGTCTGACGAGCCCATGTAGGTCTCTTCTAACCTACTACAATATCTCTCAGAACATCAACTGGAGATACAGGATGAATGGGATCAATAGGCTCAACTGTCTCCCTCTGAACTGTTGGAGGGTGAGGGGGAGAATGAACCATCTCTTCTTTTTTCTCACTATCAATATCCATGTGAGATCCTCTAGATCTCATGAAGGCTACCTCCTCCTCAAAGGTAACATCTCTGCTCACCTCAATTTGTTTCTGACCAGGGATGTAGATCCGGTATGCCTTCGAAGACTCACTGTACCCCACACATGTACCCTTTCTTCCTGAAGGGTCTAGCTTGGTCCTTTTCTCTTTGGGTATATGAATGTATACTGGACACCCAAATATCCTGAAGTGTCCAACCTCAGGCTTCACTCCGGTGAAGGCCTCCTCGGGAGTCATTTTCCTTATAGTCTTATGAGGACTTCTGTTTTGAACATACACTGCAGTCATGGATTCTTCTGCCCACAAAAACATAGGTAAATGTTGATCATGAATCATTTCCTTGACTTCCTCGATAATAGATCTATTCTTCGTCTTTGCAACCCCATTTTGTTGAGGGTTGTAAGGAACAATGTACTCCCTCTTGATCCCCGCCTCAATGTAGAAATCACTGAAATCCTGGGAGATGTATTCTCCTCCATTATCTAATCTTAGCACTTTAATCTTCTTTCCGGTCAGGTTTTCGACCTGTACTTTGTACTCCTGAAATCTAGCAAGGAATCCATCCTTGGTCTTCAATAAGTAAATCCAAGTCTTCCGAGAGTGGTCATCAATGAAGATCACATAGTATAGGTATCCACTTAAGGAAACAACTGTCATGGGTTCACATAAATCTGTATGAACCAAGTCTAAGATCCCCTTGGATCTATTGTCGTTGCTCGGAAAGGATCTCTTGGCATTCTTTCCAAGAGCACAACCTCTGCAAATTCCATCGTGTTCAACATGGATCTTTGGAAGGCCTGTCACCATCTTCCCTAGAGCGGGAAGAGCTCTATAATATAAATGAGCAAGTCTCCTATGCCATAGTTCACTCAAACTAATAGAATCATGTATTAGGGAATGAATTGGTTGAACAGTCAATCTGTACAATCTGTCCTCTCGAACACCAATCACTGGGGCATAATTCATACTAGAGTTATTGTTCCATGCAAGAACTTTTCCATCAGAGAAAACAACCTTGTAGCCTTTGTTCTCTAAGGATGAAATAGAGACAAGGTTCCGTCTCATCCTAGGTACAAATAATACATCACTCAAATGGAGTGGGGTGATAGAATCCAATTGTAAGGAGGTGGATCCAACTCCCTTCATAGTATATCTCGCATCATCACCAAGTACAACATGCAAACAAGATTCTTTCTCTACTAGATCTGTAAGGTGCTCTCTGTATCCAGTCATATGTCTGGAAGCACCACTGTCAATCAACCAAACATCATTACTAGTAGGAACCATACTTGAGAGGGATGAAATGAAGAAGAACTCTTCATTGTTCATGCTTGCATTCCTTGACTTCCTCTGAGGTGGTTCTAAATCAACATTAGCAGTGGAAGCATGTTGTTTTCCTTTTTTCCATGTAGGACAATTTTTCACATAGTGGCCATACTTGTCACATCTGAAGCATTGAACCTTTGACATGTCCTTCTTTTTGTGCTCAAAAGTTGGTGCTGACTTCCTTCCTTTAAAGGTTTTGCTGAAACCTCTTATTTTTCCTTTGATTTTCCTTGCACGAGTGGCAAGGGCTTGATGTTCATCATGATGGGAACATTGCATGCCTCTAGCTGCAAGTCTGGTCTCCTCTTGAGTACAGTTTGCCCATAAACGATCAAACTTGGGCAATTTGGATCGCCCACTGATACTTTGAA
>JZKD02S2380134.1:275170-287149 GCA_000966675.3 Picea glauca | reverse complement strand
AAGAAGGTGGCAACTGTATCAGACTTCGTCATCTTGAGATTTTGAAGTTGGTGTCTCAAGACAAGTGCTCTGTTGGTGTTGTTACTCTCAAACAACTTCTTCAAGGCATCGTACACCTGCTTAGATATCTTCAAGTTGGAGATGTGAGGGATTAAATGGTCTCTCATAGAATAGATGATGATTTTTCTGGCTTTTGCATCATTCTTCCTCCATTGTGATTTTTCTACATCATCAACTGATTCTGGTACAACTTCTTCAACGCACTTCATCATTTGACTCTCTTCTAGAGTGATGATCAATCTAGATTTCCAAGAATTGAAGTTGGTTGTTCCATCAAGCCTATCTTCCACCAAAATACGGTTCACCATAGTTGTTGGAAGAGTGCAGAAATTTTAACCTGAGTTGCAGTTGCAACAAAACAATGAATTGCAGGAAAGGTACGACGAGTTATTGTAGAAGGTTAATGCATGTGCAGTAGTCTTATTTAAAGAACGCTGCTCTGATACCATGTTGGATTTTAATGTTGTTCACTTACATTCAATTACTTTATAAATTTACTTGAACTAAAGCATAAACCATGAACAATAACAACAGTAATAACCCAGATCACAAGAAGAATAACCATGCACAGAGACACGAGTACAATAGAAAATGCTTATATTAAGTTGATGTTATTACAATGATGAGAGTTTCATATACATATAAAATATGGTGACCATCCATGAAAGAAGGTGTCACTTGGATAATAAGTAACTATTTATTTACTAAGTATATTTATATATTGTATTATAATTATTATGTCATATATATATATATATATATATATATATATATATATATATATATATATATATATATATATATATAAATATATCTCGGTGTTGTCCAAACATCAACACAAGGCCCTTGTAGAAAATCAATATGGACATCAAATTCAAAAGTTAAGAACAGATAATGGAGGCAAATATGTGAACAATAATTTTACAAGTTACTGCACTACACAGTGCATCCAAATGCAACACACTATTCCATATATACCACAACAAAATGGTGTTGCTGAGAGAAAGAACCGCACATTAAAAGAAATGGCTAATTGTATGATCCAATCTAAGGGATTAAGTCTAAAGTATTGGGCGGACGCAATCAATTGTGAAAATTACATAGTCAATCACACTCCCACAAAGGATCTTAAAAATATAACACCGGAAAAAGTTTGGACTAAACAAATGTAAGTCACTTCCGTGTATTTGGCAGTATAGCATGGGCTCACATTCCTGATGAGAAAAGGAAAGCATTGCAGCCTAAAAGTGAGAAGTGTATATTTGTTGGTTATTTTGAAAATGTCAAAGGTTATAGACTTCTTCAACCACATTTTAATGAAATTATTCTTAGAAGAGATGTTAAATTTGATGAAAATCTCCTGGCCTACGATCCTAATTTGGCGGTTGTGCCTTCTTCGGCCTACGAGCCATCTTTGGTGTTTGTGCCTTCTTCGGCCTGCGAGCCATATTCGAAGTTTGTGCTTTCTTCTGTTCCTATTCCGACTTCTTCTTCAAATGATGACAACGAGGATGAAAATCCACCTCCGCCTATCGACCTTCCTCCAGATGAATCCTTTGAACCTGAACAAGCACCAGTTCCACCGCTTCCTAGATGGGTCCGTTCAACACAAGAAGCAACTGATGATATTGTTGGTGATCCTTCAGATCAGTGTCGAACACGTTCACAATTCCAACGAGCATCTTCTCTTTTGTCTTAATTTTCAGAGACTCATGATCTAGAGACATTTGTAGAAGCTTCAAGACATCTAGATTGGGATACAACAATGAATGAAGAGTATCGTTCTTTAATGACAAACGATACTTGGGATCTTGTACCTCTTCCAAAAAGAAGAAAACTTGTCAGATGTAAATGGGTCTACAGAAATAAGTATGCATCAGATGGACGTGTTGACAGACATAAGGCTCAGTTAGTTTCCAAAGGATTCTCCCAAGTTGAAGGAATTGACTATAATGAAGCCTTTGCCCCTGTAGCCAAAATGAATTCCATCCTCCTTGTTCTTGCCCTTGCTGCCTCACATAAATGGGAGGTCCATCAGATGGATGTTAAATCCGACTTCTTGCATGGCGATTTGAAAGAAGAAATCTACATGGAACAACCTCCTGGCTATGTCCATAATGACTCTAGACTTGTTTGTCACCTTAATAAATCTCTTTATGGCAAACACCCCATGAAAGCCATTGGAAAGCAGCTAAAAGGACACTTTGCTATGCCTGTGGTACAGTTCAGTTTGGGATACATTACAGTTCAGGGGGGACTCCTTTATTGGTTGGTTTCACTGATTCAGATTGGGCCGGCTACCCTGATGATCAAAAGTCTACTGCAGGTTATGATTTCAACCTTGGTTTAGGGCCTGTCACTTGGGCCTGTAAGAAACAACATGCTATTTCACTTTCTTCAGCAGAAGCAAAGTACTGAGCAACGGTAAATGCAAGTCAGGAAGCCTTGTGGCTTTGACAAATCCTTTCAGAGTTTGGATTCAAGCAACAACATCCGACCAGCCTTTGGTGTGATAATCAAAGTGCCATCAAGCTCGCCAAAGACCCATTTCAACATCAGCGCAACAAGCACATCGAGCTACACATGCACTTCATCAAAAATCTCATTCATGATCAAGTTATTGAAGTGCTCTTTTTCCCTATAGAAGATCAAGTTGTAGACATTTTCACAAAGTCTCTTACAGAAGCGAAGTTTTCCAAACTTCGCTCTATGTTAGGAGTTCAGGAAGCTGTCATTAAGGGGGGATAGGCTCTAATGCCTCCTTCCATCTCCTATTGTGTCAACATTGTAAATCCTTCAATCCTATCCCAAGTTGTTCTTAAGGGGGGATGTTAGGATATTTAGACACTTAGGAGTTAGTTAAGATCTACTTGATCTAATATGTCGTTAGGTAAAAGTGTGTTTCTTAGTGTGTTTCTTTAGTATGCATTAGTATGCATTTGTAGTTAGGAAATCCGACGGTCATGATATGATCCCGACATAGAGTGATCCGATGGTTCATACTCTCCTCGATCTTAACAACCATTGATCCATGGCTTAACACCCGATTGGTCCATGATCTTTATTTAAAGAGCATGGAGGGTCATTTGCCGATGATCAATTGTGAGAAACTCTATTGTAAAATCTCTCTGTAATCGTCTTCTTTTGCATTAATAAACTGCTCCAAGTGGCCGCATTTGTTGGGGCCATGGATGTTTCCCCGTCGGGGTTTTACCACGTGAAAACATCGGTGTGTTGATCTTTGATCTGGTTATGTGAGTGGTTACTAAAGGTGTTCATCCTCTGTTGGAATATCTGTGTTGTTGAACAGGGTTCCTAGACCCTGGTCATATGGATCCTCTAATGAATCTCGGGCTGTAAGCTCTACTCTTAGCCAATATTTGGTTAATGTTGAAACACCCCCAGAACTTCGAACTCCCGGAGTTCCAAAGTCAGAAAGGCTTAGCTCCTTTCGGCTATCGCAGGGTTCGTAGACCTTGATCATATGGGTCCTTTGATGAATTCTTGTGGGCTAAGTGCTAGTCCCTTTAGCAACAAATGGGTTAAGAACATGGGCATGAGCCCTTGATTAGATGGGTGAGAGATCTGAAGGAGGCATTCTCCTTCCACAAGGTTTGAACTTGGAATTTTCCCTCTAGGGGGAAGGTTTTAGAGACTGACACCATTATGGGCTCACATATTATAAATCTAATTGCTCAGTTGAGTCAAGTATACGCCCATTTAAAGGCATGAGTTCACATAGAGATAATGCATATATCTAACTTAACCATTCAACACCGAACTTAGTCATAGACATAAATATATTCAATCACTAATCCTATTTTAGTACACAGAGTATGAAGATACTTATCAAAAAACCAGAGTTCATGAAGCGACTGCTGAAAGGGGTGCCTGTTTCCACCCAACCATAGGCACAACCACTCCTGACGGATTTACCGTCAGCCACCCCCGAGCTAGACCATGATGCTCTGAGAGAGACTCTTTCTTCTTTCTTAGCAACAGTCAGGGATGAAGGTTACCCTCCTCCCACAAGATCTTGGAAACGATTTTTCTCTGTACCAAGCAAGGACGTATGCCCAAGGACATCCACAGTCACTCGTCAACCTTGTTTATTAGCTTGTAACGAAAAACCTTGCCAACAACTTCTTACGTTCAAAACGAGCTTATTCCCCAGTTCTTCCTCGAACCAGAGCACTGTAACTATTTTTTTCTCTTCTCGAGATTGCTTTTGCGACTCCGCTCTCTTCATAGATCACTTGCTCCTCTCTTTTCACCTCTATCCACGGATTACCTCTTCCTTGAATTTCTCATCAAGGTTGCATGGGTTAGAATCCCTAGCTTTGCATGGGTCAGAATCCCCAGCTCGTGGTCAGGGCTGGAGTCTTGCAAATGGGTACTTTTCCCCATCTCCTCATTAACTCTTGAGGAGGACTCTCCCAACTACCATGTGGAATGGTAATTCATTATCTGGGTCAGAGGACTATTCCGAGTCATTAATTCCAGTAGGGTACTAGTTTGGTGGGGGTCATCTCAACCATTCTTGGTTCCCCTCACCATCTCTCTCATAACATCTATGGCATATCTTGGAAAACCCCCCCTTTTAGATGTTATGCAACACTTATCCATTTCCTATTAATAACATAAAGTACATACATTGACCTTTTTATACAAAGGTTCATCAAATCAGTCATTCATGCATATCTAGTCTTCCATATTCTCTTGGCCAATTATAGTTATATTTACAGACTGAGGAAAACAAGGTTTTACAATCCCCTCCCCTTAAAGGAATATCATCCTCGATGTTCTATCTGCCTATATGCTATGTATGTACATAAGTAAAAAAAAAGGGATATGCATGTCTCATGGCATCCTCCATTTCCCATGTGGCCTCGTCTGGGCCAAAGTGTTTCCACTGCACCTTGACCTGTGCAATGGTTATGTTCATGAATAGGGTCTCCTTCCTGTCTATTATGCATTGAGGTTCTGGAAGGAATTCTCCCTTTGGTTGCACCTAAATCACAAACCAGTCAATAATATGATTAGAATCATGTACATATTTCTTTAATAACGAAACATGGAAAACATCATGTGCCTTCATTGTGGGAGGGAGTGCTAGCCTATAGGCTACATGTCCCACTCTATCCAAGATTTCAAAGGGTCCAAAATGCTGAGGTGCCAACTTGGCACAAGCTCCCATCTTCAAAGAGATTTTCCTAGGTTTAACTCGGAGATACACATGATCCCCTGCTTTGAATTCTCTAAGAGTTATTTCTTTATCTGCATAACTCTTCTGTCTATCCTGGGCTATTTTCAAATTCTTTCTAATCTGAATTACTTGTTGTTCCATTTCCTTTAGCATATCTGGCCCGATTGTGATTTTGTCCACTGGGTTATTCCAGCTGATTGGAATATTGCATTACCTTCCATAGAGGGATTCAAAAGGGCTCATTTTCAACGACTCTTGATAGCCATTGTTGTAGGCAAATTCTACTAGTGGTAGGTAGTCTTCCCACTTGCTAGGTTGATGCATTACATGCATCATCAACATGTCTTCTAACACTTGGTTTACCCTCTATATCTGTCCATCAATTTGAGGGTGATAGGCTGTACTAAATAACAATTTTGTTTCGAAACAAAAAACCAGTGATTTCAAAAAGTTTGAAGTAAATTTGTGTCTCTGTCGGATATAATTTCCTTAGGCACGCCATGCAATCTAAATATCTCTTTCATGAAAACACTGGCAATATATATTTCCTTGCAAGTTGACTTGACGAGAATGAAGTGGGAAATCTTGCTTAGTTTGTCCACAACTACCATGATGACGTCGTTATGCTTGGTTGATTTTGGTATCCCTGTGATGAAATCCATGGAGATGGTTTCCCATTTCCATTCTGGAATTGGTAGAGGTTGCAACAACCTTGCTGGGTGCCGATGCTCTACCTTAACCTACTGACATTCTAGACACTTAGCTAAGTAATCAACTATGTCCTTTTTCGTTATGGGCCAATAAAATAGTCTCCTAGTGGCCGCGATCATTTTTTGAAAACCAGGATGGCCATTGTATGGTCTTTTGTGTATTTCATCCGCTATCAACCTCTTCAAGTCGTCACAATTCAGAATATACAATCTACCTTTGTAAGTTAGCATGCCATCATTAAACATATGATAGCCTTCATAATTCATCCTTGTGGGATCTTGTTTTAGGTATGATGTCACGGTCTTAAAAAATGCATTTATTTGTTGTGCACTTTTGACTCTCTCTCTTTGATGTCTGATTCACTGACGCTTACAACTGCTAAGTGAATAAATTTCATACTTCTACTAAGGGCATAAACCACCATGTTCTCCTTTCCTTTAATATGTTTGATTTCAAAATCAAACTCGCTAAGGAAAGCCATCCACCTAGCTTGTCTAACATTGAGTTTTGGATAGTCAAACAAATATCTCAACCCACTATGGTCTGCCATAAGCACAGATATTTTTCCTAAGAGGTAATGCCTCTACATTTTTAAGGCGTGTACTATGGAAGCCAATTCCACATCGTGGGTCACATATTTGATTTCATGCTCATTCAATTTTCTGGATTCGTAGCAAATCACATGTCCTTCTTGCATATGGAATCCTTCGAGCCCTTCCTTGCAGGCATATGTAAACACAAGGTAGTCCTTGTTTGGGTCTACAATATTCAACATAGGCACATTGGTTAGAAGGTATTTCAACTCTTGAAATATTTCTTCACATTTTTATGTCCAAATGAATTTAACCCCCTTTTTTTGAAGGGAAGTGATTGGGAAACCAATCCTGGAAAATCCTTTTATGAACCTCCTATAGTACCCTGCTAGGCCCATAAAACATCTGATATCAATACATCCTTTGTGGTAGACCAATCCATAATAGCTTTGATCTTGTTAGGATCAACTCCCACTCCATAAATAACATGGCCTAAGTAATGGACTTGTTTCTAGAAATATTCACACTTACTAAACTTAGCATAGAGCTGATGTTCTCTTAGTACTTGGAGCACTAACTTGATATGTTCTTCATGCTCTTCCCTATTCTTAGAATAGATTAGGATATCATCAATGAAAACCAATACAAATATGTCTAATAATTTACCGAGTACATTATTCATTAAGCACATAAATTTGGCTGGTGCATTGGTTACCCCGAATGGCACCACCACGAATTCATAGTGACATACCTTGTTCTAAAGGATGTTTTGTGGATGTATTCATCCTTAATTCGGACCTGATGGTACCTAGATATCAAGTCAATCTTGGAGAATATTGTAGCAGCCCTTAATTGGTCGAACAAGTTATCGATCCTTGGTAAGGGATACTTATTCTTGATGGTCACCTTATTGAGTTGTCTATAATCTATGCACAATTTGAGTGTGCCATCCTTCTTTTTCACAAACAAGGCTGGTGCTCCCATGGAGACACACTAGGATGAATGTAGCCTTTGTCCCACCTCTCTTTTAGCTGTATTTCGAGCTCAACTAGCTCTGGTGTACTAATTCTATAGGGTGTTCTATACATTGGCACCGCTCATGATACAAGCTCTATTGAAAATTCAATGTCCCTTCTTGGAGGTAGACCTGCCACCTCTTATGGGAATACATCTTTATACTCTCTTAAAATTGGATGGTCCTCTAGGTTGGGTTTGTTGTTCTCAACATAGTTCAACACTTGTATTGCATACAAGGGACATCCCTTTATGCAATACTTCTTCACTTGGAGGGCTGATATTTGTCTCACTGAGACATGCTTTCAAATCCCTTGTAGGTTTATTCTTCTCCCTTCTCCATCTTCACACTCCAAAGTTTTATTGTAATAGTCCAACTTGGTTTTATGGGAAACCAACCAGTCCATACCAATCAACATGTCATAAGATCCTAAAGGGAGCATGTTTACGGTTGCTCGGGTGGTTAATCCATTCATAATTAATTGGCATGCTGGTATGACCTCTGTTACTTTTCTTTTGGTTCCAGTGGCTAGTTGTACCAACCATGATTTAACGTGTTTAACTTGTTGCAATTTACATTTCTCAATAGTTTGAGGGGAAACATAACTCAAATTAGAACCATAGTCAATTAAAATGGAAACATGATGGTTGGAAATCATACCTTCCATCTCCACCATTGAAGCTTGGTGGTCAGCTTGTCTATTATCCAAGGTTGCATAAATTTGTGGCATGCTCCTAGCCACATCATTGACTGTGGTAGCCTCTTGGACATTGTAGACCTTCCTATTGTTCTGTTGCCTATGTGGACAATCCCTCAAAAAATGTTCTTCTCCACAACCCCAACATTTCAAGGGTTCTCTCTTTGTGTTATCAATCTTACTTGGGACTGCTCCGAATGGTTTATTTCCACTCCAGGGTGGAAATTTTTGCTGATACACACTTCTAGTAGGAAGGCTCATTCTAGACATTTTCCCATGGTTCTTAAATCTTGAGGATTTAAACCCCTTATTCTTGAATCCCAAATTGTTTTTCTTCTTTCAGTTTTAATAGGGTTTTGTCTTATTCTTGAATTGCTCATAGAAATATCTTGCCTTTCGGATAGTATCTTCTAAAGTCTTTAGCTCATCAAACTCAATTCTGTCCCGGTAGGACTGAGGAAATCCACTAATAAATCGTTGCATATTTACTTTTTCATCCTTTATGTAGGGAACATACCTCATTATCTTAAGAAATTTGTTGATATATTCATCTATGGTGAGTTTTCCCAGCTTGAGTTCATAGAACTCCTTGGAATTCCCATCAAAGTACTTTTCTGATAGATACTTCTTCTTGAAGTATTTCTCAAATTGTTTCCATGACAAGTCCTTCTCATGGATTCCTTTAACATTCCTATGGTCCTCCCACCAAATGGAAGCTTTCCCATTTAGGTTGAAAATGGCTATTTGATCCTGTTATCCCCTATCCTAGTGATAACTAAGGAGATTATGTCTCGAGGCCTACAGGTCCTAGACATGGAGTGCCGAGAGCCAGACAACTTAAGATTGGCTTTGGAGGGCCCATCTTTTCTTTAGTGCCACCTGTCTATTAGCAACAACAATATCCATCCCACCAGCCTAGTCCTGAAGTAGCAGTGGATCTTGCTCTATGAGGTAATGAGTCTGGGTATCATGGTATGTGTCACTCTGATTTTTAAAGCATTTGAATATGTTGCACTGAACTCTCCTTCATTTCATAACGTTTGCTTGGAAATTATGCTCTTTAACTTGTTCATACCTGGGGGGGGGTGACATAATGCCCTAGTAAGCTAGTTCTTCTTTAGGATTAGTTTCCACTGGGTGGGTCTGTGGGTCATCGTCGATTCCTTCAATACTTACCACTTTTCATGATTATCCCTCTTATCTTCCCCTACCTTGGTTCGGGCATTGGGTTTGCCACACTAGGAAGGGTTGTAACTTGCCTTGTGGGAAGAAGGGGATAAAGAGCCAGAGGGTAAAAGTAGCTGGCAAGAGTTAAAAACCAAAATAAAAAAAACTTTGAGATGCTTTGCCTAGGGATTCCTGAGAAAGAAATAAATGGCTTCTCAGTAAGAAAAGGGGACCCACAAGATAAAATAAAACTCAAGGTCTAGTTGGTGGATGGGAGGTTTCATCATGAGATGACCTATTAGGTCCATGGGCATGTAGCAGTATGACACTACCATCTATCTAGTCACCAAACCATGCTAGTGGCTCTTGGTGGCATAGCCAAGATAAAGGGGCTCTCATCACGAGCCAACCTTCTCATTTCCATGAAGTGCTTGTGGGTAACGCTGTCACCACTGGTCACCATGTCAGGAAAATGTTCCGTAGCTTTTCCATTGAAAAGAAAAGAAATAAGACAAAGAATAAAATGAATTGAATGGGCTAGGAAACAATGGCATCCATGACAAGGTGCAACTCGCCCTCTACAAAGGCACCCACAGGAAAGACCTACATTTCCCTGTTATCACTACACCCTCTGCCCAAACATTTCACCTACACCGTTTCACACACTTACATGACCTAGATTGGTCTTCACCTGGGAAACACCCCAAACTTGAGGAGTATTATCCCAATAGGACATCCTGAAGCCCTCTCCAAACTCGACTTGTTAAACTGCATAACGTCTTTGAGCATTTGTTTGGGTAAAGGAGGGCTTGATGCACATGTTTGGGTAATTTGATTATTGGATGTGAATGAAATTGCTATGATCCCTGTGACTTATGAGCCCATGGAGGGTGTACTTGTTGTTGCTACAATACTATGCCCAATGGACAGGTACATATGGGGATATGATTAGCTTGGAACTCCATGGGGTTGAAAGCCCACAGATGGATGTTGTGACCCCAACCAGGGGCAAAGAGATGTCTGAGACTTGCACAAGAAAAAAGGAAGGACGTTTCACCAGAGACACTTGTTGATTAGGGTTGGTTGTCATCAATGTCAACCCTTGAAGAAAGCCCGATAGCACAAAGGTTTGGGTAATGGACCTGTTGATGAAAAGATACGAAATGATCTTACTCAAGCATTTTAAGAATTTACTTGGCTAAATCAAAGTAGACGGGAATATCACCCTATGTTTATAGCCAACAAAAATAACATCCTAACTCACAAGTATTAATTACGAGTGCTTAGGCTAGTCTTTTATCAACAAAAATGCTTGCTAGAAATTCACTTTTTATGTAATTTTATGAATATAAGAGTTGCTGAAATAAATGTAAGAACATAAATAAAGACACCAAGGTGATAATCAAGACAGATGAGACATAAATAAATTCTTTATTTCATTCCAATTCATCAAAGAGTCATTTTCTTTACAAAATCTCATACATAAATCTTGGACTAAAGTCAAACTTAGACATCCCCGATGGAACATACAAAAGGACCTCTGATAGAAAACCAAAATTGAATTCTAAAAGCTGGATCAACTTGCCACCGATTGCTGCCCACTCGAATCTGTGCAATAGCCTTTATCATTCATGAAAACTAATTCACAAACAAACAAGTCTACACAGACTATCAAAGATAGATCAACACCTCTGAAAAACAAGTGTCTGAATGATTTGATTCAACCCTAAATATTGCTGTCTACAATAAGACCCTGCTATCATAAAAGAGAATTAAGCTTGTGATGAATATATGAATGAATGAAAACTGAACTATCTCAACATAAACTCAAAGATCAAACCTTAGTATGCTTATGCTTCTATCCTCCTCTTGTTCCTCCATTTCCTTTTGCTTTTAACAAATTAGAATTGGTTGAAGAAGTTAAACCAATTCATTAGTTAAGTTAATTAAAAGACTCAACTAACTTTAGTTAGGGGAAAGAATAATAATTATAATAAGGGTCATAAATAAATAATAACTAGTAGGTGAGACCCCTTGTGACTCCCTTTAGTTCATAACAATCATAACATAACCATTAGTTAATAAAAATACACCTCCTTGTGTCTGCCATCAACATATTCACTTTTGGTAATTTAAATTCATGAAATTTGAAATTATTTAAAAAATAATACTCATATATCCAAAATAAACATGCTATCCAGAGATCCCTGAAGTCAACTGTCATAAAACAATAGATATAATAAAAACTCAAAAGCCATATTTCCCAGTCTGTGATGCAATCCTTCCTTGATTGTTGCTGTCACCTCTTGATTTCCCTAAATTTTCCTTTGGATGTGCAGAGCCTTTAGGCCTAATCTTGCTGATCACATGGGCACAATTGTCCCTCAAATGCATCAGGGAAGACACAGATTTGTCAGAGCCATTGGAGGGTGAGGAGGGGGCAGCAGTAGGTTTTCCTTTATCAAGGGCATAGTGGGCCTCTGCAAGATACCAGATATATAAAATATGCAGAACAGAAACGAAATGCTAGAAATAACAGAATAACAGTAAAATATCCAGCATAATCTTCACAATACACAGAAATGATATA
>JZKD02S2380134.1:257094-275160 GCA_000966675.3 Picea glauca | reverse complement strand
TAGGTCTTCTTACATCTGCCTTATTCTATTTTATTGAAAGGTCTTATTAATATTGACCTTTATTACATCCGAATACATTGATCTACCTATGTGCGGGTTAGGACCTTAACAGCCTCAATTTTCAATCTCTTGCTAGTATGGGAGGATTTCACTGGCAAGTGGTTAGGGGAAGCTTGGGCAACGGGGTTAACCGACGGAGGAGCAGGAAAAGACAAGTTGGGCCAGCCACGATGTTGGGAGACTGACGGGTGGAAAATCTCCTGCCATCCATCCTTTTCAGGGACCTTGGGTTGTAATGAGACACAAGGAGGTACATGGATGCTGGGTGCTTGCGGGGCTTGGAAAGGAGGCTTTTCAGGTCTAGGTTGAACTATTCCTTGCCCAATCCAATTGAATAATCCAGCATGAAACAATTGGCTAAGCTCTTGTGAATCAATGTCAAAATGTATGGAGAACCTGGGCCTTCTTGGGCATTGGTTCCAATTACCTCTACCTTTGTTTCCTCAACCATGGCTACCTCGACTGAAAAAACTCATCCTGCATGCATGATCAATTAACAAATATTCTTTTAAATAACCATACATGACAACTCTTACTAATATGAAATAGATTTGGCTCAACAATGTATCAGACTCATGCAATCCAATCCATACAAATTGTTTTATTGTTAATCAATGAGCATGGGGTGAAAAAGGGTTCTGGGATATGTGAGGGGGTTGTATTGAGCGAAAATATGATATAATGAGGGGGAAAAGACATGGTCACTGCTCAATGACAACAACAATCAACTGAAAAGCAAACCAATAAAACATCACTTCAATCCACACAAGACACTGCCACTTCCAACTGCCTTAACACCGAAATTCTCTTGACTATAATCAATCTCAGAACATGGAGTGAAAAAACTAAATGGGAAGGTGATGGGATTCGTAATTAGCGGAAAATGAAATCACGGAAGGGAAGAAAGATGATTACTGTTCATGAAATTAATTAAGTGATCCATAAAACATGCTGCGAAAAAAGATGCATCAACCATCAACAATTCTTGTGCAATTTAACTAGTTCACTGTTCAAAATCAAATATCCAGCACAATGATAATGCAAGACAATATGTATTCCACACAATTTGTAAGAGGTTCTGTTCCCTTCATTCACATACTTTGCATTTTATAACAATTTATGAACAATACCCATTTCCAATCTGTAAACTATCAAAATCAACCACTGCCCATACATTTCTTTAATCCACAATAATACTCAAAAGTCATGTTTTCAAATTAACAATGAAGTCACTATCACTGCAATCGGGCCTATCATTTAAATCCAATGATATTAGTTAAACATATATAGGCAGTAACCAAAATAATCAAGACCAAATTGCCATGCTCGAATTGACAATTAATCATACAACCAACAACCAACATTTAGACATAAGCTATGCACAGGGTAATTCGCCCAGGCAATGTAGTTCTGTCACTGTTAAAAAAACAATTCAATGTGACTTAAAATATGGGCCATCCATACAACATGGTGAGGTATCAACAATAAGCCCGCATCAACAGATGATCAGGATGCAACAAAACATGCTCAAAACTATGTGAGTATCTCTGATTGTGAGAACTCAAGCCACCATCTATGTTATACACAATGCACAACTAACAAAACCCCATGATGCAAAATTTCCACTTAACACAACAAACACACATTCACGACAATAACTCAACCCATCGGGTTGAGCCATTGACTTAATACAATATTGCTTCGATTTAGTCACACCGTAATCGACCATGCTATGCAAACTCATGCTTATACAATTGAACAAACATAAGGATGCAGTGAATATGTTTTTTACAGTCATCCGGTTCAATAATCTTTCGGCCCCAAAGAAAACCAAAGTTACCATGACTATTATTTCATTTTTCAAAACACCATCCACACAACGCGACATGCGTGAGTTGTAACCAATGCCAGCTAATCATCCAAATAATCATTAGTGCAAATACTAGTGACAGTGTATCAACCAAACAACTCGCCACTATCTTAAAAAATCAATCAACCTAACAAGCTGTGGCAATTACGCATACCCATGCATCAATTCGAATCGGGGCAGAGGCCTTCTCCATTAACAATACTGAGTTATTATCATAAGGAGCGTAACTGTGTACTTTGAAAGTGCAATTGGAAATGTAGGGTTTTCCAATTTTATAACAGAGTCAGTGACTATAACGAACCCGACTGTCACACGACCAATTGGTCAAGCCTATGCTCAAACTAGTCGACAATCATACCACCAACCAACCATAACCAAGTCATAAGACCAACAGGCTAGGTTGGTCTTCTCTATAAATATTCAGACTGGAGGGCTAAGGTTTGTTCCGTAGCCAACATAGGGAGAGCAGAGCCACTCTTTGTAATGGTGAAAACTCCGAGGCCACGATGCATACAGGAAGAACCATGACTCATTTGTGGACGGGTACAAATCCATGAAAGGGGGCCATAATCGAAAGGTAGGGCTCTAGTTCAGCCTGACAAAGGTTAGTTAACGCATGCAGGGTATAACCCTCGTGCTCTTCAATAAAAAAACCACAACACAGAGGTGAAGACAGGGCCGATTAAAAACATGAGAACCCATTTCGTGACCCTTAGTGGTGAAAACAACCAATGCCGAAGTGAAGAAAACATAGTGATGCAGAAAACCTTCGACCATTAAACCGCTGAAGCCTAATATTGGATTTAGGTACAGGTCATGAAGATATCTCTCCACCCAAGACTAAACGAAAACCCTCCAACTAAACCAACAACGATAACAAAGAGCTATCACCTAGGAAGACCAATAACCTCTACGAACTCAATTATTATAGGAAGAACCATCCACTCTTCATTCCAAGAACCCAAATTTCACACAGTTTCAACACTTAGGCAAACACAAACCAATACACCTGAGCCAATAATCATTTCATAACTAGAGCAGAGTCACGAATGGCCAAAAAAAGACATACCTGTAATCAAATTCCTTAAAAACAAGAGCTGGCCGAGCGGTTCCTCTTTGCTAAAACTTCAGAGCATAACCCCAACAACAAGATCAAACAATAGCCCGACTAGGGTGGTGGCTAACGAGAGGAGTAAAGGTGATGTGCAGTAAATGCACGTTGCCTCCACTCACAATGCATTAATTCACTAGTACATGCCAACGAGTTCTTCATTAACACCATCAATCAACTCTGCGTTGGAATCTGCACATATTACTTGCCAAATGCGCTCTCCACATCATATATACAATTCCTTATTATATAACTCAAACAAAATCACATAACCATTAACGCCCATTACCTTGTCAAATGAGCCACCAACATTCAATCTATCGAAATATACCATATGTATATCGACCACATAAGTCGATTAATCATTGCATAACCATTAGCACTATCACCTTGTCAAATGCGCCACCAATATTTCATACCATATGCGCATTAAACATATAATTCAATCACAATTGCATAACCATTACTTGTTAGCTAGGATTTAACAATAATTGTTAAGTCTTTCATGCATGTAGTATAATGAATAGGATAGCTTTAAATTCTTCCCCTTTGCAATTGTTTCTCATTTCTCTCCAATTGTTCGCATGTAGTATAGTGAAATTGCAGATTTAGATCCCTTCTCTTTGCATTTGTTATAGTATTTTTTCCTTTCTCAAAACTTTCCTAACATGTTTATTGTGCAGGTGCAATAATAACAAATAGCAATGATATTAATGAATATCATAGGCTGTAGTAACATCAGGAATCAACACTTCGTAAGCTCAAATCAAAACCAATAACAACAGTATCTCATCAACCATGTAAGCCATGTCACATATCATCAAAACATAAAAAATGAACAGATTTGATCTTCAATAGTTCAAGGGGGTCCCACCTACTAGTATTATTTAGTTTTTTATAATAATAGGTTTTAGCAACACTTTGCGGGCAAAACTTCGTTGACAATTTTAATTGTCAACAAACCGGTGACTCCACAGGAAAATTTGTTTCCAAAATATTTAGAACCCAGAACTCATGGTTTCACAGACCAAGAACAATAATCTTAGAAGACATAACTAGAATAATTATGCAACAGGGGGAAGTGAGCGGATTTAATGGAAAGATGACCGGGAATTGGGAATAATTGATGAAAAGTGTTAACTATGAGGGGTTTTTACAACTGTATGCATAATCATTTAGCTGGAATATGCTCTTAACTTTCAAGGAGGAAAACTTATAGACTTGCTCTTAAGATCTCAATGGATGAAGAAATGGCAAGAAGAAGCGAGAAATAACCAATTCCTTGTAAGACAACATTGGAAATATGTAACAATTTCAAGGGCCCTTCAAAGGATACATCATAACAATTGTGTAAGCTTGATTGTTATCGACTAACAATGCTTTGCAAGAGTGTCACTGTGGCAAAATTGATCCAACATTCTATATTGACCAAACACTAAAAGTTGATAAAGACAAAAATCGCAACTGAAGTAATAATGCAGAAATTAAAACAACAACAGTAAAAGACTCAATTAAAAACAACAAGGAAATAAAACTTAACTTAGAAGGAAGAAATCAAGGTACTGTAAGCGTAGAAAAGAAGCACAAAAAATGAAAGCACAACTAGGCTACTAGTATACAACAAAATCTAGACAGCATTAGAACTTTTCATGTTGGTTCCTCACAATAATTCAAGCGAGGGATGTTAGCGCTATAGGGAAACAATTGCTCCTGTAAACCTTTTAAGATATACGAGTTAGTATCCAAGACAAAAGCAATTTGGAAAGGACCGATCACTTGGAAATCTGATGTAATCATCAGTCCCTTGACACGCACGATTAGATCATCAAGATAGAGATGGATACTGACCAATTCATCAAGAGTCATGTGTATAGGTTTTTTAAAAGCAGTACCTATATCAAGTATGCTTAAAAGACGACATTTGTAAGGCATGGTATCACAATTAGTAATGAAAGTGGTTTTGTGAACATTTTCCCCTTTTACTTGGATTCTCTTGTAACTAAATAGACTGTCAAGTAAGGGTCTTAACTGTGACTCTACAACCTGTTGCAAAAAACATTTCCATATTGAGAGGGGGAAAGGGATTTCTCATAATTGCTTTCCTGAAAGTTCGAAGACTAATACAAGTTAGGATATTATCAGTGGTCCTCAAGGCCGATTCCCAAATTGAGACCCATTCAGGGTGGGCTGAAAAAAACATTCCAGCCCTTAAGAAATCTCTCAATTCCCTTCGAAAGGGTGCTTCTAGTGCAGAGTTAACAAGTTCTTGTTTTTTCCTAGCTAGTTCATAATATGCTGAACAAGACCAGGATCAAAACCACGAATATCCTCATAAAACCAAGCAAAAACCTTTTTGGGTTCACCGAGTAGCTAGGTGAACCTCATCTCTTCTTTATCAAAACAATGGACATTTATTTTAACATTCGTTGAAGATTCAAGTGTCCTAATGTTCACGAGGGTGGTTTCAACCACCTTCTTTTGTAACTCCTCTTCCTTCTGTTTTTCTTTGTTGCCTACCACACTCAATGAAAATGAACTCTCAAGAGGAGTCAAGCCCTCATGAATCTCATTATTTTCTGTGGATATAATCTCCTCGGGCTTAAGAGGTTCATTTTGGATGACACCACAAATGTTCTCATCGCTAGGAATGGCCTCCCAAGATCCTTCCTTTTTAGGGATGTATGGATGATGTAGAGATTGAAAAGCACAATCAGGCCTGTGAGGCAAGAGTTGCTGAGTAGGAGAGGTTGCAAAGACAACTAACCAATCAACCATTGAATTCAACTCCTTCTTAACATGAGTGATGTTGAAATAGATAAGGTTCGAGACAAGTTCCCAAACAGTTTGGGAGTATTGTTCCATCAACTTGTTGCTAGGAGAGTATATATTGCGTATCAGGTTCACAACAAGCTCAGAATTTCCTAAAATTGAAAGGTGACCAAAACCAAGATTAAGGGTGTTCTCAATGCCTAATAATAGAGCTTCGAATTCAACGACATTATTTGGACAAGAAAACTCTAACTTGTATGATAGATTATGAATTTTTCCTGCAGGGGAAACCAAGATGATACCAACCCCGTTACCTTCGTTAGAGTGTGAACCATCGAAGTGCATATGCCATAAATCATAATCTAAATCAATTCTTTCCAAAGGAGTATTATCCTCTTCAACAAAGATGGAATACACTCCTAGGTCTTCTTTGATATAGTTTATGCTATATTGTGGAATATTCTCTATGTAGGGTGAGATCCTTCCTTCTCTAAGGACTATAATGTTCTTACCATTCTGAGGAATGGATAAATGTGTCCCATCGAGTGAGAGGTATCCACCTGTTAGGGCTTGCAAATCTCTCCCCAAGATAATTGAATAATTGATTACATGCATATCAATCACCTGAATGCTGAGGGTTGTCCTTATCTCAGGATGAGAGCATAAAACCAAGGTTACATCTTTAATCTCGCCTATGGTTGTTTGTTGTAGACTATTATAGGAGATCATGCTTCTAACATTTTCGTTTGTACAAGACAAGCCTAGATATTCCATAATAATATTCGACATGACACTTGGGCCTGAACCACCATCAATGAGGCAATAATGGGCAATCTTATCCATGATCTTTCCAGAAATATAAAAAGGTTTTTTTTTTTTTTATAGGGTATCTAAAGTTATGTACACCTAATTTATTTACAGAATAATCATCTTCATCTTCCTCTTCGGAAAGATTGGCTACAAAGGAATCTTTTCCTTCCATGAATTGTTTTAGATGCATCTGTTGTTCAGGGACGACAACCATGTATAGGAGGGTTGTATCTTCTTTGATGTTGGCCAATTGATTCAAGATATTGTATTTGGAAGAGGGAAGAGGGGGAGTGGTTCCTTGACTCTCAATAATTTTAGGAACTTGGAGTGCAACAACAGTTGAGGATGAGCTCGGGCTAGAAGAACTGCGGGGAGGATCAAATTTTCCCTTGGGAGCATAGGCTTTGTTCCTAGTGTTGATGACCATGGCATCCTCTGGATCTGCAAAGTATAGGACAACAATAACAGCCTCTGGTCTTTTACCAAATATCTTATCTCTGGCACTCTTCTTTACCTCACACGCGGTTTCTTTGTGGTGTTCCTCGAAAAAGTTACACCAACTCCGAGGCATGATTACTTTAGGCTGAAAATTGTTTTCAAATAGATTCCTAAAAGGGGGTGAAGAAGAGGTTGAAGCTCTAGGGGTGAGAGGGGAGACAATACCCTTCCGCTCAAATGCTATCATACGATTGTTCATATCTTGTAATAGCTGTAAGAGAGTGTACATGTTTGTCTGTCTAACTGATTCTCCTTGTGGAAGACCATTTCTTTCAAGCTGTTCTTCATACTTTGAGCAAGTATGCAGAGCAAAATCGAGATTATCAATGGCCTTTTCCTCAAGCCTATGACGGTAGGGATAAGGAAATGCACTGTAGTAATGCATGAAAGCTTCTTGGTTCCGAGGGCGGATAAGTTCGGGGATTTGATTGTACAACTTGGTAAAACACAAGTTGAAAGACTTGATGGTCTCACCATATTTATAAGTGACGTTATTGTATTCCCTTAACTTCTCGACAGGGCTTTTGGATTTCCCATAAGTGGATCGGAACCAATAAATCAACTCCTCCCAAGTAGAAAAAATCTTAGGAGGAAGGTCAAAGAAATTAGCCACAACCTTTCCTTCCAAGGAATTGACGAACAAGAACATTCAGGTGTCATTGTCGTTGGCCCCTATGTTATGACAAACATTAGAAAATGCCACTAGGTGTTCATTGGTACTAACAATGTTATTCCCTGAAAACTTAGGCAGGTGCTCTTTAAACTTTGGAAGTGGACAAGTAGCAGGTGCTAGGTTAAGAGGGGAGGACACATGCCACGATGTGGTTGTGGCGTCTTCTTCGAACTGAAAAAGTCCATACTTTTTGATGACTTTGGTGGGATTCATGGTAGATTGGATAGGGATATGGTGGCTATATAAGATACCAATAACTGATGACAATGAATATTGGGAAGATGGAGCAGTTCTAGTGCCACCAGAGCCACCACTAGATGCCATCTTGTGGATGATAGATGAGGGAAAGAAAGACGATCTGGATGAATCAAATAAAGTTCTCCTTAGAGCACTTTCTTAGGCAGATAACACAATGTTTCTTCTTCCTATTTCAACGATAGGATTGATTTCAGGTGACAAGACTCTTCTTCTTCTAGAAGCACGAGAGTCTAAGGACATGAAAGAAAGGCCAAAGCTCGAAGAAACAAAGGTTTATTGCTGATTTCTAGGCTGTCTACGTCTAGCCTCCAATTGTTCTTGAGCACTAATATCTCGTTCAATTGCTTCCCAAGAACGATTAAGTTCAACATGGGTATTGGCAGTGTCTAGGATGGTGTTAAATAGGTTCAAACCAATGCTGGTCTGGTCTTGAAGACCGAGCTTGATATTGGGATGCCTTGCAACAGGAACAATCATTAATAGTGAAATAGTCAAAGAATTAATTTCAGAAAAAGAAATATGTATCGATGAAAATCGAGTATAAAAAATTAACCAGAGAGATATCAAAGATCTCCCCAGTGTGTTCGCCAAATAAATGTTGAGAAAAAGATATGAAATGATCTTACTCAAGCATTTTCAGACTTTACTTGGCTAAATAAAAGTAGACGTGAATATCACCCTATGTTTATAGCCAACAAAAATAACATCCTAACTCACAAGTATTAATTACAAGTGCTTAGGCTAGTCTTTTATCAACAAAAATTCTTGCTGGAAATTCACTTTTTATGTAATTTTCTGAATATAACAGTTGCTAAAATAAACGTAAGAACATAAATAAAGACACCAAGGTGATAATCAAGACATATGAGACATAAAACAATCCTTTATTGCATTCCAATTCATCAAAGAATCATTTTCTTTACAAAATATCATACATAAATCTTGGACCAAAGTCAAACTTAGACATCCCCGATGGAACATACAAACGAACCTCTAACAGAAAACCAAAACTGAACTCTAAAAGATGGATTATCTTGCCACATATTTCTACCCACTCGACTCTGCACAATAGCCTTTATCAGTAATGAAAACTAATTCACAAACAGACAAGTCTACACAGACTATACAAGATAGATCAACACTTCTGAAAAACAAGTGTCTGAATGATTTGATTCAGCCCTGAATATTGCTGTCTACAATAAGACCTTTCTATCATAAAAGAGAATTAGGCTTGTGATGAATATATGAATGAATGAAAACTGAACTATCTCAACATAAACTTAAAGAGAAAACCTTAGCATGCTTCTGCTTCTATCCTCCTCTTGCTCCTCCTTTTCCTTTTGCTTTTAACAAATTAGAATTGGTTGAAGAAATTGAACCAATTCATTAGTTAAGTTAATTAAAAGACTCAACTAACTTTAGTTAGGGGGAAGAGTAATAATTATAATAAGGGTCATAAATAAATAATAACTAGTAGGTGGGACCCCTTGTGACTCCCTTTAGTTCATAACAATCATAACAATCATAACAATCATAACATAACCATTAGCTAAGAAAAATACACCTCCTTGTGTCTCCCATCAACATATTCACTTTTGGAATTTAAACTCATAAAATTTGAAATTATTTCAAAAATAATACTCATATATCCAAAATAAACATGCTTTCCAAAGATCCCTGAAGTCAACTGTCATAAAACAATAGATATAATAAAAACTCAAAAGCCATATTTCCCAGTCTGTGATGCAACCCTTCCTTGATTGCTGCTGTCACCTCTTGATTTCGCTGAATTTTCCTTTGGATGTGCAGATCCTTTAGACCTAATCTCACTGATCACGTGGGAACAATCGTCCCTCAAATGCATCCGGGAAGACACGGATTTGTTAGAGCCATTGGAGGGTGAAGAGGGGGCAACAATGGATTTTCCTTTATCAAGGGCATGGTGGGCCTCAATTTTCAATCTCTTGCTAGTATGGAAGGATTGCATTGGCGAGTGGTCAAAGGGAGCTTGGGCAATGGGGTTAACCGACAGAGGAGAAGGCAAAGACAAGTTGGGCCAACCACGATGTTGGGAGATTGCCGGGTGGAAAATCTCCTGCCATCCAACATTTTCAGGGACCTCGGGTTGTAATGAGACATGAGGAGGTACATGGATACTGGGTACTTGTAGGGCTTGGAAAGGAGGCCTTTCAAGCCTAGTTTGGACTATTCCCTATCCAATCCAATTGAAGAACCTGACATGAAACAATTGGCCAAGCTCTTGTGAATCAACGTCAAAATGTATGGAGAACCTGGGCCTTCTTGGGCCTCAGTTCCAATTACATATACTTTCGTTTCCTCAGCCATGGCTACCTTGACTGAAAAAACTCATCCTGCATGTGTGACCGATTAGCAAATAGTCTTTTAAATAACCATACATGAAGATCAATTGATTGAGTTATCCTAGAAGTATGGTTAGAGAACCCATGCTTAATTGTGGAATAATGAGATGAAGATCAATGAATTTGTCAGTGAAATTATCCTAGATGGATAGTGCTTGTCATGCCATTTTCGGTGGTATGTGGAAGGTCACATAACTCCTCACGGTTAGAGAGTTATGGCCATATGAAGTTGAAGAACCCTCATGAGTCATATAGAAGCCCCCAAAAGTCAAGTGTTTGCAAAAGAAATTATTTAAATAATAAAGTAAATGGAGAACTCCCTAAAATAAGGAAAGTTTAATGCTACATGAAAGTATAAATAAGAGGCGAATCTCTCTTATTTAATCACACTTGAATATCATTGAATATCTATTTTTGTGAAAGGTTATTTGGGCAGGTATTATTGATAGAGAAAATTTGCAGCAGAAAAAGGGTGGAAGAAAAAGTGCAGCAGAAAAAGTGGTGCGACAAAAAAAGTGTGACAGAAAAATCGCGGTAGAAAAAGTGCGGCAGAAAAATTGCGACAAAAAAATCGCGGCGGAAAAAGTGCCGCAGAAAAAGTGGGGCAGAAAAATCACGGCAGAAAAATAGCGACAGAAAAAGTGCGGTAGAAAAATAGCGAAAGAAAAAGTGCGGTAGAAAAATCGTGCTAGAAAATTCGCGACAACAACATGGTTGGGGTCTATTTATGAGAGATATGGCACATCTTGTTTGAGGTATGTTTTGTGAGCTAGGGTTTATCTCTTGAGATGGTATTGGATGTTAAGTATTGCTGCATATATCAGATTTGTTTAGGGATACAATTGGTATTTTTTTGTTAGTATTTGGCATATGGGTATTGGTCTTTTGGTTGTGATGTGTTGCTGAAGTTGTTGGTTTAGCTTGAGGCTACATAACAGTGAGGTTGTGGCACATGGTTTAATGTAAGGGTTTATGGTATTTGGTTTATGGATAGAGTGATGAATTGTTAGATAACTTTTGATGGTTATATTGGTGTATGTCTTTGGTATATGGTTGATGTACATGTTGGGTACATGGTTGATACAAGTAGTTGATGAGTTGGCACATACATGAGGTGTATAGTTGATGAGTTGGCACATACATGAGGTGTATATTTGATGAGTTGGCACATACATGAGGTGTATAGTTGATGATGTTGGTACATCTTGATGAGTCAAGGTTGTTGCATATTTGATGCATGGTACATGTTGGTTTAGGTTATTGGTACAGGTTGTTTGGTGCAGGTTGATTGGTACAGGTTGCTACAGGTTATTGGTACAGGTTGATAGTGACAAGTTGACAGTGGTAGTGGTTGATTCAGTGACAATGGCATGTTGTCTAAATTTGACATTTATATTTCAGGGTGGTTGGACGGGGCAAGGACAAGTGGTTGTAGCCACCTTCCGGTTGTAGCCGAAGAACTTAGGGGGTTGTAGCCTCCTTCTGGTCGTAGCCATAGAATTGGGGAGTTGGAGCTTCCCTCAGGTTGTAGCCTGAAAAACTAGGGGGTTGGAGCCTCCTTTCAGTTGCAGCTGGAAAACAAAGGAAGTTGGTGCTTCCAATGAATGTAATTCTTCAAGACATATAAGAAAAAATATTTCGTGGTTTTCTCCCACTTTGGGTTTCCACGTAGAAACATTGGTGTACTATGTGTGTGTGTGATTGCTCATTTGTTCATTGTTTATTTACTCTATAACTATTGGATGATAATGTTACATTGATATAACACTTGCATTTTTGTTGAAAAGCGGATTAAATTGCTCTATTACTGATTCACCCCCCTCTCAATAATCCAACAATTGGTATCAGAGGAGGTTCCTTCATAAATCAGTTTAACCACTGAAAGGTACATCATGGAGAGCAACAACATGTATAAAAATGGAATACCACAGTTTGATGGACAAAAATATGCATTTTGGAGCATAAGGATGAAAACATATATACAGGCACAAGGATTTGAAATTTGACAATCAATTGTAGATGGATACACAACACCAACAGTTTCACCGAGAAATGAAAAAGCAATAAAAGTCGATCAAAACAACTCCAAAGACATTAATGCACTTTTGAATGGTCTTGGAGAATCGATATTCACCAAAGTTGCACATTATAAATCCACTAAAGAGATTTGGGACAAACTTTAAAATATTTATGAAGGAGATTCAAAAGTCAAAGAAATAAAGCTTCAAACTTACAGAGGTTAGTTCAAACAACTAAAGATGAAGGAATATGAGAATATTGCAGCTTAATTTTTACGATTCGATGAAACAGTAAATGCAATCATGGGATTGAGAGAAGAAATTAAAGAATCTGTAATTGTTCAAAAGGTACTAAGATCTCTTCCTAAGATATTTCACCCTAAGATATCAACACTAGAAGAAAGAGAAGATCTGAGCTCAATAAGCATGGACAAATTACATGGAATCTTCACAGCATATGAAATGAGAATTGAACATGAAAATCCAGATATAAAAGAAGTAGCCTTCAAATCATCCAAAAATTCAAAGCAAAAGGGAAAACAAAAAGAAAAAGAACATAACAACAACAATGACGTCTCGGAAGATGATGAAGAAGTGGCCAACTTTGTCAAAAGATTGAACAAGGGAACCGATGATAGGTATAGAGGTGATCTTCCTTTGATTTGTTTTAATTGTGATGGTATTGGTCATTTTTCTAACAAATGTCTTCATAAGAAAAAGAGAAATTATGAAGGTTACTCAAATAAAAAACAAACATATAAAGGCCAAAGAACCACAAAGAAAGCTTTCAAGAAAAGCTTATGCACCAAAGAAGACATCTCATCATCAGATGAAGATGAAGCCAGTGACAATGAGACATAAAGAGTTCTATTCATGGGAGTAGGAGACTCTGATAAAGAAGAATCCGAAGAAGAAATGATCACAAATTTGAAGGTTCAAATAGAAGAAGATAAAATAATTGAAGAAGCACTCAAAGAACAACTAGAAGAAAAAGACATGATCATTAAAAATTTAGAAGCAACGATTGTCACATGAAGAAAGGATATTCAAAAGAAAAATATGCAGAACAACTCAAAAGTTTTGGATGACATTAGCAACAGTAAAAAACCTCATCATGACAAGTCTGGACTTGGATACAATCAGACAGAAAAGGGATCAAGCTCCAAAAAAACAGAGCAAGAAACATATCCAAAAAGCTATGCAGAAACACTCAAAGGGGATAGGAAGATCTACAGTAAGATTACAGGGACACTCCTCCACCGAGAAGATTCGGATTTCAGAATCAACAACTGACAGATAGGCCTCAGGAAGAAGAATAATTCATAAGAGTACCTCCTTTCAGAAGATCTTCAACTCCCAGGTATCAAATTATTTTTTTTGGTTTATGTTATGCATGTAATAATTTTGGACATAAAGCTGTGAATTGCAGAGATAACAACAGGAACATAAACAACTTTGAAAGCCATACATAAAAGGGTTATCCAAGAAGGCCTAGTGAAACACAGAGAAGAAGTTACAACATGTTTGAATCTTTGAGCACTGAAGTTGAATGTTACAAATGTAACAACTTTGGACACATGGCCAAAGATTGCAGAATGACAACCCTTCCTAGAGAACCACACCAAAATAACACATGTCATAGACATGAACCTCAGAAAAGGACATGGATAAGAAAGTAGAATTGGTATAGCAATGAAGAATGCACACTCGCTCTACAAGATAAGCAGAAGAAACATGGTTGGTATGTTGACAGTGGCTGTTCAAAAAACATGACAAGTGATAGAGACATGTTTCTTACATTAAGAAAGGAAAGAGATGGATCACTCTCCTTCGGAAATGATGATTCAACTAAAATCATTGGAAAATGCATAGTCATAATTGGGAACAAGAATACCAAGGCATAAAATGTTCTACTAGTAGAAGATATGAAACATAATCTTCTAAGTGTGAGTCAAATGTGTGACCAAGTTCATAAAGTTACTTTCGATTCACAAAAGTGAGAGATAAGAAAAGAAGGTTCAGGAAAATTGATTGCTACAGTTGCGAGAACTTCAAGCAACATTTATGTGTTAAGTGAAATTGGAAATGAAAAGTGTTGTCTAGGAAAGGAAGATGAAAGTTGGCTATGGCACAAAAGAATGGGTCACATACATTTTGATAACCTTGTCAAAGTCAGCAAAAGAGAAGCAGTTAGAGAAATTCCCCAGATAACGAAACCAACCAACTCTTTATGCAAGCATTGTCAACAAGGAGAGCAAACAAAGATGAGGTTCAAATTAAAGGAATATTCAACGACAAGACCACTAGAAATTGTGCACACTGATCTAGTTGGACCAACTACAACAAAGGGTTTAAAAGGTGAGAAATACTTTATGCTATTAGTTGATGATTATACAAGAATGATTGCAATTTGCTTTCTCAAGAATAAGTCAGAAGCTTTTGAAAACTTCAATATCTACAAGGAAATGGTTGAAAATGAAATGGATTCAAAAATCAAATGCTTGAGATATGATAATGGAGGAGAGTTCACTTCAAAGGAATTTATGGATTACTGCAACAATCATGGAATAAAAAGACAATTCTCCGTTGCTAGGACACTTCAACAAAATGGAGTTGTTGAAATAAAGAATAGGATAATACAAGAAATGGCTCGAATGATGCTAATGGATTCCAAATTGAAAGATATTTTTTAGACATAGGATGTGCATACAATAGTTCAGATTCAAAATAGAGTAATGCTCAGAAACAACATTGAGAAAAATCCCTACGAGTTATGGAAAGGAAGACCAACAAATGTGAAGCACTTCAGACTTTTTGGAAGCAAATGCTACATAAAAAGAGAAGATGACAAAATGGGAAAGTTTGAATCTCGTGTGGACAAAGGAGTACTTGTTGGTTACTCAAGTAAAATGAAAGAATGCAAGTGTTACAACTTGAGATTGAACAAAGTTGTGGAAAGCATCAATGTAACAATTGATGAAACATGTAGACAATAATTAAAGGAAGAAAAAAATGAATCAATGGAAAAACTTTACGAAGAAGAAACAAAAGATGAAAAAGAAGGGGAAGATGAAGAGGATCCGAAAGAAGAAGAAGAGAAAGTTCAGCAAGTGCCTCCAAATACACCTAGCAGACGAGTACAACAGAATCATCCTTCAGATCAGATTATCAGAAACAAAGATGCAGGAGTTGAGACTAGAAGAAGAATGCATTCACCAGAACAAACACACCTAGCACTCTCATCATGATTGAACCAACCTGTTTTGAAGAGGCCAACAAAGATGAATTTTGGAATAAGGCCATGGATGAAGAATTGGATCAAATAGAGAAAAATGACACTTGGGAATTGGTTCCAAGACCAAATGATAAGAATGTGATTGACACAAAGTGGGTGTACACGAATAAATTGAATGAAGATGGACATGTTACAATGAACAAAGTTAGATTGGTATGTAAAGTTTATGCACAGGTTGAAGGAATTGAATATGAAGAGACATTTTTCGCAGCTGCCAAAATGGAAGCAATCCGATTGCTTTTAGCTTATGCATGCTCCAAAAATATTAAAGTGTATTAGATGGATGTAAAATCTACTTTTCTGAATGGGGAACTTGAAGAAGAAGTCTACATTTGAACAACCAGAAGGATTTCAGTTGTCAAAGAATGCAGATTATGTGTGTAAATTAAAGAAGGGTTTGTATGGTCTAAAACAAGCTACTATAGCATGGTACTCTAGACTGGATAAATATCTACAACAGACAGGGTTTAGAAAATGAAGTGCAGACAACAACCTCTACATCAAGGTTAAGCCAGAAATTTGCAAAGGATATGCAGAATGAATTTGAAATGTCATTACTTGGAGAACTATCCTTCTTTCTGGGACTTCAGATATGTCAAAGAAACCAATGAATTTTTATTTCTCAAACTAAGTATATCAGAGAAATGCTAAAATTTTTCGGAATGGAAGATTGCAAACGAGTTATCACTCCCATGCAAACCAGTTGCAAGTTGAACAAAGATGATGATTCAAAGTCTACAGATCAGAGGAAATACGTGTCAATGATTAGTGGCCTACTATATGTGACAACATACAGATCAGATGTAATGCAGACAATTGGACAGGTGATACAATTTCAAACAACACCAAAGGAATCACATGTATTAGCAGTGAAGAGGATTTTCATATATCTCAAAGGAACATAAGAGTTTGGATTATGGTATCCAAAAGGAAAGGATCTATCACTTATTGCCTACACATATGCAGATTAGGCAGGTTATATTGATGATTGAAGAAGCACCAGTGGAGCAACGTTCTACTTAGGTGAGTGTTTAGTATCATGGCTAAGCAAGAAACAATCATCAATATATTTATCTACAGCCGAGGCAGAGTATATTGCAGCAACAACTTGTTGTACATAGGTTCTTTGGATGAAACAAACTCTGACAAATATATAGATTGAGTATGATGAACCCATTCCAATCTATTATGATAATACAAGTGCCATCAATATCTCAAAGAACTCGATGATGCACTCCAAGACAAATCACATTCCAATCAAGTATCACTTTCTATGGGAACAAGTTGTAGAAAAGAACATCAAAGTTGAGTATGTGGGAACAAAAGAACAAGTGGCAGACATCTTTACAAAACCACTTACACAGGAAGCCTTTGAGTTTCTTTGCCAGAGACTCGGAGTTATTTCTACTCTAAAATGAATTCTTTTGAATGCTTATCTTATATGTCTTATATGTACATGAGGAAGCACCATAAATAGGACAGTTCAATCAGGGGATAAACCCCAGATGGAAAGATACCTTTGCCATTGATGAAAAAGGGGGAGAGATTTATTAGATGCAGTGGACATAGGCATGGTTCTAGGGGGAGAAATGGTCACTTAGATGTAGAGGACAAAGGCATGGTTCCAGGGGGGAGCATGAGTGATGTAATTTCGATATTACATCAAAGTGTTGCCATCAATGTTGAAGGGGGAGATTGTTGATTAGGGTTGGTTTTCATTGATGTCAACCCTTGAAGAAAGCTTGTTAGCACAAAGGTTTGGGTACTGGACCCAAGTTTGTTTGATGTAAAGATGAATTATTATTGTCTTGTCATGGTTGATAAGAAGTACAAATGGATGAACTCCAAAGTGGTCCCCTTATGGTGAAATCCCTCACGAGAAGACGCTTTGTGGATTGAGTTATCCTAGAAGTAAGGTTAGAGAACCCATGCTTAATTGTGGAATAATGAGATGAAGGTTAGTGAATTTTTCAGTGAAACTATCCTAGATGGATAGTGCTTGTTGTTGGTTGTGGAGCCTGATTATCTTCCTGATGCAGAGGCCCTTTGCTTTCAGCCATGTCTATACCCCATGAAGTATTTACACCCCAGAAGTATGTACACTCTTCCACGTGGGGGAGTGCAGAGGGGGGGTACCCCTCTGCGGGGTCCGGGGGGGAGATCCCCCTGGCTGGGGGGTCTGGGGGCAAGCGGGCCCCCAGCGGGGGGTCGGGGGCGAAGCCCCCGAAGCAAAAATTGCCTTGTAAAAGTATATGTAATTTCATTGTAAATCTGGACCGTTCATTATAAGGTCGCAGATCTAACGGTAGAGATTATGTTAGGG
>JZKD02S2380134.1:229833-241100 GCA_000966675.3 Picea glauca | reverse complement strand
GAAGCACCAACTTCCTTTGTTTTCCAGCTGCAACTGGAGGGAGGCTCCAACCCCCTAGTTTCTCAGGCTACAACCTGAGGGAAGCTCCAACTCCCCAATTCTCTGGCTACAACTATAAGGAGGCTACAACCCCCTATGTTCTCTGGCTACAACCGGAAGGTGGCTACAACCACCTGTCCTTGTCCCATCCTGCCACCCTGAAGTAGACCCTCCTGAAGTAGAACCCGTCATTTCCCTAAACGCTCTCACTAGCTTCTCTGCTCCCTAAACCCTCAAGCTAATTGGTTACATCAAGCATAGGAAGGTCATCATTCTTGTTGATAGTTGAAGCACCCATAATTTTATTCATCGCCGCATTGCCCAAGAAACTAATTGCTATATTCGTGCAGTCAATAATTTCCAAATCATGATTTCCAATGGTGGGTCCATGAAATTTGGAGGGCGTTGTGAAAATGTGCATCTCCAAATTGGTGACTAGCATCTGAAATCTCATATGTTTGCTATCGACATGGGTGGTTGTGACATTGTGTTGGGTGCATAATGGCTAAGGACTTTGGGTCCCATTCTCATGGATTTTAAGGAATTAACCATGCAATTCGATTAGGAGGGACAACAATATAAGTTCCTAGGCATCACTGCCAGTTCCCTCGAGATCATTAGTTCCCATCGCATGGAAAATCTGCTAAAAAAGGTCATTCTGGCATTATTCCCCAATGCCATGCCATACAAGCCACTAAGACATCCTTTGTGCCACAGGACCTCCAATCCATCCTCTCTAAACATCAAGTGGTTTTTTCCACTCCCCAGGACACCCTCCTGCTCGTGGTGTTCATGATCATTCCATTCCCCTTGTCCCAAGAAGCCTTCCTCCCAATATCCATCCCTATTGTCACCCCTTTTCCCAAAAAAATGAAATTGAGAAAATGGTTCAAGAACTTCTCAATGCAAGTGTTATCCACCCTAGTACGAGCCCCTACTGTTCTCATGTGGTCATGGTCCTATTGAGCACTCAACAAACCCTAAAAATATTATGTCAAATTTTACTTTTTGGGTACCACTTGTTCTTTTGCACTGTCTAATTCTACTTCAGTATGAAAAATGCTACCTTTGTTTGTCACATTTGTTTCTCATTTAAGTCTCTCAAAGTTTGCTTGAGCATGAGAAAACACATAACTTAAAATAATAACAATTAGTTAAAGAATCGATAGTCAAGAATTCTCCCAGACGTGCTTAAGAAATTCGACATCGAAAAGGATTAAGCATGAAAGGAAACCATTCAAGAGAACGGAGGTCGCAGAGAGCCGATCTTTGTCGGTGTCGGCTAACGAAAGTTGTTCTTACGCGACAAGCATCACTTGAGGATGTCACGGATGGCTGATCCCTTTTGACGTCGGTAAAAGGTGAAAAAGGTAAGCGCTGAATGAAAATGAAATGATATCGATGATCGCCGACTTCCGAAACGTTGTCAATATCGGGGAATTTTCGAGGATGATAATCCACAAGGAAACCACACGTTAGGTTTATTCATGAAGGACAGTTCCTGATACTTTTTGGTATCAACAGTCCTAAGTTACGCATAAAGTGCTCTAATTGAACAAAGTCCCGAGTCCGACCATCACGCGCAAGCTGAGTTCCCAGTTTTCATTACCATATATCTCGAGTCAGTGGTGCCACATTAGCACCGTACGACGAAGTCGATCCACGTCAGAGGTTTTGTAGAAGGATATCAATAGAAAATACAAAACAACTCAGAGAAACACTAAGCACAAAATCGGGATTAACTTACAAGAAATATGGACAAAGAAAATAATAGATTCACACGCAAAGAGAAAAATGATGCATTCAACTACTATGATCAAAATCCTTTCATCAAAATTTTGAGACTTTTTATATTAGACTCCCATCGGGCTCAGGTTACATACGATAGATACTGTCTATAGCTTTTGGCCAACCAACCCAGTTACATTGAGAACATGAAAATTTTCACAAGAAAAAAGGGAAGACTATCAAAATTATGCGTGACGTCTGAGAATATGAAACATAATCTGCCCATCATGCCTCTTCTACGCGTGAAATTTCTCCCCGGATGCCTCGCGCTCCCAGAGGTGTTGTCATATTTTGTTCTTCCGATACCCTTTGCACTTACCACAACTGCACGATCGTATCTTATGCTTCCCGAAGCTGCCTCTTGAGCTAGGTTGCATTCCCTTCACGACCCTGTGGCATTGACACCTCAAGGCTCTTTTCCACCAACTATCGACGTAATTCCCTATTCTCCCTGTAAAGTTTAGCTATGGAAAGTTGTGCCTGCTCCAGCTATGAATTAGGTCAATGGATGTTAGAACTCGAGGCTTCTGTATTTCTCGTTCAGCTCCCGCTTCCTTGACTTGTGTTTCCGACAGGATCTAGCCGGATATCGCGCATTAGGAGCTCCTCAACGACTGATCATGCACATGACTCAATCGGGATTTGGTTTCCCCCCTTGACTTCCTTATTTTTTCTGGGCCTTCCTCTCCTCCACGGTATCTATTGTTGAGGAAGCGTGGCTTCCAACCTATGCCCTTTCAACATAACTTCTTCCACTTCGGCCTCCACACGAGGCGATACTATCATTTCTGCGTGAAGGTAGGAATCTCCCTTTGAAGCCTCGGGAACATCCGCTGCAAACAAGAACGAGTCCCAAGCATTTTGTGGCTCAAGCCTGGCACTTAGGTTGCCTCGTAGGCCCCGTATTTAGTTTTGAGGAGTTCCCATGGTGCGACAACGTATCTACCTTATGCGTGGGTGACTTGACAAAGGCCCAAAGAAAATAATTTGATCGAGCTGGGATCATGAGACGAGTCAGTGCATAAAATTGACTGGTAAGTAGAACACATACATAACATCTAAAATTTATAATGGAGCAGGTAGTGAGTCGAAATGTGCCAGGGAACACTGAATGCCTTGTGACGAGATGTTTTAAAGAATTTATGTGTCATGTCCATGCGACTGGTATGAACCAGGGCATGTGAGATGCAACCGATAGGAGTTGCAGAGAGTGTGTGGTAAGATCACATTGATTTATTTTTAAATTCCCTAGCCTCCATAATGAGCTGATGATGGTTAATGCACTTGTTGATGCGACTCCTATTTGAGCAACTTGCCTCGACCTGAAGCGTTTAACAACTTCCCTTATGACAATATCTGTCTCTTTTGGAACTTTCTCATAGTTTTAGAACATGTTCGACTCTGACATTATTTTCCGACCCCAAGGGCCAACTGACCACTGATGTGACTTTGACTCTCATATTTTCCATACCTAATCGTTCATTCTATGATGCACGGATGTAACCCACCCTAACTGAAGAAAATGACAGTGCTAACAGATATGGTGCAAGTAATTCGAAAGGTTGTAGAGATCACATAAGTATCAAACAATCAGGCTTAACGAGATCTACAGGTATGCACCGGTCCAGATTCTTCACGCTTACATATTTACATATATTTTTCCGAGTATTTTTCTGTAAGCCATTTCTAAACGATTTTAATTCCGATTGCAGGAAAAATCCCTCTGACTATCGAGCAAAATTGGCTCCATAACCTCGCTAAGGAATCCGAGAGAAACTAGGTCCAAAGATCAATAAGGTGATGAAGGATATCAAATTGCCCGAGTTTGGCACACCTAACGACTTCATCGACTTGAGAGACATAGTCGAATCACACACCAAGCAAGATTCTTCATGGCTGAAAGACTAGCAAAGGTGACCGACACAACGCCAGGAAAGGTACAACAATTTCTGGACCATCCGATCAATGCTTGGGCTGTGCTTTCAGTAGTTAAGTGCTAGTCTGATCAAGTACCAGACGCATGCAGTGGAGATCAGAGAAGTTTACATGCTCCCGATGGAACATCACAGATTTTCGTGGGCCCAAACCTACGAGGAGCTGCTCATCAGTTGGTCGGAGTATGAGAAAATTCACCCTTTCAAAGGGATATCTTGAGATGACTGTTGGAAAACTATTAGGAGAGAACACCATGTGGCGAGTTCTGTTTTGTTTAACTACACTTTAGCCATTATTTTTAGTTAATTTTACATTATAAATAAGAGCATCGACCAATTAATCAAGGGTCGATGGTTTTTGCAAGAAATTCTTCTATTTTTTTGGTTTTGTCAAGAATGATTTCTGAGCTACCGTTAATAGAGAAGTCCTTCTGGACCAGAGACAAAGTTATTTTCATCAAATGCATGTGTGATTGGATGTGGAGAAGAACTATTTCCTATCTTGTTCCATGAATGATGCTGTAATGAGTAAGAGCTATTTAATCTATTGTCAAGTTATCCGGTGCAATGTTTTGTTGTTCTTTACTTTAATGATGAAGATGAATCATTGTGTTATCACGTGATGGATGATTAGTGTAAGTGAATTATTTTTCTTGCCATTATCTTATCGCATATGTGTTTTCTTTCTGATAATTAAGTGTCTCATACAGTAATCGGTTTCTCACATGGTTAACATATTAGTACTAGGCCTTGTGGTATATGATTGTCGTCCACATGCTTGAGTAGAGAGTTATCCCAAGCTCAACCTCTTACCCAGTAGTTATAGCTTAATCCTTTTTGTTTCCAAGTTGGTTTATACTAGCTTATATATCAAAACGGTCCCATCCAAGAGAAAAATACAAAAAAGAGATAGTCCAAACTGAAGGAAGAGCATTCACAAGAAAACATAAAGCCCATCGATAAATTGGCCGGATCGCAAGATCTGGAGAACCATTCCACCATTAAACACTGTAGAGTCTAACTGGGCCTCGGTGGTGGGTTTGGTTCTTGCTGTTGAACTAAGGGATTTAGGACCCATCAACAAAATTGGCACTAGAAGGAGGGCATGAGAATGAATGACTGAACACATATTTCACATAGTATTTCAAACAACCTATAGATTCATAACAACCCACATGCATGGCTAGTCATTCCTAAGACAACCCACACACATTGAGTACTCCTGAAACGAGTAACTCACCCCAACCTGAGGATGAACAATTATTCCATGATATACCTTATGCTCTTCCTCACGAGGAATTAAATCAATTCACAAGAATCACGCTCGATAGATCGATGCGTTACCCTTAGCTCTGATACTCCCTTGAAGAAAAAAAATAAGAAGACCAGTGGTCAAAACTCCTGACCACGTTTTTTGTGCAAACCGTAGAAGACTTAATAGATTTCACAATCACCTAAATCGAACACCCTCTGAATCTGATCCCTGAAACGCCAGCTGACGACGTCTCTGAACCAGACAATTTTTCAGAAGAAGAGGAGTTTAACTTGGAGTCCGAGGATATGGAAGACAACAACGACCATGAACTTAGAAAAACCAACCTTAGTTGGACAGAGACACTTTGGCCATCCCAGGATGAGTACATAATCTTCCCCAACACCCGGATAAGTTACTCCCCAAGTTTGACCCAGAAACCTCAGGATTGCCTGAGGATCATATCAAGAAAATCACACTTGCGATCAAACTTATGAACGTCCAACATGAAGATGTAGTATGCAGAATTCCCCCCCTATATGTTTGAAAATTCATCTTCCACGTGGTATTTTAATCTACTTGTAGGATCTATAACTAGCTGGATGAAGTTTCAAAAAGATTTTCTAGACAAATTTGCCGAGGAGACCACTACATGATATTTGATGGCTGAATTGTTCACCGCCACCATGAGTTTGAAAGAAAAGGTTAAATATTTCAATCAAAGATTTAAAACTATCTTAAACAAGTTCCAGCTCAAAGCTAAACCTACTCAGGAGTTGCAAATCAAAGTATATGCTAATGCGCTCCCAACCTCTATTTCCATGTTTGTGAAAAGGGCTTCCAAATGAACCCTAGCTGAGAATTTTGAAGAAGCCAAAATGGTAGAATTCCAGATGAAAGGGTGTAAAGAAGGCCAGGTCTCTTTAGTTAAGAAATAAGTTCAACCTCCTCCCAGGAGAGGACTCCTTTTGATTAATCATTAGACCACCGAGGAAACAAGCAGAACAGACTCCCGACAAGGGCAATGGAGACATAGAAGACCTACAACACATGGTCAATAAATTATCAAACAAGATCATAGACATGAAGAGAAACGTAGGGGAAGGAAACCAAGGACAAAGGCCCTATAATCCTTTCTTTAAAAGGAACCCGCCGTTCAAATCAATTGAACCTCCCCCAGCTAACTTGAATATCGATCTATGGAATGTCACATCTGATTCTTTCTATACTTATTACCAGGAAAACCACTCTGAAAGAGACTGGCCTCAATGGGTGCATGCCATGAATTTGATGGCCAACCAGTTTTTAGACTAGGTTTCCATAACCGAACAACCAAGAAGTTCGATTATGAGTGTTGCTGACTAGGAAGATATTGAACCACCATAAGATACAACCATGCTGATATGGGTTCCTGACCTAATTATGCCTTCTGAAAACCTATTTCAGGTTCAAGAACCACCCATAGAGGTCTCAGTTGTGCAAACAAGAAGTAAAGGTCCTCCTGTCTCAAAGGATTCTAATACCACTCAAACGTCAAGGGAAAGGTCAACTCTCGATCACTCAAAAGCATCTTTTTCTCCTCGTAAGAACCCTATTAGCATCCATACTTGAGAATCACCCAAACTAGAGTACAACATAGTTGAATATCTAAAGAATTTGAAGGCTAATATATCGGTCATGGACATATGTAGAATCCCTCAACAAAAATATTTCTTGCTACAAGCTTTGAAATTAGTAGAAAACCCCATGACAAGGAATGAAAAACAAATAAATCTAACTTCCATAGATCTAGTAAGTAAAACTACAGTGAATACCTGCTTGGAAGATAAAAAGGGAAAACCTTTTGTCCCACCATTCCTCTTAACATTTGAAGTCTTCAACATGAACCTCCACAATTGTTTGGTAGATTCAGGAGCATCTTCCAACGTGATTCCCTTGTCTATTTGAAAAAAATTAAATGCCGTTCCTCTCAAGAGTGATAAACATGTAATACAACTAGACATAACCTAGGTCAAATTCATGGGTGAACTCAGAGATGTAATGATCAAGATAGCGACACATCCTAAGTTTGTGCAAGTGATTTCCATCATTGTAATAGACATCCCAAAGGCCTATGGGTTATTACTAAGTCGAGATTGGTCTAAGAAGTTGAACGGGTAATTTAGTACAGACTGGGTACACCTTTGGCTACCACTAAAGGGATACAAGAATATGATCAAAATCTATAGGGAGCGATACCTGAAACATACGGTCACTGATATAGAGACCCCAAACAAAGCCTCATCCATAGATTTCTCCATCCTAGGCAACTATTCCTGCGACTCTTACTTCGGGAACTTTTCCCCTCTCTTATCTGATGTCCCTCTTGCTCAAAACTCTGAAATGGTGTTTCAAGATAAATCATCGATACCGATAGAGGAAACCCTCTTCTGTCAAGAACTTGTTCTTGAAATCATGAGAAAAGGGATAAGGGATCAAGAAGGTAATAAGAAGAAATAATCGGATAACCTACGTTCACAAGTTTGGACCATATACTTTGATGGATCTAAGTCACAAGAAGGATTAGGGGCAGGGTGCATCCTCATTGATCCTAAAGGTAAACGTCATTTCCTATCCTATAGGCTAGAATTTGAGTGCACCAACAACACCACCGAGTATGAAGCATTAGTACAAGGGTTAAAGAAAGCCATCGACTTAAATGTCAAATAATTGAAGGTTTTCAGAGACTCTGAGATTATTGTTAGACAAGTAAGGAATACTATACATTACAATTTCCCACACCTAAAAAATTATCAATAGGAAGTGCATGGGTTAATGGAGCATTTTGAATCTTTCAATATTACAAAGCAAAGAATATCTTTGCTGATTCCTGGCTACCGCCGCTTCAAGGCCATCACCTCTAGAGGATTATGAAGCCTCTTGATTCACTGTAGAACTACTCTACAAACCATCGATGCCTAACAACATTTATAGTTGGAAATTCTTTGAAGGGGACAGAAAAATCATAAGCTTTCTGACTAACCAAGATAATTTTAAGGACCTAGCTATTGATGAATAAGTATTCCAGGAATAGTCGATGAAAACCGATCCTTGTAAAAATCAACCGATCGACAAATAAAATCCTCACACGATATCGAAAGACATAGCCAACTTAGAAAACCTTTTTGATCTGAGACAATGATTTAAAGGATATAAAAATGTGAAGACCGGTAGCTCCTGTCCCCTGCATGAAACTATAAATCTCAGAACCTCGAAAAAACCAAAGAATATAAACCTCAGTACAACCATATATAAGGAGGAAAGGAAAGCTTATCTCAAACTGTTCAGATAATATCAAGATGTCTTTGCATGGTCCTATCGAGATCTGAAAACCTATGACACTTGTATCATTCAACACACTATCCCGTTAAAACTTGAAGTGAAACCCTTTCAACAGAAGCTTCGAAAGTATCACCCTTCCCTCGAGCCTCTCATGTGTCAGGTGTTAAGGAAACTTCTAGATGCCAAAATCATATTCCAGGCTAGAAATTCCACATGGGTAGCTAATTTAGTCTCGGTAAAGAAGACGTTTGGGGAGATTGGATTATGCAGAGATTTCAGAAATCTCAACAGGGCTTCAGAAAAGGATAACTACCCAATTCCACCCATGGAACAACTCTTGCAGACCGTGTCTGGCTCTGATATTTTCTCTCTACTGGACAGTTTCTCAGGTTGCAACCAAGTCCTAGTTTCAAAGGAATATCCTTTGAAAACTACCTTCCGAACCAAGTGGGGAATCTTCGCTTATAAACACATACGTTTTGGGTTAATGAACGCAGGGGCGACCTTCCAAAGGGCTATGGACTTAGCATTTCGAGGATTAATCAACAAGTGTGTGGTAGTGTATTTGGACGACGTAACTATGTATTCAAAGAATCGAGAAGAGCACATCCAACACTTAACTCAGATTTTCGAAAGGTGTAGGAGATACGACATATCCTTAAATCCTAATAAAACTATTTTCGGCATCGAGGAAAGTAAGCTGCTAGGCCACGTTATACCTCAAGCATGCATTCACATAGACCCAGAAAGGATTAAGGCCATAGCTCAACTCCCATTTCCTCACAACAAGAAAGCTATGCAATATTTTTTCGGGCAAATCAATTTCGTGAGGAAATTCACTCCTGATTTCACGGAAACTATCAAACCCTTACAAAAGATGATTCATAAAGATGCTGAATTTAAGTGGGATGATGAACGAAAGGATGCTTTCAGCAATATTAAAACTGCTATATCCCAGGCCCCCGTGTTACGAAGTCCTAATTTCAATAGGAATTTATTCCTCTATAGTTTCACCTTCGACCAGTAGTTAGATGTAGTATTGACTCAGAAGGATGATGACAACAACAAGGCTCCAGTGTCGTTCATGAGCACTAATCTCCAAGGAGTTGAACTTAATTATCCTGCTATAGATAAACATGCCTATGCAGTATATAAGGTAGTTAAATACTCCAGGTCCTACATCCTCAATAACCACACCAAAGTAATCGTGCCCCACCCTACAGTCTGATCCCTATTCACTCAACAGGAGATGGGGGAAAGAAGAGGGAATTGGATGGAAGTAGTTCAAGAATTTGATCTATATATAAAACTTGCCAAACTAGTTAAAGGGCATGGATTATGCAAACTTGTAGCTGAATCCCAGGACCAAGTAAATGAAGATTCCGGATGGGATAATGAAATGACATTATGGTGTGGCGAAGTTTCATACATTTCCCTAGGACAAGAGTCTTGGTACGGGAAGCTAACTTATCTCCTACACCATGGGACTTGTCCATAAAATCTCAACATTAGGGAAATAAGAGCTCTTAGGTTAAAATCTGCACAATATTGCCTCATAAATTTGGTACTTGTTGGCAAATATTTAACAGACAGTGAATGGAAAATATTTAATAGACAACGAATGCTTGTCATTGATGGCAAGTACAATAGTAAAGATGAAAAGTACAGGAAGTTTGTAATCGATAGGCAAACATAAGATAAGTTCAAAGAGGTCGAATGATCGAAGGTGAATGATCAAAGGAAACGAATGATCGAAGGCAACACAACATTGATCGAGTAATCAAAGAATCTCTGATCATTGAAGAGGAGGACAGATCTCAGCTGTTAGATCCAAGTGCAGGATCCAGCCATCGTTGGATCAAGAAGAACCCATACGTCCTTTAAGGTAAAAGGAGAAGCGGGCGTAATCACGATATGCAAAATCATGACTTAATCTGAGCCATCAGATCAAGGTTTGATCTGGACCGTTGTTTCCAGCCCATGTCGGAGTTTCGGGAATCGCATGTTGGAGATCTCAAAGAACAATGAAACAAGAATGTCAATTTCGCGATATGCAAAATCGCAACTTGATCGCAACCATTGAGTCAAGATTGAATCTAGACTGTTGATCCCATTCCGTGTCAGAGTTTTGAGGATTGCGAGTTGAACATGTCAAAGATTATTAACATCAAGAATGTCAATTTCGCGATATGCAAAATTGCGATTCAATCGTAGTCGTAGAATCAAGCTTAGATCTGGACCGTTGATCTAACTCCATATTGGAGATTCGGGGATCGCAACATGGAGAGGCAAGTAAACAATGCAACAAGAATGTATATTTCACGATATGCGAAATTGCGATTCAATCGCAGCCGTTGAATCAAGCTCTGATCAGGACCGTTGATCCCACGCCATTTCGGGGTATCGGGGATCGCAACTTGGAGAGTCAAGATGTCTCATCCCCAGACTCACGAAATGCGAAATCATGAAAGTGCCTTATGCATAAGGCTGTGGTCACAGCTCATGGTCACGAGAAGGTAAGAAGTCAGTCCAGATAAGCTCCATTTTTGGGTTTCAGAGATTGCGACTTGGAAAGTCGAGATGCCTCATCTCCAGATCCATGAAACACGAATTCACGAAAAACACTTTTTTACATAGGCGCTTGGTTATGACCATAGTCCTATTGGGGAAGGAGCTAGTGCAGAAAAGTTCTGCATCGGGACTTCGAAAATCGCAAAATGAAGTGTCGAGACACTCAGCATAGGATTGTTGAAATGCCAAAACCCGATTTTAAGGCAATGTCAATAAAGTTCATCCAACGACGCAGATAAATGGGAATATTGCAAGATACCAGATATATAAAATATGCAGAACAGAAACGAAATGCTAGAAATGACAAAATAACAGTAAAATATCCAGCATAATCTTCACAATACACAGAAATGATATACGAA
>JZKD02S2380134.1:208969-224072 GCA_000966675.3 Picea glauca | reverse complement strand
GAGTTGAAGAACTTGTAAATGCCATGAAGGGTCTTGGTGAGAATTTTGATGACCCACTCTTAGTTCAGAAGATTTTAAGATCTTTGCCTGATAAATTTAATCCAAAAGTCTCTGCTGGTGTTATCACAATGAATTGGGATGGGATCAGTGTAAGTTATCTTCAGATCTACAAGAGTTACTGGTAGAAATTTCACAGGAAACACCACCGCTCATAAGATACTGAGAGTTGGATATGATTTTCCCAGCTTGTTCAAAGATGCTCAAAACTACGCTAGAAACTATAAAACTTTTCAAGTAAGTGATAGGAGGGAGAAGAAAGTGACAATCCCACTCCAACCAGTGACTGTCTCTAGGCCTTTTGAGCAATGGGGGTTATATATCATAGGATAAATTACACCAAGCTCTTCAAAACAACACAAGTACATTTTTACTGCCACTGATTACTTCACGAAATGGGCAAAGGCCATCCATATGAATCATGTAAATGAGAAGGTGGTGATCCAATTTATAGAACAAAAACTAATCACAAGGTTTGGTGTCCCTTCTGTCTTGGTTTTTGATAATGCAACTTATTTTTCTTCCACCCAATTGACAGAGTTTGCTCGGGACAAAGGAATCATAATTAGGTACTCTGCAAATTATTATCCACAGGGAAATAGGGTGGTAGAATCAACTAATAATAACATAGTGAGAATATTAAAGAAGATGGTTGCAGACAACCAAAGGAATTGACATAATCTACTCCATAACTCTCTATGGGCCGATAGGGTCACACCCAAGGAAGCTATAATCAATTCTCTGTACTTTTTGGTATAGAAATAGGAAGCTATTCTCTGGAATGGACTTTACCTTCCATCTCTTCAAATAGCCCAAGATTCCAGAGGGGTGCCTTCATCGGTCATACAACAAAGAATTGACACTCTGCTGATGCTAGACGAAGAAAGGGAAAAGGCTAAATCAAAATTCATATCCCACCAATAGATAGTGAAAATATGGTTTGATAACCATAAGGCTAAAGATAAATATTTTGAAGTGGGAGACTTAGTTCTAAAATGGGATAGAGCAAATGAGCCCAAAGGGAAATATTCTAAGTTTCAAAATCTGTGGCTTGGACCTTTCCAAGTGGCTGAGAAGATTGGGGCAGACACTTATCGGTTGTAAAATTTAAGGGAGGAAAATAATGCCCTCCCAGTAAATGGCCAAGCCCTAAAACAATTTTTTGCAATAATAAATATATATATATATATATATATATATTATGTTTTGTATGAGTGTTTTCATGATCGAAAAATGTATTTTTGTTGTTTTCTTTTGCTTTCTGGATTTCTGCGCTTTTGAACATTGTGTTTAGCAAGACGATGGTTGACCTTAAATCATGCGATGTAGAAAACTATGTTCCTAACTCATCGCTCACTTACAACACAAGAATCATTGAGAGACTTGCGGTTGATTTGAGGAGCCCTTTATCTAACTTGCACAAATGAACAACTTCGGAGAAATGTCAGAAGTGTCTACTTAGTGGTTTGGTAAGACCTTAAGGGAAAGAAGGAAAGATGGAAAGGACTACATGAACCTCGAAGACAAAGATAAAAAAGGATTCAGTTTAACCATCTCACTTTGCAAAATAAACAGACATCATCCCCTCCCACTCGCTCAGGGCATTATGCTGAGATAAAATTGACATTATCAAAAGAGTGAATATTAGGAGAGGGTATGCAGATATCTCCGTCGGGACTATGGACGCTCGCTGGTAGCGGAGCAAGGTTTGTAATGTCGGAGTGACTTCGCCAGGGCTATGGACGCTTGCTGGCAATGAAGCAACACCGAAGCAAGTGGGTGAAGGTAACTAAAGGCTCCATGCTAGTGAATTCTTTGCTAGACTTTTGTAAAAAAGGGCATGAGCCAGGGTTACTAGAAACGAAGGAGGAATAAAGGTTAAAACCCTATGGGAAGACTTAGAAGCATCAACCGGAGAATTTAGAATGCAAGGGTAAATGAATCTCTGATTTTTAAATTAGTAAGGTTCTCTAGCTTTTTCATCAGCCGAGCCCTGAAGAGGGAACATAGATTCTGCTTTCGCCCAGTAAGTCGCCATTTGTTGAGAACTCAACACACCCTAAAAATCTTATGTGAAATTTTACTTTTTGGGTACCACTTGATCTTTTGCACTATCTGATTCTACTTCAGTATGAAAAATGTTTCCTTTGCTTGTCACTTTTGTTTCTCATTTAAGTCTCTCAAATTTTGCTTGAGCATGTGAAAACACATAACTTAAAATACTAACACTTAATTAAAGAATCGATAGTCAAGAATTCTCCTCGACGCTCTTAAGAAATTTGACATCAGAAATGATTAAGCATGAAAGGAAATCATTCAAGAGAAACGCGATCACCGAGCACCGATCTTCGTCGGCGTTGGCTAAAGGAAGTTGTTCTTCCACGACAAGCGTCACTTGAGGATGTCACCGACGACTGATCCATTTCGACATCGGTAAAAGGTGAAACATGTGAGCATTGAATGAAAATGAAATGATATCGTCGATTGCCGACTTCCAAAATGTTGTAGGTATTGGGGAATTTTCAAGGATGATAATCTACAAGGAAACTGCATGTTAGGTTTATTCACGAAGGCCAGTCCCCGATACTTTTCATTATCAGCAGTCCTAAGTTACGCATAAAGCGCTCGATTTGAACAAAGTCCCGAGTCCGACCATCACTTGCATGTTGAATTCCCAGTTTTCATTACCATATATCTCAAGTCAGTGGTGCCATGTTAGCATCGTACGATGAAGTCAATCGACGTTGAAGGTTTTGCAGAAGGATATCAATACAAAATACAAAACAATTCGGAGCAACACTAAGCACAAAATCAGGATTAACTTACAAGAAATATGGACAAAGAAAATAGTAGATTCACACGTAAATTGAAAAACGATGCATTCAACTACTATGATGAGAATCCCATCGGGCTCAGGTTAGACTCCCATCGGGCTCAAGTTACATACGATAGACACTGTCTACACATTTTTCTCAACCAACCCGGCTACATTGAGAACATGAAAATTTTCACAAGAAAAAAGGGAAGACTATCAAAATTCTGTGTCACGTCTGAGAATATGAAGCAGAATCTTCCCATCATGCCTCTTCTGTGCAAGGAATTTCTCCCTGACTGCCTTACACTCCCGAAGGTGTTGTCATCTTTTGTTCTTATGATACCCTTTGCGCTTCCCGCAATTGCACGATCGTATCTTGTGCTTCCTGAAGCTTCCACTTGAGCCAGGTTGCGTTCCCTTCATGACCCTGTGGCGTTGACACCTTAAGGTTCTTTTCCACCAACTATTAACGCAATTCCCTATTCTCCTAGTAAGGTTTAGCTATGGCGAGTTTTGCCTGATCTAGCTACAGATTAGGTCCTCGAACGTTAGAAATTGATGCTTATGTATTTCTCGTTCATCTCCCGCTTCCTTGACTTGTGTTTCCCACAGGCTCTAGCTAGATAGCGCACATTAGGAGCTCCTCAAGGGCTGATCGTGTGCATGAATAAATCATGATTTGGTTCCCCCCATGGCTTCCTTATTTTTCCTGGGCCTTCCTCTCCTCCACGGTATCTGTTTTTGAGGAAGCATGGCTTCCAACCTATTCCCTTCCGACGTAACTTCCACTTCAGCATCCGCACGAGGCGATACTATCGTTTCCGAATGAAGGTAGGAATCTCCCTTTGAAGCCTCGGGAATACCCTCTACAAACAAGAATGAGTCCCAAGCATTTTTTGGCTCAAACCTGGCGCTTTGGCTGCCTCATAGGCCCCGTCTTAGTTTTGAGGAGTTCCCATGGTGCGACAATGTATCTACCTTATGCATGGGTGACTTGAAAAAGGTCCAAAGAAAAGAATTTGATTGAGCTGAGCTCATGAGACGAGTTAATGCATAACCTCGAATGGTAAGTAGAAAACATACATAACATATAGAATTTATAATGGAGTAGGAAGTGAGTCGAAATGTGCCAGGGAACATTGAATGCCTTACGACAAGATGTTTTAAATAATTTCTGTGTCACATCCGTGCGACGGGTATGATCAGGGGCATGTGAGATGCAGCCGATAGGATTTGCAAAGAGTGTGTGGTATGATCACATCGATTTATTTTTAAATTCCCAGCCTCCATAATGAGTTGATTATGGTTGATGCACTTGCTGATGTGACTCCTATTTGAGAAAATTTCCTCAACCTGAAGCGTTTAACGACTTCCCTTACGACAATATCTGGCTCTTTTGGAACTTTCTCATACTTTTAGGACATGTTTGGCTCTGACATCCTTTCTCGATCCCAAGGGCCAACTGACCACTGGCGTGACTTTGAATCTCATTTTTTCCATACCTGATCGTTCATGCTATGGTGCGCAGATGTAACCCATCCTAATTGAAGAAAAATGACGGCGCTAACAGAGATGGTCCAGGTAATTCGAAAGGTTGCATAAATCACGTAAGTATCAAACAATCAGGCTTAGTGAGCTTTACATGTATGCACCGGTCCCGATTCTTCACACTTACATCTTTACATACATTTTTTCGAGTATTGTTTTGTAAGCCATTTCTAAACAATTTTAATTCCGATTGCAGAAAAAATCCCTCCGACTATTGAGCAAAATTGCCTCCGTAACCTCACTAAGGAATCTGAGATAAACTAGGTTCAAAGATCAACAAGGTGATGAAGGATATCAAATTGCCTGAGGTCGACACACCCGACGAATTCATTGACTTGTGCGACATAGTCGAATCGCATGCCAAGAAAGATTCTTCATGGGCCGAAAGACTAGCAAATGTGACTGACACAACGCTAGGACAGATACAACAATTTCTGGAACATTCGATCAGTGCTTAGGCTGTGCTTCAGTAGTTAAGTGCTAGTCTGATCAACTACCAGAGGCATGCGGTGGAGATCAAAGAAGTTTACGTGCTCCCAATGGAACAAAATAGATTTCCATGGGCCCAAACCCGCGAGGAGATATTCATCAGTTGGTCGGAGTATGAGAAACATCACCCTTTCAAAGGGATATCTTGAGATGACCGTTGGAAAACTGTTAGGAGCGAATGCCACGTGGAGAGTTCTGTTTTGTTTAACTTCACTTTAGCCATTATTTTTAGGTAATTTTACATTATAAATAAGAGCATTGACCAATTAATCAAGGGTTGATGGTTGTTGCAAGAAACTCTTTTGTTTTTTTGGTTTTGTCAAGAATTATTTCTGAGCTACTATTAATAGAGAAGTCCTTCTGGACCAGACACAAATTTATTTTCATCAAATGCATGTGTGATTGGACTTGGAGAAGAACTATTTCCTATCTCATTTCATGAATGATGCTGTAATGAGTAAGAGCTATTTAATCTATTGTCAAGTTATCTGGTGCAATGTTTTGTTGTTCTTTACTTTAATGATGAATATGAATTGTTGTGTTATTATGTGATGGATGATTAGTGTAGGTGAATTATTTTTCTTTCCATTATATTATCGCATATGCATTTTCTTTCTGATAATTAAGTGTCTCATAAAGTAATTGGATGCTCACATGGTTAACACATTAGTACTAGGCCTTGTGGTATAAGATTGTCATCCGCATGCTTGAGTAGCGTGTTATCCCAAGATCAACCTCTTCCTCAGTAGTTAGAAATTAATCCTATTTGTTTCCAAGTTGGTTTATACTGGCTTACATCTCATATCGGTCCCACCCAAGAGGAAAATACAAAAAAAAGAGTCTTTGGGTGAGGCTCCCAAAGAAATTTTGCATCTAATACAACAACTGTAGTTGTTGTCCCTTGACCAAGTGTTGGGAGATCCTTGGTCAAGGTTGACCTATTTTTGGACTTTGACATCCTGTCGAAGGAGGAGTGCAAGACGAAGCAAAGATCACAGGATCTCGACCCCTTTTTGGGTCCTTTTTAGGGTTTGGGATTATGTAATGGGTATGGGATGTCGGCCCATGGGTTTACTCATGTTTAGGCCTATTTTTTAAAGTATAAATAGATGTATAGGAAATGTAAGGAGGGGCATCTATGTGATGTTAGGCCAATGTGCTAAGTGATAGTGATTGATCTATGTGATCGAAGGATTGTAAGTGCTCTGTGCATACTGTGTGAAGCTTGCAGTGCTGAGTGCAAGTGTTTGTAGAAGGATTAGTGTTGTAACCTAGCTTGGGGAAGGAGGATATGGCAAGGTGCGTGCAGATCTCCTGTCCTATGTGGAGTAGGGTTTTTGAGGCTCTGTGCATGTAACTGATTAACAAAAGATAATAGAAGAGAAGAAGAGTTTGTGGACGTAGCCCTAGGGGGCATGAACCATGTATATGATGTGTTGCTCTGCTTTGTGCAATGTGTTGATGTGCTTATATGTTAATGTGCTTATTTCTTAATAATATGGATGGATGTTACATCTGACTGATATACATATGCTTAATGCTGAATCTATTAAGACCTGATATGTTTCATCATGCTAAGTGCTGTCAGATGCTAGATCTGGTTGGATATTGTGCTGTGATGTAATTAGGGTTTAACTGCATTGTAACTAAGAACTGAATATTGATAAGTATAACTATTGAGTGCTCTATTAAGTGATTAGAATCACAGATCTGTGTCCCAGCTAAGGTTGCAAACATCTGAGTCCTGCAACCACCCCTGCCTCTACCTCGGGTGCAACTTCATTTGCCTCACAGGTGTTGCTGAAAGGGTTGGTAGTTAGGGTTTTGTTGGTGTGCTGTTGTAGCGTTGAACCCTGGGTCTACCCCTGTTCCAACAAATGGTTCCATTACCGGGAGATAAAACTGTGATTGCTAGGAACTGAGAAAGAAGAATCTTTGTGAAAAGATATGACCTAGAATTGTGAAAGCTCTATGTGTATATCTATCACTCTAGCGTGCAGTACTCTACTTGGTTTGTGAAGCTCTGTGCTAAAGAAAAGAAGTCCGATCTGAAGAAAAGAAGAAATATCTGAACGCTTTGTGCTCTATTAAAGGTAAGAATAGTGAAAAGTTTTAAGATCTGGAAGCTTTGTGCTCTGCTGAAGATAAGATTAGTGGAAAATTTTTGTTTCTAAAGTATGGATCTAGTTATGTTTAATAAGATTTATCCTAGCTTGAAAACTAGGGCACTGATAGAAGAAATAATACTTGATATGAATAGATCTGATAATAATAGTGAAAGATATGTTATACCTATGCATAGAAAAAATGTTTGGACTAACGAATGGATGCAGGATCCTAGAAAGAATTTTTTGTAGGTTAGCTACTATGATCTGAGCGTGCAGTACAAGAAAGGATGGGGATCATTTAAGAGAAATAGAGGATTAACCCTTTGTTATAGTTGTAGAAGACTGGGACATTTGGCTAAGGAATTCCATGGAAAGAGACCTAGTTGCCTCTGTTGCAAAGCTATGGACCATGAAGTATTGGATTTCCCTAGAATGATTGCTAAGGTTGAAAGAATGAATATGAACCAAGAAAACCCTATGGCAGATCCAAAAATTGAGATTATGACATAACCTTAGAAAGGATTAGAGAAAGTATTACTACATATGCAAAGAACCTTGAATGACCACCTACATATCAACTTATTAGAGATGTTCAAATAAAAATAATGTATTGAAGTAAGAATAGGAAACTTCGACATTGACTGTGTTCTGGATGAGGAAACACATTTTAATATCATGACAGAAAGAACTTGGGAAGCTATAGGAAGGCCTGCTATGATTCCTTCATTAGGAGGAATAGGAATATTCATTGGAAAGCTGATAAACCTATGTGGAAAGCTTACCCTGATATCTATGAGTGCCAATGGAACTTCAATAGAGGAAGGATTCAAAGTTGTTAAATTTATGAAGGACATCTCTCCATTTACTATGTTTCTCGGAAAACCTTGGATTGAAAAAGATCAAGACAGAAGGAAAGAAAAATAAGTCTTAGAGCAGAAGAAGCAAGAGTTAAAATATTTCATGACTAGGAAGATCGCACACTTGATTAAAGAAAATAAGAAAAGATCGAAGCCATTTGAAACTAGATAATTGGATGTCAAAGTTGCAAGAATACCAGAGGACTCCCAGAAGGTTGCAGTGCCTATTCCAGATATAGATGAAGTATTACCCCTGATTTCTAGGAAAGAATCTCAACAACGCGAAGTTGATATGCCAAAAGAAGATAAGAACCATAATGGAAAAAGGAATTTCGAGACAAAGCTCACTGGAAAGAAGGATAGAAAACTAAGTAAGAAGAGAGCTAAGATTGAAAAGTTACATAAGGTTCCCGAGGGAACTTCGCAGAAGGAAAATTTAAAAAATTGGAGCTTCGTCGGAATACCGGAACAATGTCACATGGCACTTCGCCATGGTGAAGCATTATAACCATTGGGAGCTATATATTCGTTAGACTGATGCCCTGAATGGGTTAGACAACTTACCACTAGACCGTTAGGACCGCGTCGTAACAGAAAAAACTAAGTTAATAAAGGCTTCTTACCCGTTGTAAGAGATCCGTTACCAAGTATCTATTTATCCCATCGCGCCACGCACCGAGAACACTTTTGTTAACCATGAATTTGAGCCCACAACATAGTTGATTTCACACAATGATCACCATGTTAGTGCCATCTATCCTGTTGTGTTAACATATTACTCTCTGAACCCAAGACATTCAACCACGAGCATGCATGTCGGACGAGCTTAGCGCTGCAAATAACATTGTTGAGGAATTTATCATCGACATCATGACCAAAAATGTCGATGTCTACAGGCATAAAAGCATCATCGATGAGAGGATTGCAAGCCTCTCCATCGACTACTCGCAGAGCTGGATCATCCAAACCTTCAGCAGAAAAGAGAACCAAACAAAAAGATGACCTAGACAATGTGAAGTTGATCCCATCTATATTACCCAACTATATCCCTCCTCTAGATGGCGTGGTAAGTCATGATAGTGTACCCAGAGATTTTGAGTACACCATGGTCACTATGTACCTCTCGAAGGGGATACACGCAGTTTGGGAGCAACAATACAAGATCACAACGTTGAAATTGAATGAATTCAACCTCAGAGACCGCAAGAATCATAACATGCTCTCCCTATATAAGTACCTAACCAAAACGAAGGGGAAGAACTCAAAGATCATCCCTCAGTCATGGACGATGAACCTTGCGCAATCCACCTTGTTAAATGTCATGAAAATCCCCCAGTTTGGAAGGCATCAGGAAGTCAACGCCTGTGTCAAGCTGCTACTGTCGTGTTACCATGGTGTCTATTTATGGCTAGACTGCCATATTATAGTTGATCCAATGCTGATCCATAGGATCACAGGGTTGAGTATGCAAGAACCTGACCCACAGGAGTTCTACCCAGGAAAAGCCACAGATCGTGCACTAGCATAGAATATTAAGGAAACATATGGCAATGTCGAGAAGGGGGCATGAGGCTACAAGGTAGCCTCCATACATAATGGCACAGTGTTCCTATCATGTCAATTTATATCTGGAAAGCTGGTACGTAAGAATCGTCCCACATAGGTCACGGGATTTGTCATCGATCTCGTGGGGAAGTGTGTAGAAGGCTTACAGATGAACTGGGAGAAGTACCTAGTCAACCAGCTTGAACTAGACTACCAAAAAGTGCAGGATCAAGGCTATGAGTTCCATGTCAACTGGATCCTGATCCTTATCACCTTTGTTTCCTAGGAAACACTGGAAGGTGCGACCTTCCTGGATATCGAACCATTTGAGTTGCTTTCCGCGAAGTTCACTACCCTTTGGTATTCGAGTGATATGAACAAATAGTGGTAGTCAAACACTGTTTTTCATACCTATTACCTTCAACTATAGAGATCCATCAAATCTAAGCCTCGCATGACTCTAAACACCTTACAGAGGTTCTGACCCCTAATGAAGTTCAACACAGATTGACATTTCATTTACATTATAGCCCTAGCCAATGAACACAAGGAACAACTCCAGTCGTACTATAAACTTACAGAAGAGGACCTGTAGGAGATCACTAAGGATTGATTTGCAGACCTCCTTATCCTCGCCGACCCTGTAGAGATGTCTGATCCTAAACTGGACAACCTGGATACCACTCACAAAGAACATGACACACTTGGAACTAACAGAAGACAAAAGACTGAAGAGGTCCAAGATTTAAGCAATGCCTCAGGGAAGACTGCTTCCATATCACTTGAGAGAGGAGGTGATGGTGATGTAGAAGAGATGAAGGATAGAGAAGCTAAAAAAGGAAAGGAGAAGTAACACCGCCTAGAGACGAGGCATCCCCCTTGAAGAAGAGGATGGTTCCTCCCCTGAAACCTTCTTCCCGGAAGAAATCAAAAGCTATCGTGACCAAGATACAGACTACACTTACTCTTGATGACTTTGAATTCATCATAGCAGCTCTAAACGATGCTTCTCTAGAAATCACAGAGAAACAAGAAGCTAAGCAGGAGGAAATGTACGATAGAATTGAGGTCGAACTCTGAGGGATACAACAAGCTCTTCAATCCAATCGCGTAGTCTCCACTATGCCCCTCTATTGAGAGAACAAGAGTTGGGAGATGAGCTAGCTCAACTCCTCCGACTGGTAGATGCAATTGAAGCTTGCCTTCGATGTGTTAATGTTTAAGCCATTATTATAGATGTTTGCATTTCATTAGATAACAACAGCATAATCCAAGATCACTGAGAAATACACAATCACAAGAGACACAACATTTATCCTGGGAAACCCTCTAGGGGAAGAAAACCTAGTAAAACTTCCTTAATATAAATAGCCAATACAATGCCAAGAGATCTCTATGCTAAAACATAAAGTCCTCTCCCAAGATATGCGCCACTCTCTCTCTCCTTTGCTGGTAATAGATCAAAAATTGTCTCTCAAACTGAGCAAGTGAGTTATGTCCAAGTGAGGTGCTAGCCTCCTTTATTTATACAAGTCTGGCATGTGTGAAGTGTCTTTTCACTGGCAGGGCCGACTTCTCCAACTGGGTGGGTAAACCCACCTTTATTATATTTCTGGGTCTTCTTATTAACTGTTGGGGCTGACTTCTTATTCTGCCTATTATAATTGTCTATTGACCAATCCACAAAAGGGGACTTGGTCCTATTACAATAACCGACATGATCAATCCACAATGGGGATTGATCCTATAAATAATATATCAAAAATATTAAGAATACTCTTTGTAGTTACAATATTTCAACACTCCCCCTTAACAAGAAGGGTATTCTTCAACAACATCATGTGAGAGAGAGAGGACAACATCATCAACAACATCAAATGGAAGGACAACATCATCAATATCATCTTGGGTGGCATATCTATAAATCATCAGAACTTTTCTTCATTGGCATCATCGTCATTCATGAAAGAATGCCATCATCATCTGCATCAATATGTATCAGTATAAAGTGATACCTCATCACAACACTAGGCTGGCCCATCACAGTACTAAACTGGCTCTATGTCACAACTGTTAAGCTGGTAGCTCAGTGCAATTCACATCTTGCTTTACGTCTAACAACTAGGTCAGAAGCAAGGTATACATCATCTTGCTTTATGTCTAACAACTAGGTCAGAAGCAAGGAACACATCATCTTGCTTTATGTCTAACAACTATTTCAGAAGCAAGGATTCATCTTGCTTTACATCTAACAGTGAGGTCAGAAGCAAGGAACACACACATAATCTTGCTTTACATCTAACAGTGAGGTCAAAAGAAACGAGTCATTTTTCTTTACGTCTAACAACAAGGTTAGAAGCAAGGAACACACACATATTCTTGCTTTACGTCTAACAGCGAGGTCAGAAGCAAGGAGTCATCTTGCTTTACGTCTAACAACGAGGTCAGAAGCAAGGAACACACAAATCATCTTGCTTTACGTCTAACAGCGAGGTCAGAAGCAAGGAGTCATCTTGCTTTACGTCTAATAGCGAGGTTAGAAGTAAGGAACACACACATAATATTGCTTTATGTCTAACAGCGAGGTTAGAAGAAAGAAATCATCTTGCTTTATGTCTAACAGTGAGGTCAGAAGCAAGGAACACATATACTCCCCCTTTCAGGGAGGGTCCTTTCGGACTATACCAAGCTTATCCTGAAAGTGTTCAAACTTTACACGAGATAGAGGTTTGGTCAACACATTAGAAACCTATTCATCCGTGCTAACATACAGGAGCTTCAAGGCTCCTCTCTGCACCATGTCATAGCGAATCTCTATGTGCTTCGACCTGTCATGGAATACAGTATTCTCTGTCATCTTTATGTAGCTATGGTTGTCACATAGGATCATGGTTGCTTCCATTTCTAGGTCAAATAGATCGGTCAACAACTTTCAAATTCATATAGCTTTGCAGCTAGCAGAACATGCGGCAATGTACTCTGCTTCCGCTGTGCTGAGAGAAATACTGAATTGCTTCCTACTTTTCCACGAGATCATGTCTGATCCCAAATTGAAATAGCATCCGGAAGTGATTTTTCTGTCAGCAACGCTTCCTGCCCAATCTGAATCAGTGTATCCACTCAATGTGAAATTATAATCTCCTTCATAACTGAGACCACAATCTAATGTACCTTTAAGGTACCTCATCACATGTTTTGCAGCCACTAGGTGAACATGTTTGGGTTCTACAAAAAAACTGACTCAAGGTGTTCACGAAAAAAAAATTTTCTGGTCTGGTGTTCATCAGGTACATCAATGATCCAATAATATGTTTGTACGGTGTGGCATCTATCAAGTTTGACAAAGTATTGACCAACAACTTCAGATTCACTTCCATGGGTGTATTCATGGGCTTGCATTCCAACATGTCGAATCTCTTCAGGATTTTGACTGTGTACTTCCCTTGGTTAAGGAAGATCCTCTTTGGACTCTGCTATACCTCAAGACCTAGGAAATAGTGCATTAGGCTGAGGTCTTTCATCTCAAATTCTGAAGCGAGTCTCTTATTACATTCAGTGATGAGATTTTATTCTCTAGTTAAGAATAAGTCATCCACATATAGCAGTAAAATTACTAGCTCATTATCCATAATTTTGAAGTAGATATTTGAGTCTGCTTTACTCTTGGTAAAGCCTAAGCTCATCAAGAAACTATCTATACAGCCATACCAAGCTCTAGGAGCTTGCTTCAATCCGTATAAGGCTTTCTTCAATCTCTAGACATGAGACTTCCTATCTTCAACCTCAAATCCTTGAGGTTCCTCTATATACACTTCCTCTTCGATGACACCGTTTAGGAAAGTTCTCTTCACGTCCATTTGGTGCAGCTTCCACTTCATCTTAGCTGCAAGAGCTATGATCGTCCTGATCGAAGTGTATCTGGCCACAGGAGCGAATGTCTTTTCATAGTTAATGCCTTCCTTCTGGAAGAAGCCATGAGCGACAAATCTTGCTTTATACTTCTCAATACTTCCATCAACAACATGTTTTATTTTGAAGAGCCATCTGGAGGATACCGCATCTTTATTCTTCGGTCTGGGAACTATTTCCCATACTTCGTTCTTCATTATGGATTGGTATTCCTCTATCATAGCATCTGTCCATTCTTTCCTCTGAATGGATTCTTCAAAGCAGGTAGGCTCCTCTTCTAGGAGATCACACATCAAAGCCATATAACTGGAGAATGGTTTTGGTCTTTTCACCTGTCTCGTAGTTCCTTGGGGAACACTGTATTTCTCTCCATCTTGAATAAGCTTTCTAGCCCAGGTTGGATTTATTTTATGGAGGATCGTCATCTGAGGAGGTTCTTGTACTTCTACTATATCAAGATATTCTAGAAGTTCCTCATTAGGGTAAGTTACAACTTCCCTTTCTGGTTTCGCAGCTCTGAGAACCTCCCTCATTGCAGTATGGGGGATTACAGGTTCCTCTTCATATACCTCTTCAAGCTGGCAAATTTTAGATTTCTTGAGCACTGCATCTTCATCAAAGGTCACATCCCTGCTGATCTCAATGTGATGTTGACTTGGTATATAGATCCTGAAGGCCTTGGAGACCTCACAGTATCCCACAAATATTCCCCTCTTTCCTGAAGGGTCCAACTTGTTTCTCTTTTCTTTAGGTATATGAATAAACACTGGACAACCAAATATTTTGAGATGGATTACCTTTGGCTTCTTTTCGGTGAACATCTCTTCCGGTGTCTTGAGCCCAAGTGCACTATGGGATAATCAGTTCTGCACATAAACAACTGCCATCGCTGCTTTTGCCCATAAGCACATAGGAAGATCTTGATCATGGATCATAGTCTTCACAGCTTCCAATATGGTTCTGTTCTTCCATTCAGCTACACCATTTTGTTGGGGATCTTGATCCCAACATATTTTTAGAAGTTCATGAACTCTTTTGAGGTTTATTCTCCTCCATTATCTGACTTGAGTATCTTAATCTTCTTTTCAGAAAGGTTCTCTATCAAGGCTTTGAATTCCTTGAACTTACTGAACACTTCATTTTTAGTCTTTAAGAAATATATCCAGGTCTTTACAAGAATAATCATCAATGAATGATACATAGTATACATACCCACTAATGGAGGAGGATGGAATTGGGCTACATACATCTGAATGAATGAGTTCTAGGACTCCTTCTGCCTTGCTGTCCCTCTTCGGAAACAGGTTCTTGATGTTCTTCCCTCATGCACATCCATTGCATACGCCTTCATGGTCACCTTTGAGTTCTGGTAAACTTGTGACCACTTTGCATATGTATGGTAGTGCCTTGTAGTTGATGTGAGCTAATATTCTATGCCAAGATTCTTCAATGGCATGGGTCATGGCAGCTTCTGAGTGACCCTTTAGCTCATGCAAGTCACCTTCTTCTCTTCCAATGATGATTGCTTCATTTATGGTCTCTTCTTTAGCACGTTGCCTTCTACAACCTTCACTATAGCTTCCTTAGGGTTATTACATGTGACCTGGAGCAAGGTCAACAAAACAACAAGCAAGAGTAATATCCCTCTGATAATATAAAACAATATCACGAACAATCATCACAGTAGCTCCTTTAGAGCTATCACTTATAATTTATTTGAAGCAAAGATTAAAGGTAAGGAATACAATACGAAATGAGGTCAACACTCTCATAGT
>JZKD02S2380134.1:197058-208786 GCA_000966675.3 Picea glauca | reverse complement strand
TCCTCTGAATGTGTTGGATCTTGAGATCCTTCTGGATCTATGGCAAGAGATCCCTTCTCCTGCAAATACTCTTTAGGGTTTAACCATTAAACATACGTGAGTACATACCTCTGATGGCATTTGCAGGTAGTGGCTCCATCTGGTAGTAGCGGTAATCATTACCAACTCTTTAAGAAAACTTCAAGGGTGATTGCAACTGGTTCTACAGCTGCAACTACAACTGGTACTGCAACTGCAACTTAGGGTTTTATGAGGAAACCCTAATTTTTCAAACTTTGAATTTTGAAAATCTGATCCAGGGGATAGATGCGCTGAGTTGAGGCGAGTTAGTTGGTGCAGTCAGAATTTCGAAAATCCAACTTTTACCCCCTCAAACCTGATCTGTGGATTTCTGGACTGGTGCTTCTGGTACCTCTGGTACTCTGGTACTTCTGGTACTTTTGGTATTGGTTTTCTGGTACTTCTGGTACTTTGTGAAACTAGGGTTTCAATTTCCGAGAGATCCAACCACTTAAAAGGTGCGTTGATGATGCCAAATTGATCCTTAAGGGGAGGGCACAACTTTCTATATAGTTTTAGGGCTGAAAAGATTCACTTTTGAAAAACCCTAATTTGCAGGTACTGCAACAGTGACATTTTTCTCTTGCGAAAGATGCTTCCTTCAGGTTGGCTCTGAAACCATGTTAATGTTTAAGCCATTATTATAGATGTTTGCATTTCATTAGATAACAATAGCATAATCCAAGATCACTGAGAAATACACAATCACAAGAGACACAACATTTATCTTGGGAAACCCTCTAGGGGAAGAAAACCCTTAATATAAATAGCCAATAAAATGCCAAGAGATCTCTATGCTAAAATAGAAAGTCCTCTCCCAAGATATGCACCACTCTTTCTCTCCTTTGCTGGTAACAGATCAGAACTTGTCTCTCAAACTGAGCAAGTGAGTTATGTCCAAGTGAGGTGCTAGCCTCCTTTATTTATACAAGTCTAGAACGTGTGAAGTGTCTCTTCAATGGTAGGGCCGACTTCTCCAACTGGGTGGGTAAAACCACCTTTATTATATTTCTGGGTCTTCTTATTAACTGTTGGGGCTGACTTCTTATTATGCCTATTATAATTTTCTGTTGACCAATCCGCAAAATGGGATTTCATCCTATTACAACAACCGACATGATCAATCCACAATGGGGATTGATCCTATAAATAATATATCAAAAATATTAAGAATACTCTTTGCAGTTACAATATTTCAACATGATGAGCACAAGAAGAAACAGAACAAGCCACCCAGGCTTTGAAGCAAGTTCAAGGAGTACTTGTAGAACAATGTTGAGTTGCAGAGCAGGAGAAGGAACAATTGCTCGCAGGGCAACTTGAGGTAAAAGAAGCATTCAACAAAGAACTTCGCTCTATGACAGGCTGCGAGCCACAGGAAGAAGACTAGGTTGAGCATCAATTAGAGTAGCTTGCGGAAGCCATCCAATAGCTACAAAAAAGAATATTAGATTTAGAGCTTCGCACAGTGCCCAACACTCCGTAGGATGTAAGAGATCAAAGAGAGGAGACTTCCAGGAGCGCAATCGAGAGAATAAAGGCTCTTTCCATGGAATGTAAGAAAATCAGTGATCGCAGTTCCCAGACTTATGAGAAACTCACTGAGAATCCAGAATTGAAGGCACTGGAGTCACAACTCTAGGAAGGGAAGTATCAAGTAGAGACAATACAGGCATAGTTGAAGCCCTTGTCAGTTGTAGAAAGAATGAAGTGATCCCAAGAGCAGCGCACTGCCTAGCAGCAGGTTCACACCATTCAGAGCAAATTCATGGAAGTGAATCAAAGACTCCAACCTGTATAGGAGAAGGCTTACCAAGTTTTCACAAAAATCGAAGGCTGAGGAGAAGAACTGGAGCAAGTTGTTGCTGTAGCAGAACAATGCCTAGAAGGACCCGTGGATGAGGTAGTCATCCAAGAGTTCATTGAATAGGAGGCCGTGGCACAACAACAAGTCGAAGTAGCTTGAGCCAAGCTCGAGGCTTTCGAAGAAGAACTACCTAGATCAAAGTGACTTGGGACGAGTCACAAGTGAGTTTTGGGGGCTTGTTGGACCTTGACCAAGTGTTGGAAGATCCTTGGTCAAGTTTGAACTATTTTGGGACTTCGACATCCTGTCGAAGGAGGAGCGCAAGATGAAGCAGAGATCATGGGATCTTGGCCCCTTTTTGGGTCCTTTTTAGGGTTTGGGATTATGTAATGTGTATGGGATGTCGGCCCATGGGTTTACTCATGTTTAGGCCTATTTTGTAAAGTATAAATAGATGTCTAGGCAATGTAAGGAGGGAAATATATGTGATGTTAGGCCAATGTGCTAAGTGCTAGTGATTGATCTATGTGATAAGGATTGTAAGTGCTCTGTTCATACTGTGTGAAGCTTGTAGAGCTGAGTGTAAGTGACTGTAGAAGGCTTAGTGCTGTAACCTAGCTCGGGGAAGGAGGATTTGGGGAGGTGTGCACAGATCTCCTGTCCTATGCAGAGTAGGGTTTTTGAGGCTCTGTGCATGTAACTGATTAACAAAAGATAATAGAAGAGAAGAAGAGTTGGTGGACGTAGCCCCAGGGGGGGGTGAACCACGTATATGATGTGTTTCTCTACTTTGTGCAATGTGTTGATGTGATTATATGTTAATGTGATTAGTTCTTAATAATATGGATGGATGTTAGATCTGATTGATATACATATGCTTAGACATGAATATGTTAAGACTTGATTTTTTTTGTCATGCTAAGTGTTGTTATATGCTAGATCTGGTTGGATACTATGCTGTGCTGTAATTAGGGTTTAACTGCGCTATAACTAAGAACTAAGTATTGATAAGTATAACTGCTGAGTGCTCTATTAAGTGATTAGAATCACAGATCTATGTCCCAGTGAAGGTTGCAAACATTTGAGTCCTGCAACCACCCCTGCCTCTACCTTGGGTGAGACTTCATCTGCTTCACAGGTGTTGCTAAAAGGGCCTATAGTTAGGGTTTTGTTGGTGCACTTTTGTAGCGTTGAACCCTGAGTCTGCCCCTGTGCCAACAACAATCCAATTCTCCAGTTTCCCCAGGGTAATCTTGGCTCAATGATGAGATTTGATACAAAGGCTATTTGTATTTAAGTAAACAATCAAAACTTAAATCTGCGGTACTTTCTAAGCTTCATGCTACACCCACAGCTGGGCACTCCGGGTTTACCAAAACCTATGACTGTTTGAAACATTATTTTTTCTGGGAGGGTATGAAACATGACATTCGTAATTTTGTGTCTGAATGCTATGTGTGTCAATGCAACAAGGGTGAAACTGTCAAATCTCCTGGCACACTACAACCGCTTCCGATTCCACCTGCTATTTGGCGGTATATCTCTATGGATTGTATTGTCATCTTCCCTAAATCAAGAAATAAATCAGTCATCATGGTGGTAGTTGATCCTCTTTCCAAGTATGCTCATTTATGTGCTCTTCAACACCCATTTACAACATCTAATGTGGCTCATATTTTCATGGATCAAGTCTTCAAGCTCCATGGCACACCACAGTCTATTGTTTCTGATCACGACCCAACTTTCACCAGCAATTTTTGGCAAGAACTGTTCAAGCTACAAAGCACCCAATTGCATATCAACACAACTTATCATCCCCAGAATGATGGTCAAACTAAATTTGTCAACAAATGTTTGGAAACATATTTGAGGTGTTTTGGATCATAAAGGCAGAATCAGTGGGCTCAATGGTTGCCACTAGCTGAATGGTGGTACAACACTTCGTACGATACAACTACGTGCATGAATCCTTTTGAAGTGGTATATGGAAAAAATCCACCTTCAGTCCTCTCATATTTTCTAGGTGTCTCAAAGGTCCAGGCGGTTGACCAAATTCTTACAGTTTGAGAAGCTATTCTCCATACCCTCAAAGAGAATTTGGTCATCGCCCAGAATCACATGAAACAACAAGCATGTCATGGTAGCTCTGAACGTTAATTTGCAGAAGGGTTTTAGGTGTTTCTTCGACTGCAACCTTACAAGAAAAATTCCCTCAAGGCTGACCATTGTCAGAAATGGGTGCCCAAATGTTATGGTCCTTATACCATTCTCAAGCATGTGGGACAGGTGGCCTATCTGTTAGCTTTGCCTAGTCATTCTAAGCTCCATCCTATTTTTCATATTTCTTGCTTAAAGAAGGTGATTGGAACTAAGTTCCAAACTCAAACCAACCTTCTTGAGTTGGGCGAAGAAGGCTCCATTTGGATACAACCACAAGCATTTTTGGACTAGCATGAGCGTCGACTACGTTAGCAAACCATCAAGGAAATTTTAGTCCAGTGGAAAGATACAACTCCAATAGATTCCAATTAGGAACCAACTACCATTCTGCAACAATTTCTCCATCTCAAGCCTTGAGGACAAGGTTGTTTTTAAGGGGTAAGACGTGTTATGGACCTAACCCCTCATGTAGGTAGAATAATATATTTCCATTTCATAAAGGTCAATATTAATAAGGCCTAGCAATAAGGAAGAATAAGCCCAATGTAAGAAGACCTAATAGAAGCTTCCGCTTCTAGAAGGATCTTCCTCTAGATGGTTCTTTTGATAGACATATTTAGAATAAATAGGAGTCGAGGGTATGATAATTTTTTTCTTGGATATTATTGTAATAGAGCTCTTCTCTGCTGGAGGTTGCCCCCTTGAAGAGGCAAGTGAAAATTTCTGTCGGTAATCAAAGTGCTATTTCTGGTGTTATTTTGTTATCATTTTGGTATTATCGTGGTGTTGTTATGGTTATATTGTTGTTCATCTACCATTTCTAGCTATTTATTTCTGTTCTACATACTTTTTATATCTGGAATATTATATTATAATTAGTCAAATCACTTGAAGAGAGGGAGTGTGATAATTCTAAGAGTAATTTCACCACAAAGAGAACTCTAGACTAGTGCCATTGACTTTTCTAGGGCGCATGGAGTCAAACATGCAACACTTTAAAGAGTTAAGTTTTATTCCCAAGGACTAAAATTTTCAACAAAACAATACCTAGGGTGCAACCTCTCTTGGGCCTTAGGACTAAAAATTTCAAAAAAACAATACCTAGGGCACAACCTCTCTTGGGCCCTAGGTGTTGCTTTCCCTCTTCTGAGCGTCTAGTTCAAGGATCAAGAAAGACTTGGATCAAAACCCTGAGGTGAAACCTATATTGGGCCTTAGGTCTTTGACCCCTATCATGAGACTAGGTATCTTGATGCTTCAACCAAAACTTGGACAAAAACATGTAGGGAAGGAAGAACTTCTTATATTCCTTCCTAGGGTTTCAATAAAACAAAGAAACATACAACACGATAGAAATTATCATATTATTTCATGAAAAAACACATTAGATTAATGCAAATTAATTAGTTATTGATCCAGGTGAATATCGATGGCCACCCACCTATTCCACTAGCTCGAAAAACAATTTTCCACCTTGGCAGTTTTTCGGCAGTTTTTCAGGTTCCAAACTTTCGGGGCCATTTTGAGGCCCTAAACGACGTTTTTTTGGGGGTTTGGGGCCTAGGTGATTGTTGGACGCACTTACCTAGACTAGTCTAAAATTTTTCTTCTCAGTTAGACCTTTCCAATGGGCTATCGTGCACCTAAAACATAGATCGTATGCAAACGTTATGACTCTGGGAAGTTGATGTACTAACTTACCCAAACGGGGCCCACATGAATTTTGGCGCTTCATCTCCTAGGGTTAGGTTTTTGGATGTCTAGGGTTTTTGACATTCCTGTTTATTGTAAAATTCCTTCAGAGCCTAATTATAACCATCTTCTTGTGAATGAGCGCAACCGTCAGATCTCTTCTCAGAGATAAGCCGCTACCATTCCAACAAGCTTGTTTTCCGCTGCATTTTTCAGTTTCAACTTATTTCCTTATTGAATAGAAAACCAGTTTTTCTGTATCTATGTTATTTCGTGTTAAGGATATTTTAATAATTTGTATTCATTTCATTCTGCTCATAAAATCTAGATCAGTGGTATTAGAGTGGTCTTCTCCTTGTCATCTTAATGCATGTCCCCAACGAGGTCAGGGTGCAAAGAATTGGGTCTTGAGATTGTTTCTCTCGAGGACAAAATCTCTTGAACACGCAAGTGACCTCTCATGGTAGGAGAAAATAAATATGATAGGACAGGAGATCCTTTCAAAATGTTGCTTGAGGAATCCCTCATGCAAAAAAGGAACGAGATGATGGATATTTTCGTGCAAATCCTTCGGCAGCTACCAACAGACGACACATCTTCCTCAAGTGGAGGCGCCGCCCCCTTCAAGGTACAAATAAACTTCAATATTCCTATATTTGAAGGTCAAATAGATGCATATGCTATAGACAAGTGGTTGAATCTACTAAAAGGGTATTTTTCTGTCCATAACTTTTCAAATAGAGAAAAAAATACTTTTTTGCTCCTCAAAGCCATTCCCCATGTCCAAGATTGGTGGGAAACTTTCTGTGAGAAAAAGGAAACAAAGTAACCCTCATTATTTATAGTCATGATCACTTGGGAGTCCTTCAGGGATTCTATTAAGGAACAATACTACCCTGTCAGAAGTTATGATGACTTGTATACCAAATGGACCACATTGTGGCAATAAAGAGATCAAGCAGTGCCAGAGTTCAAAAATATCTTCCATACCTTGTGCACCAACATGGGTATAAAAGATTCAGAGTGACATATGGTGCTCAAGTATCACAATTCTATGCATAGATACATCCATACCGAAATGAAATTTCTAGACATCTCATCCTTGGGCGTGACCTACCGATATGCTGTCAAAATCGAGAAGAAGCTCAAACAAAAGACACAACAATTTGGGCTGGAACCCCTCACAACAAAATCTAGGAAAGGGCGGCCCCAACCCACAGAAGGAAAATACCAGGAAAACCATTCCAATCCGCAATCAAAGAAGGACATTGTAAATACAAATAAAGATACTGGGAAGTGGTGCGACTTCCATAAGAGCCATTGGCATAACACTGCTGACTGTTGCTCAAATCAGTTGCTAGTGGCCGAAGTGAAAGCCTTTGAATCAGATGTGAGTTCTAACTCTGAGTTAGAACTAGAAATGGGAAGACATATCATTGATGTGGAACCGAGTGCCACCATTTCTACCACCAAGCTCCATCCTGGTGAACCAGACGAGCCAGAAGAAGGAGATCACCTCCTCCATTCACAGATGTGGGTAATAGGCATCCCACTGCACTTCAACATTGATACTAGATAGTGGTATCCAGAAGAACCTCATCTCATCAGAGGTTTTCAAGTAGCTAGCCCTGCCAACAACACCGCACCCACAACTCTACACCATTGGATGACTCCTCCAAGGAAGCGATCTCTGCATCAGCCAACTGTGCTGACTGTCATATGAAATAAAGCCCTTCAAAGATGAGGTATTGTGTGATGTTTCTCCTCTTGAAGTTTGTAATGTTCTTTTGGGACAACCTTATTTATGGAAACGTCATGCTGTATATGAGTCTAGGCCTCGTAGTGTTATTATTACTTTGAACATGAAATTGCACAGGATACCCAAGGCAATCCCTCCTAATGCTATTTCCTTGATCTTTGCCAAGCAATGCAGGAAGGTCATCTCTCAGACCGAGAAATTTGTCTTCTTCATTATTCGCTCTCAGAGTGAGCGAATAATCATATCCACATCCAGGGCCTCCACGACTGATCTCTCCACATAATAGAAGCAAGTGGTTAAGGTCACTGAAGAATACTAATATATCTTCTCCTCTCCTACCGGGGTACCTCTGCACTGCCAAGTCAAGCATCCCATTGATATGGCTCTAGGCGCACCACTACCCAATAGGGCCAGTCTACCGCTGCTCTCTATTAGAAAATGAGGAGATCAAGAGGCAGATCCAAGAACTTCTCCACAAGGGGCACATCAATCCTAGCTCATTGCCTTGTGGGAGCCCAATCGTGCTGGTGCAGAAGAAAGATGGGACCTGGCGACTCTGCATTGATTACCGAGCCTTGAATAAAATCACAGTTTGAAACCGATACCCGATTCCTTGAATCAACAACCTCCTTGATTAGCTCACATGGGCCAAATACTTTAGTAAGATTGATCTGAACTCTGACTACCACCAGGTCCCAATAGAATAGACAGATGTATGGAAGACTTCCTTCAAGTCAAAAGAAGGTATTTTTGAATGGTTGGTCATGCCCTTTGGTTTGACAAATGCTCCATAAAATTTTATGAGGATGATGGACGATATCCTATGACCTTTCATCAATAATTTCGTAGTGGTGTATCTAGATGACATCCTCCTCTACAACAAGACTTGGGAAAAACACATGCAACATATTCAATAGGTTCTGCACACCCTGCGACAACACAAACTATATGCAAACTTGGAAAAATGCTCCTTCGGCATGGACAAGGTCCATTACTTAGGCTACATCGTTGATAAGAATGGTGTGCATGTGGATCTAGCCAAGGTCCAGGTCATCCATGATTGCCCATCCCCAACCACACTCACTGAACTTCAGATCTTTTTGGGCCTCTCCAATTTCTATTGCAAGTTCGTGCTGGGATTCTCTTATATCGCATGGGCCCTCAGCCAAGTAACCAAGGGTAGAGGTAAGGAAAAATTTATGTGGGGCCTGTCCTGAGAAAAATCCTTCGATGAATTGAATAAGTGTTTGTTCTCATCCCTGGTAATTTCATTACCAAACTTGCAACATCCCTTTGAGATCGAGACATATGCTTCAGACTATGCTGTGGGCGTCGTTCTCACTCAACACATCCACCTCATGGCATATAATAGTGAGACACTATCAAATGATGTTAATAAGTACCCTACTTATGACAAAGAAATTTACTCCATTGTGCAAGCCTTACACCAGTGGAGACATTACATTCTTGGGAAGGAGACAATCATCCACACTGATCACAAGCCACTACAGTTCATGCAAACCCAAGGAAAATCGCAGAATGACCGCCATCATAAGTGGTCAACATACTTACAACAATTCCACCTCAAAATCAGGTATAAAACATGAAGTACCAAATGAGTTGTTGATTTCCTCATCCAACCTCCAATCGCGACACTCACCATGGTACTAGACTCTTGCGGTCATGAGACCTCCAGATGGCCCCACCTCTACGAGATAGACCCTGACTTCTCCACCACCTACCAAATGTTGGGTGCCAACTCAATGGATACTAATTTCCATATTCAGGAAGGGCTGTTGTTCCATCTGGGCCATCTCTATGTTCCATCAAGTGAGTGTGTGAAACTGATTTGGGAATCTCACTACAGTCGGGTGGCATGAAACTTTTGCATTGAAAATATAGTGGCAGTGCTGCAGAAAAATTTATACTGGCCGAAACTTTGACAAGATGTCGACAAGTATATCAGGTCCTGCACCGCCTGCGCTATTGCCAAAACGACCAGTAAGAAACATGGACTACACACCCATATTCCTACTCCTAACAGGCCATGGGAATCCATCTCAATGGACTACATGTCAAGCCTCCCATCCACTAAGAGGAGAAATGACTGTGTTTTTGTGGTTGTTGATCACTTTTCCAAGATGTCGATTCTAGCCACTTGCAAGAAGAACATCACAACATAATCCAATGCCAAGCTCTTCTTTGACCGAGTATGGGTACATTCTGGGATCCTGCAAACCATTATCTCAGACTATGAGAGTCGGTTCCTCAACTCATTTTGGTTGAGCCTTCGGTAATTGCTGGATACGAAGCATACCAAATCCAATTCCTTCCACTCCTAGACAGATGGCCAAAATGAGGTCATCAATTGGATGGTTGTACATATCCTGCGCATGTAAAATTCAAAACACCCCCCCACATGGGATGAGAGTCTTCCCTATGTCCAACATAGCTACAACCGAGCCCTGCATAGCTTAACTGGCCATAGGCCCTTTTAGGTGGGGTTGGGATTCCAACCATTGGGCCCCATGGATGTTGCACTACCCCTGGCGACCACCTCGACCGACTCATTCCCTGCTCCACTAGAAGCTGACAAAGCCACCCAGTTCATTGAGCGGATCCAACACATCTTCCAACAGGTTCAGGATATTCTACAGAAGTCTAATGCCAAGTACAAACAACGCCATGATCAACATCGGGTGCCACAAAAGTTTTAGATGGGCAACAATGTTTGGTTGCATTTGCAGAAAGAATGCCTTACATGGCCCCATCAGAATCTTCACTGACTCCATTATGGTATGTACACCATCACCAAAGCTATGGGTGACAATGCTTTTGAGCTCAACATTCCCCCATTCATTGGTCTGCATCCAGTCTTCAACATGGCTCTCCTTCGGCCATATTTCCCACCATTATTGGATACCTCAGAGATAGCAGAGCAGTTGACACCAAAAAATATCAACCTTGATTGCATGCAACATGCATCTAGTGATCATATTGTGGACACAAATATCAATACAACAAAGGATCCATATTTATCAATTCGTCAAATCAGGGTAGCTCCTGCACCAAGGCAAGTGGCTCACTCGGGGCCAAATTCAACAAAAATTTTCTCATCTGATGGGGGAAATCAACGCAATGGAGACCATTGCTTCCTAAGGAGGGAGGATTGATCTAGGTGGATATCGACGACCACCCACCTATTCCGTTGGCTCGAAAAACAATTTTCCACCTTGGTAGTTTTTTGGGTTCCAAACTTCCGTGGTCGTTTTGAGGCCCTAAACGAAATTTTTTGGGGATTTGGGGCCCAAGTGACTCCCAAAGTTGTTATCACTGAAATTTCATCTGCAAATGGTTACATGAATACAACATCTCCAAACACCTATTAGTTCACCCATAACTTCAAAAATACATTTCCAAAGGGCACAAAACTATACAACTAGTTATAAAATCAACATGCGCTAAGGATACAAAGGAAGCACGTGTTGATTAAGGTTGGTTGTCATTGATGTCAAACCTTGAAGAAAGCCATGTAGCACAAAGTTTTGGGTAATGGACCCGATATTGTTTGATGTAAATATGACTCGTTATTGTTTTTTCATGGTTGATAAGAAGTAAATATGGATGAACTCCAAAGTGGTCCCCTTATGGTGAAATCCCTCACGGGAAGATGCTTTGCAGAGTAAGCGAACCCATGATTAATTGTGGAATAATGAGATGAAGGACAATGAATTTTTCAAGGAAACTATCCTATATGGATAGTGCTTTTCATGCCATTTCTGGTGGTATATAGAAAGTCACATAAATCCTCACGGTTAGAGAGTTATGACCATGTGAAGTTGGAGAACCCAGGTTTGGGTAATGGACCCAAGTTTGTTTGATGAATAACGGTATGATTTTTTCTATATTTTAAGGTAATAATATTCTATATGGATAGTACATGTCATTACATTTCTGGTGGTATGTGGAATGTCACATAACTCCTCGCGGTTTGAGAGTTATGGCCTTACGAAGTTGGAGGACCTTTATATGTCATCTAGAAGCCCCAAAAGGTCGAATAAGTCGAAGTGGTTTAAGAGATTTTAAAAGGAAAATAATAAAGTGAAGTGATGAGAATATTATAATTCAAAGGGACTAAAAAATAAATTATTTCAATAATAAATTTAATGGAGAAATTAGAAGTGGGTTAACCCTAAAATAAGGAAAGTGGGCCAAGTGACCTAGAAGATGTTTTTAAGGAAGCTACTTGG
>JZKD02S2380134.1:167086-180413 GCA_000966675.3 Picea glauca | reverse complement strand
GCAAATGAAAACTCCCCAAATCATGAACAAGACTGAAATTAAATTGCTAGAAATTAGTCAAAATTCCTAAAAAAGAATCTACAACAATCCTTCTATTATGACTGAAGATGCACTGTAAACCTGGGAAGGGGGCCCTTCCTATCCAAGTTGCATCGCTAATCAATTATCAATCCATTCTCATAGACAAGCTTCAGGATTAATCAAAGACAAAAGACTAAAATAAGAAATGCGTTCTTGTTCTATTCCATCTACAAACAAACGATTACATTCCTCTATGCTCTGTTCTATCTCTCAGCTATTCCCCATCATATCTACATACATATCTCATTTCGATCCTCCCTTATATAGAATTTTGAACTCCCCTACATACTAGCTTTCTGGTATCTTCCCATATCCCAGAATAGATAACATAATTAATGTAACAATTACATAAGGAATTGAATATGTATTTTGCGTTAATACAAGAGAGAAATGATGCGCTCAACATCACAGAGATAGTATAATCATTGTGCCAATGTAGGAGAGAATATCGTGATGCCTTTTAGCTGCCTTAGTCTCATGACACGAAGTGTCATCCAGACAAGTTGTCATTTATTTATAACTGAAATAGAGCATGCACTGGTTGTTTATGAAGATTCTCATGGAGGGATCATCCTTGAAACATTCATCCTGGTGCTGGAACATCAACATTAGTACAGGAATCCATAATATAATATTATAAGTGAGATTGTGCATTAAAAACTCTCAAAACTTAACTAAAAACAAGGGAACTGTTAAATACAAGTTTTGGGTCTTTAGATATCGATTTAAGTCAATGTTTAAACCAAAGTTATACAAAATGAGGGGTATAAGACTGTTAGAAAGATCATATGAAAAGATGTAAGGCATAAAAATTGATCAAATTTGGGTCCTAACACCTCCCTCCCCAAATAGAAGGAATCTCGATGAATATTGATGCAGGAGCATCTCTCCACGTCATCCAGCCACGCCAGTGAATTCAAATCGCGTGCTAAGAGAGAGGCGCAACCTCATTTAAATTTGAATTGAATGTAACTTTAATGCTTAGGCTGGTGAGCCATAGAAGCCATGTCTTTGTGCAAGCGTTAGGTAGATCAACTTTAATTCTATATCGGTTGAGATCTAGATCCAGCTGCTGGACTAGACAACCATTTATTGTAATTGAATGGGTTAGGTAGATCTGGAGGGAAGCACTCTAAGAGCCCCCTTAGGTAAAAGAGATTTTCAGATATCATTGTGGGGGTTAGTTAGATGAGAGAAGAGAAGAGCCGGAGAGAGCTCAGGAACACCATTGTGATTACAAGCATTTTCCATTTTAATATAATTAGAAGCAGTTTTTACTGCATGTCATTCTATGTTATGTGGATGTTTGTGTGTGTTCTCTTATATGCTGTAGATGTATATTAGGCATTTGCAGGGGGTTTGTGTGATTTCAGGCTTGAGAGGTCTTTGAGGTTTCATGTCAGGAGGACATGACAGAGTGCTGCGGTCTCTGAATACCATTGCACAGAGGATGCACTTCTGAACTCTGTGGAGTCAGACAAAGACGTGCTGTGGCACAGAAGCTGAAATCATCAACTCAGGAGAAGACCTCAAGGGTGTTGAATAACTTGGAGGTGAGGCTATGTATGAGAGACACAGTTGCAGACATAATTCTTCTGTGAATTCTGTAGAGCTCTACCAAGTGGGCATTGAGCACAGGCACAAGGTGCAGTTGAAGGAGAAGACAGAATCTCTGAGGAGTTCTGTAGAGCTTTGCCAGGTGGGCATTGAGAGTATGCGCTGCGGTGCATTTGAGGAAGGAACTCTGCCATGAGTTCAAAAGAGACAGAATCATTGAGGGTTCTGTAAAGCTCTGCCAAGAAGGGCATCGAGCAAGTGCAAGGAGTGCATAGAGGAAGGAATTCTGTTGTGAGTTCAAGAGAAACATAATCACTGAGGATTCTGAGAAGCTCTTCTAGAGCAGGTGTGTATAGGCGCACAAGAGGAGACAGAACCATTGAGCGTTCTGTGGGAGAAGGATAAGGTACTCCGCCAAGAGGGCGTCGAGGAAGTGTGCAGGTAGGCACAAAAGAGAAGAGAACTCTTTGAGTTCTGGAATTCAGAGGAAAGGTCCACTGAGGGATCTTCACAGGGTTACTGAACACCCAGAAAGACTTAGCAAGAGATTGCTTGAGCAGGAAACCAGGAAGGCATTATATTCTCCATCTGTAGGAGAAGGAAGAAGGATAGAATACCTTAAAGGGTCTGAGTATTCAAAGAAGCTCAGGAGGGACAGCACCAATGTGTGCATGAGGAGACTCTGCAAGGAGTGTAGAAGTTGAAGGATCCTCTAAGGATTCAAAGATAAAATCTCAGGAGGGCCAGCGTTTATATGCGCAACAGAACTCACAGTCATGGAGTTCGCGGAGACGAAGCAAAGGTCAAGGCCTTTTGGAAATTTGAAATTCTTCCAAGCACAGGAAGAAAGTGCGCAAGCCCAGGAGGAGAAGCAGTAGCCGTCAGATCGACAGGTAAGGAAACCCGGACCGTTGATTTCTACGTCCAAGAGAAGCTCTGGAGCAAGCACACAAGGATAAAGGATCTGAACCATCAGATTTGGAGAAGATTCCCGTCAGCTGTCGGATCTACAGAAGTTGTGAGGGAGTTAAGTCCTCGTGAGCAGGAAAAGAAATCCCGACAAGAGGTGGAGCCATCGGGATATCGACACTCGGGAATCAGGATTCTCGAGGGCAAGAGAATCAAGAAATTCAAAGTCTCGAAACACCGGAGCGATATGGACCATCCATTAGCAGAGACACGTGGTGGAGATCGAGTTCCATTGGTACTGAGGCGCATTGGGAAATCGGAATTCCCATGAACATGAGATCGGGGAAATCCAGGTCAGAAACCCCGGCATAATCTGAGCCATCCATTCAGGGGGATAGGTGTCAGAGATCTGAAGAGAGTCGGGATAGCAGTCATCGGGAAATTGGAGTTCCCGAGGACAAGAAAATTGGGACATCGAACGTCTCGAAATCCCGGGGGAATCAAGACCCTCCATCTGGAAGGGATGAGTGGAGGAGATCGGCGCCATTGGGAAAGGTCCGATAAGGAAGCCATCCATCGGTGTTTGTCCCATTGGGATATCGAGAATCTCATGGATGTGGTGTTTACACCTTTTGAAATCATGAATCGTGAAACCTCAATCAGTGGGGGACAACTGTCAGCACATCAGGGCTGAGGAAAAAGCCATAGTGGAAGCCAACTGTCAGTGCAACGGAGAGTCGGGATCTGAGGAGTCGAGAATCCCGTAGGCATATGCATTTGGGCATTAGAAACCCCGTAGCCCCGATGGGAGATAGGACTATGGTCACAGAAATAGTGGTCGCATTGGCCAGGGCTTAGCTTGGAGGGATAAAGCACGTCGGGAATCAGAGGATCGTGGATCCAGAGGACATTGCATTTTGGCATTGAAAAGTCCAAAACCCCGACAGAAGAAGATAAGGCTACAGTCTTATAAGGGCTAGTCACATGGACTAGAGAGCCTATCCAGGAGGGGCTAAGGCCGGGCAAGGATCTCATCGGTGATCGGGGATTGAAGAGTACAGTGACTCTTGACAACGGCATACCAAAACCCCGAAGTCTGATAACAATTTTCTTGTGGGGAAATTATTCACGGCGAGTGCAGGAGGCCGTGTAGAGGAAAGAAGGAAGACCTATGGGTAAGATTTCATCAGGGATTCCATTGGAGGAATCTAAAGAGTCACTTCGGCTCAGTAGAAAGGGATTTTTGAACGATCTTGTGACTAGGAGAGCGCGACAAGGTGGGGTTAGTGTGGTCGCGAGTTTTTATCTCACTGCGTCAAGTGGTATCAGAGCGGGATTCTGTTTGTATATTGCAGACAGAGGAGGTGAGAAGAAGATAGAGCATTGGAGACTCTGCGATGATTTTTTACAGGTAGGCAACAATCAGAAGGAAAGACAGGGAGACTGTAGAATGAAGCTGGAAACACTCGGGATGTAGAGTGACAGCGGGTTTGCTGGGAAAAACAACACCATGGTTACTAAAGACCATAGGCATGCTGGGAGGAAGAAGAGAAAGGTAGAAAAGCTTGCGAAAATGGATAAAGAAAGGGATAGAGAGATCTATGAATTAAAAGCAGACATAGAGAAGCTCGAACTGCAGATGCGGCAGGATAGGAGGAGGAGATGGATGCGTGAATTTCCCATGGAGAAGGCAAAAGAAAAATGTCCAGTCAAGCAGCTGATGGTCATGAGACATCGCAGGCTGTTAAAAGGGTGGCTGAGGTATGATGAAAACCTCAAGGCCATAGAGGAAAAGGTGATTTGTGTCTGTAAACTAGAGACTGGGAGAGGTCTCGATGATGAAGAGGATGAATTGGGATCAACTGAGGATCTCAAGGACTGCCAGGAGGGTGGAGAAGAAATTCCAGATTGTCAGGAGGGCAACGAGTTGAGATCAGCTGAGGATCTCATGAACTGTCAGGAGGACAGCCAGGGAATTTCACATTTCCAGTTGGGCAATGGTATGAGGTCACTGCAGGATCTCGAAGACTGCCAGGAGGGCAGCGGAAACATCTTAAACTGCCAGGTGGGCAGAGATGAAGCTTCGAGGATATTGAAAAGTCTCATGGACTCGGAGAAGAGTTCGATTCAGCAAGGGTTGCTAATGCAGATGGGATCAGTTTATCTCATAGTCTTCCAGGAGGGCAATGAAAGCATCCCATATTGCCAGGTGGTCAGGGATGAGAAAAAGAGTCAGTCTGTGGTTCTCATAAACTCAGAAGTGAGTTGGAATCAGCCAGGGGAGCTGATAGAGCAGATGAGTTTGGATCAACATGTGCAGCTGACAGAGGTGAAAGATCAGGATGATCTCCTGATGATTGGGGGAATTGGAGTATTCCTACCATTTTCCCAGGAAGAGGTAGGAGTCTGTGTCGCAGATGGTGCAGCAACAGCAGCAGAACAATCACAGCTGACGATGACTATTAGAAAAGAATAAGAGTTGGAGTAGAATTTGGGAGCTTCCCAAACAGAAGAAGGAAAAGAGAATGAGCATTCGGAGGAGTGTCTCAACTCTTTCAGCCAGGAAGCTGAGGATTCTGTAGCATGGGAGCTGACAACAAAAGAAGTAGAAGAGGATGATGAGCATTCTGAGGAGTGGCTCAATATTTTCAGCCAGGAAGCTGAAAAGACTGCAACAGGGGAGGTTGCAGAAGCAGAGGAAGAAGGGGCAGACAACATTTGTTTTGCTGATATGTGGAAACAGGTTGAATCCCTAGAAGAAAGGGTGAAAGTGCAGAGCGTGCACATCCAACAGGTGAAGTTGGAAATGGATGGAGGAGGCATGGGAGATCATGGTGATCTTCTCATGTGCCAAAAATTTTTGCAGCTGAGGAGACTGCATGAATAGAGCCAGCCACTGGAGCAGCTGGATGTAGTGATCAAGGAGATCATGGAGCTAATGTTGAGGTCAACAGACACTACCAGCGAGGAGCAACTAGGTAGAAAAGAAGCAGCAGTAGCAGCAGAATGGAGTAGATGGGAAGCTCCAGATGTTTGTTTGGGATCCAGGAGGATTTCCAACCCCTTAGAGGGGAAGCGCATGAGCAGGAGCTCATGATTTTGCAGCTGAGGAGTTTGATGCAGGAGCATCTCTCCACATCAGCCAGCCACGCCAGCGAATTCAAATCATGCACTAAGAGAGAGGCACAACCTCATTTAAATTTGAATTGAATGTAAATTTAATGCTTAGGCTGGTGAGCCATAGAAGCCATGCCTTTGCGCAGGCGTTAGGTAGATCGACTTTAATGCTAGATTGGCTGAGATCTAGATCTAGCTGCTGGACTAGACAACCATTTATTGTAATTGAATGGGGTAGGTAGATCTGGAGGGAAGCGCTCTAAGAGCCCCCTTTGGTAAAAGAGATTTTCAGATCTCATTGTGGGAGTTAGTTAGATGAGAGAAGAGAAGAGCCAGAGAGAGCTCAGGAACACCATTGTGATTACAGGCATTTTCCATTTTAATATAATCAGAAGAAGTTTTTCTTGCATGTCATTCTGTGTTATGTGGATGTCTGTGTGTGTTCTCTTATATGCTGTAGATGTATGTTAGGCATTTGCAGGGGGTTTGTGTGATTTCAGGCTTGAGAGGTCTTTGAGGTTTCATGTCAGGAGGAAATGACAGAGTGATACGATCTTTGAATACCAGTGCACAGAGGATGCACTTCTGAACTCTGCAGAGTCAGACAAAGACGTGCTGCGGCACAGAAGCTGAAATCATCAACTCAGGAGAAGACCTCAAGGGTGATGAATACCTTGGACGTGAGGCTGTGTATGAGAGACATAGTTGCAGAAATAATTCTTCTATGAATTCTGTAGAGCTCTACCAAGTGGGCATTGAGCATAGGCACAAGGTGCAGTTGAAGGAGAAGACATAATATTTGAGGAGTTCTGTAGAGCTCTGCTAGGTGGGCATTGAGTGTATGCATTGTGGTGCATTTGAGGAAGGAACTCTACCATGAGTTCAAAAGAGACAGAATCATTGAGGGTTCTGTAAAGCTCTGCCAAGAAGGGCATCAAGCAAGTGCAAGGAGTGCATAGAGGAAGGAATTCTATTGTGAGTTCAAGAGAAATAAAATCACTGAGGATTCTGAGAAGCTCTGCCAGGTGGGCATTGAGCAGGTGTGTATAGGTGCACAAGAGGAGACAGAACCATTGAGCATTCTGTGGGAAAAGGAGAAGGTACTCTACCAGGAGGGCGTCGAGGAAGTGTGCAGGTAGGCACAAAAGAGAAGAGAACTCTTTGAGTTCTGGAATTCAGAGGAAAGGTCTACTGAGGGATCTTCACAGGGTTACTGAACACCCAGAAAGACTCAGCAAGAGATTGCTTGAGCAGGAAACCAGGAAGGCATTATATTCTCCGTCTGTAGGAGAAGGAGGAAGGATATAATACATTAAAGGGTTTGAGTATTCGAAGAAGCTCAGGAGGGACAACACCAGTATGTGCATGAGGAGACTCTGCAAGGAGTGTAGAAGTTGAAGGATCCTCTAAGGATTCAAAGATAAAAGCTCAGGAGGGCCAACATTTATACGCACAACAAAACTCACAGTCGTGGAGTTCGCGGAGATGAAGCAAAGGTCAAGGCCTTTTGGAAATTTGAAATTCTTCCAAGCATAGGAAGAAAGTGTGCAAGCCCAGGAGGAGCAGCAGCAACCGTCAGATCGACAGGTAAGGAAACCCAGACCATTGATTTCTACGTCCAGGAGAAGCTCTGGAGCAAGCACACGAGGATAAAGGATCTGAACCGTCAGATCTGGAGCAGATTCCCGTCAGCCGTCGGATCTGCAGAAGTTGTGAGGGAGTTAAGTCCTCATGAAAAGGAAAATAAATCCCGACAAGAGGTGGAGCCATCGGGATATCGACACTCAGGAAATCGGGATTCTCGAGGGCAAGAGAATCAATACATTCCAAGTCTCGAAACACCAGAGCGATCTGGACCATCCGTTAACAGAGACACGTGGCGAAGATCGAGTTCCATCGATACTGAGACGCATCGGGAAATCGACATTCCCGTGAACATGAGATCGGGGAAATCCAGGTCGAAAACCCTGGCATAATCTGAGCCGTCCATTCAGGGGGATAGGTGTCAGAGATCCAAAGAGAGTCGACATAGCATTCATCGGGAAATCGGAGTTCCTGAGGACAAGAAAATTGGGACATCGAACGTCTCGAAATCCCAGGGGAATCGAGACCATCCATCTGGAAGGGACACGTGGAGGAGATCGACGTCATCAGGAAAGCGATGATAAGGAAGTTGTCCATCGGTGTTTGGCCCATCGGGATATCGGGAATCCCATGGACATGGTGTTTACACCTTTTGAAATCGTGAATAGTGAAACCCCGATCAATTGGGGACAACTGTCAGCACATCAGGGCTGAGGAAAAAGCCATAGTGGAAGCCAGCTGTCAGTGCAGCGGAGAGTTGAGATCCGAGGAGTCAGGAATCCCATAGGCATATGCATTTGGGCATTAGAAACCCTGTAGCCTTAACGGGAGACAGGACTATGGTCACAGAAATAGTGGTCACATTGGCCAGGGCTTAGCTTGGAGGGATAAAGTGTGTCGAGAATCAGAGGATCGTGGATCCAGAGGACGTTGCATTTAGGCATCAAAAATTCCGAAACCCCGACAGAAGAAGATAAGGCTGCGGTCTTATAAGGGCTAGTCACATGGACTAGAGAGCCTAGCCAGGAGGGGCTAAGGTTGGGCAAGGAGCTCATCGGTGATCGGGGATTGAAGAGTACAATTACTCTCGACAGCGGCATACCGAAACCCCGAAGCTCGATAACAATTTTCCTATGGGGAAATTGTTCACGGCGAGTGCAGGAGGCCATGCAGAGGAAAGAAGGAAGACCTATGGGTCAGATTTCATCAGGGATTCCATTGGAGGAATCTAAAGAGTCGCTTCGGCTCAATAGAAATGGATTTTTGAACGATCCTGTGAGCATGAGAGCGCGACAAGGTGGGGTTAGTGTGGTTGCGAGTTTTTATCTCACTGCGTCAAATATTCCAATACTTACTCCAACCACACCACCCTCACCCCCACTCACTAGCACCACTACTGCAGCTGGGGGAAGAATGAAGAAGAAAGAGCCCACTGCTCCTCTTCCCCCATGAGTTCAGCCTCCTTATGCACTATGTAAGAAAGAAGGACACTCCACCAATAAATGCCCGTCTCTTCCCGAGCTACGCAATTTAATTCAACTCCCTCGGGCAACGACACCAATCACCACTTCATCCACTACTACCATTGTATCCCCTAATACAAGTAGCAAAGGGATGTGAACCAAATTCTCATGTGCCATCTATTCAGAGTATGGCCATTACACCCACCATTACCCAACATTACCTCAATTTCGGTAGACGCTAACGATAGTCCGCCAGAGCTTTTAGCAAGAAGCCCTTCCATCCACATCATCTCAACCTCATGTCACTGACATCCACTATGTTGCAACCTCAGTCAATGAACATATGAGATTTCCTTGCTATTTATGCGAATCACTTGATCATTTTACATATTAGTGTCCTATGATCATTGAATACAGGCATCGTGAAATGGCCCTTATTCAAAATCCTACACCCTCCCCACTGCCAGTAGAACCAGTGATTACCCCTACTCCATCAGCTGATATGGTTTATATCTTTTCTCCTAAGCCTAAGACACTTCCCATTCCTCCATGGTTCATAGATAGTCTCGAGGATGATTTTCCCCCAAATCCCCCAAATTCTCCAATTCATTTCCCCATAGAAATTTTATGCTCGACTACCATTTTGAACCCACCATATCTCGATATTTGGTTTATATTGAGTGAATCCTCAAAAACCCCTTGCGTCATTCCCCCTACCTCTTTACCAGAAAATAACCACACGATGACAGTCACCAATGTTACCCCCCTGGATACCCTATATTCTCGACAGTTCCACTATGACGAAGACATCCTCGAGGAATTAACTACCCCTGATTTCCCATGGGATCCGCTCCATCACAAAGCGCTCTTTCTTTTAGAGGAAGTCGTTACACCTCCTAAACAAAACCCCATATATGCAATCGAAACCAAATATGTTCTCCCATCAAGGCATATATATTGGTTCAATAACCTTATCTTTTCCCCTGATGCTTTTGAAGAAGGAAACATGCCCAACATTTCCCTCACTGTCAAAATCAATATTTCCATCAAACTTAGAATCATAGAGGAAATCACAATCAATGCCACATGCTCTCATGAAGAGCTCATAGCTTACAAATCTCTCTTCCAGGAATACTGAGACATTTTTGCCCGGTCATACACAAAGATGCCCGGCCTCGATCCCTCTATTTTTGAACATCATATAGACACATGCCCTGATATTACCCCTGTACAACAAAAGCAACATCCATTACACCCATCCAAAGAAGAAACCATCAAATCCGAGATTGAAAAATTACCCACTACAGGGTTCATATACCCCATTGCATACACATCATGGGTCTCCAACCTCGTTCTTGTTAACAAAAAACAGGGCACTATCCACGTCTGTATGGACTTTCGCGATCACAATCATACCTGTCCCGAAGACAATTTTCCAACGCCCTTTATCGACCAAATTATCGATGATTGTGCTGGCCACGAGGCTTTGTCCTTCATGGATGGTTTCTCTGACTACAACCAAATTCAAATTCACCCAACCGATCAATACAAACTGCATTCACTACCCCTTGGGGTACTTTTTCATATCGTGTCATGCCTTTTGGCCTCAAGAACATTGGTGCCACTTTTCAACGTGCCATGACATACATTTTTCATAATCTGGCTCAAATCATCCTCGCCTACTTGGACGATCTCACCGCTCGATCCAATAAACACACTCAATATCTCGATGACTTACGCATTGTCTTTCATAGGTGTCGTCAGTACAATATCTGCTTGAACCCTCTCAAGTGCATATTTTGCATCACCGTTGGATGCCTCCTTGGGTTCATCATCTCCCAACATGTCATCATAGTGGACCCCCTCAAGGTTAAATCCATCACAAAAATTCCCCTCCCTTGGAATTTACGCTAGCTGCAAAGCTCACAAGGCAAAGATAACTTTTTAAGCTGCTTTGTCCCCAATTACGCCACTTGTGCACATGTTTTCCTTTGCCTCTTACAGAACGATATCCCATTCCAATGGGATGAACATTCCCAAACCGCTTTTGATGATCTTAAAGAGACACTCTCCAATTCCTCGTTGATTAACCCACACGACTATGATCGTGACTATATCCTCTACTTATCGGCCTCAGCTGTCTCAGTAGCAGGAGTTCTTGTCCAATTAGGGGATGATGACTGTGAGAATGTAATTTACTACATTAGTAAAAACGTTTCAGGACCACCCTTGAAATACAATCACAAAGAGAAACTCACCCTTGTAGTTGTCCTCGCAGTCCAAAAACTGCGTCATTACATCCTGCTTCGAACTACCAAGGTCGTAGCAGATTCCAACCCCATGCAATACTTACTCAGTCGCTGACAAATTAATGACAAATTTTCCCGATGGATCATTTTCAAGACTAGGAGTACGACCTCAAATTTTCAACACCCAAGAGAAAGAAATCCCTCGTCCTTGTCGAACTCATTATGACATTTCCTTCCAATACTACCAATTCTCCCATCAATACAGACTTCCCCGATGAACATCTCTTTTGAATCCCCTCAGATGACTCCTAGTACGATGATCTCCTCGTCTACCTCTGAACACAATGGTTTGGAAATCACCTTTCCCGAGACTATCGTCGTTGTATTCGACACTAGGCCCCTCGCTACCTCCTTATCGATGATATCTTATATCGACGAGGGGTCGATACCATACTTCGTCAATGTTTGACTATCGATGAAGTTGATAGAGTCTTGAATGACTGCCACAATGGCACTTGCGGTGGACACCTCTTAGGGATGTCCACTGCCCATAAAATCATTTGAGTAGGCTACTTTTGGCCCACATTGTTTCACGATTGCATCCACGCTGTGAAGCGATGTGATTTGAACAAGCGCGCATCCAATGCACACTTGTTTTCCCCATTTGGGTGCCCCCATGCGTGCCTGCCCCAATTACATTCGTTCACTCGTGCGCGTGAATTATTCGATTTCCTGCACACTGGGGGGCCCACCCTCACAAAACCCCCCTATATGACCATCCGTACAAGCCGTGTCGAAAAAATAAATCCTAATTACTATGTAGGAGGATATGACCAGTAACCTGGCACTCGCTGATCCTGAATCGACTAGATCGATCTCCTGGAATCTCCAAATATCCTCTAAAACCTCTCGTCCACTCACTATAACAGCATGTACAAATGAGGTGGCATTGTGGTCCCTACAACTATATATAGTCCCTCTTCCAAACTTCCAGGATCAATTCCAGGAGCTTCGAGCATCCGTTTTCTGATCTGTCTTCAGCCACAGGATCAGGATCCCACTGCCTACATAGTCACCCTCCCTGGGCATCCATCCATCCTCGGCCCCTGGGGAGAATTTTTCTTACATCATCCCTAGGTACGGATGCTCATGTTCAAAATTATCAAATAACTATTATACGTTCTTTATCTTTATATATTGTTCACGTCGGGTATTCGATCTTAATATGTGTAGGTACTTGGTCATCACCCACCATCATGGCCCTTTCAGGTATATGATCGATACTGGAATGTAATCATTCCCTTTGAATATCAATTGCATGTCCCAGTCACACCCTTTGATATTTGCCTCTAGGTTCCCCCCCATCCGGCTCTGCAGTACTCAAACCTCCACTGTGTTATCTCCTCAAATAAATTGGTGGAAATTTTTCTTTTGAGGTGATAGGTTGTGGTCCAAAGTTTATTTCTAAATTTTTGTAGGTAGGTTAGAGAGTCTATTTTTTGTAAATAAGCTTAGAAAGAACTTTTGATTTGGTTTGGTCAAGAAAAAGACAGAATCTCAGGTTTCGGTGGTTTAGGCGAGCCTACAACGCGCTCATTAACCACCAAAAGCCTTTGTTCCTGGCAGTTAAGAGGGAAAAGCAAAAGCGCGGTTAACTACCGAAAAGATTTCAACGGGAAAAATGAAAAGCCCGTGCTTTTGCATGAGCCAGTTGTCAATTGGCACAATGATGAAAACATAACCGCCGAAAACTCATGAAGGTGGCAAGGTATGCGGGTTCTTGTTATATATATGTGTGTGCCTTCATCAAAGCTTGTGATAAATGTCAAATATTTACAGGAAAACAACAACTAAAATCTTTGCCCCTGAGACCTATAGTAGTGAATGGCCCTTTTCAGCAGTGGGGTTTAGATTTTATAGGTGAGATAAATCCTTCATCTAGTGGTCAACATAAGTGGATCTTAGTAGCCACAGATTATTTTACAAATAGGATAGAGGCAATTCCCACCCGAAATTCCACTCACCAGGTTGTCATGAAGTTTCTCTATGAAAATATCTTGAGCAGATTCGGTTGTCCCAAAAGGTTGGTAACAGATAATGCAACAACATTCAAAGCAGAGGCATTGGTAGACATGTGTGAATCAATGGGCATCCAGTTGGTACATTCGACCCCCTACTACCCTCAAGGTAATGGCCTGGCTGAATCATCTAATAAGAGCTTAATCAAAATCATCAGAAAACTGTTAGAGGAAAACAAAAAGAATTGGGATTCTAAACTAAAATTTGCTCTGTGGGCAGACAGAGTAACTATCAAAAATTCCATAGGAACCTCTCCATTCAAATTGGTCTATGGGACTGATGCCATTT
>JZKD02S2380134.1:104442-129632 GCA_000966675.3 Picea glauca | reverse complement strand
ATTCATTTAAATGATCTGCAACAGACCCACCTTCTGACATATTCATATTAAATAATCTCTTCATTAGAAATACCTTATTCGACACCGAGGGTTTTTCATACAGTTTGGCCAATGCGTCCATCAAACCCTTCGTTGTCTTTTCTTTCGAAATATTGAAAGCCACCGAAGTTGCTAGGCTCAGCCGTATCGTTCCTAGAGCCTTTCTTTCAAGAATCTCCCATTCTTCATCCTTCATGGCCGCCGGCTTCTTTGCTACTCCGCTCAATGGTAGGAATAGATCCTTCTGATATAAATAGCCTTCCATCTGCATCTTCCATAACTGGTAGTGTTGGCCGTTAAATTTCTCGACCCTAAACTTTCCATCTTCCAACATTGCTCCCACTCGAACCAGGAACCCTCTTTTTCCTGTGAGTTACCTTACGCTCTGATACCAGTTGTTAGAAAAACAGGACCGCGGAGCAATAAAATAAAACAAATGTAGAAACAAAACACAGAAGAAACACAATACAAGAGAGACACATATTTATGTGGTTCACCCAGTGTGGGCTACGTCCACCAGAGAAATTTCCAGGTCCTTCCTTTATTATTATGCAGCAAATGAAGGGATACAACCTACAACAAAACCCGCTGTAACTTCCTCTTCTTTCTCTCACAGTCTCCTCTCTCAGAATACAATATTCACCATCCTACATAGCCGCAATACATTTCCCTCATAAAAGAGGGTTGCCTTTTAGGGCAAAAAAACCCTAACATAATCTCTACTGTTAGATCTGCGACCTTATAATGAACGGTCTAGATTTACAATGAAATTACAATATACTTTTACAAGGTAATTTTTGCTTTGGGGGCTTTGCCCCCGAACCCCCATCGGGGGACGCTACCCCCGAACCCCCGCTGGGGGCCCGCTTGCCCCCAGACCCCCCAACCAGGGGGATGGACCCCCTGGACCCCGCAGAGGGGGTACCCCCCTCTGCACTCCCCCGCGTGGAAGAGTGTACATACTTCTGGGGTGTAAAAACTTCATGGGGTATAAACACGGCTGAAAGAAAGGACCTCTGAATCAGGAAGATAATCAGGCTCCACAGCCAACATGTTCTACCCTTAATCTACCCAAAAATATCTAAACTGAATGAAAAGAGAGAGGAAAGAAGGTCAATGGGTGCACATTTAGTCCTTGCGGCTGGTGTAGACCTCTTTCGCCTTTGCAACTTCCTAGATTGTGGGTCTCCTCCCAAAGTTGACCTGCAAAAACTTAGGAAAACAATGCTACAACACATACAATCTCTACTTATCACTTTCAATGCTCATATATTGACATAAATGCATAAATCATAAAATCATATAGACATAATGTTTTGGGACAATAATGAACTCTTTTATTCAATATTAAGATCAAAAGGATTACAACCTTTGTCGACATTCGCTCCACGAACCAGGTCCAAGCTCCTCTATCGTGGCTCCAAGCACATCAATCCCATGCTATATTCTCACAACCAACTTGTCACTTGGTAAAGGAGAAAGGGTTGTATAAGGAGAACGATATGGAGGGGAAGGCAGAGGCCAAAACTCAGAATAGGATGCAAAACTTGGGCTAAGAAGGGGAAGGGATTTTGGTAGATTTTTCTTATTCTCTTGTTCATCCTTTCAAATGAGAGCCCAAGACCTCTTTTTATATGAGAAACAGATGGTTATTCGGTTTGGGGATAGGCTACAAGAGGTAAAATGGTTGGGAAACCCTCTATAGGCCGTAAACTTTGCCAAATTCGTTACAATTTTATATTTTTTTCAAATTTCAGAGGTAAACATGGGCTAAATAGCATGCATATTGTGTATGTATGTAGGATAACTAGTATGCATCACACGTGTGTATGTGGGGTAGCATTTCAGGAGGGCGCGTACACTTTCCAAAAAATGGTTTTTTAAGAAGAAGCCTCAACAATATTTTGGCAAAATATGTAAGCGGAAAGGCCAATGTCATGTATGCATAGGTAAGGAATTTTTGGACTATAACATATGCCCCCTAAGGTGGGTGGATATCAGTGGCCACCCACCTTTTCCAACTAACTCAAAACAATTTTCTGGAAATTTTGGTAATTTACTATTTTTAGCAGTTTTTAACTTTTGGGGCCATTTTGAGGGCCTACATGAAGGTTTTTCGGGATCAAGATTCTTAATGATAGCCAAAGGCTCTGATTGGCCCCCCTAAATGAATCTCCTTGACGATACCTTTCCAACTATTATGAGGAAAATCTCTCTATGGCTAGGGTGAACCACAACAGACATGAGTGACTATAGAAATCGACTCAATTCCAACATATGATATATAAAGTAATGTGCAAAGGAGGTAAGAAATATTCCTACCTTGTCCAAACGTTTTATGATGTCCACCATTGAGCACTTCGACCCAAAACTTTATACCTGCAACAATTTCTCAACAAACAAGCAAAGCAAGCATATAGTGATAATATAACAGGTTAGCACATTAGATAGCATAATCCATTAATATTCAAAACAAACATGCCCATGGATCATAATACATATATTTTCAAGATATCAATTGGACATGAAAGGAGTATTTCTATTAATAAATGATCAGTAGAAGTGAAAACATTACAGACTTTCGTATCAACATGGTTTAGAACTGAGAAACCGAGTTCCTTCCAACTGGGCCTCCACCACTTCAATCCTCCACAAAAGGCAAGCTCATATGAGAGAGACAAAGAGGTTCTCCATCAACAAGGGAAGAGCTTGGGAGATGAACACTATGTTCATACTTAAAGGACAAAGGGATGCAGACTCAATAATGAAGTAATAATTTCTCTAGAGTAACTTTGCTCTCAAAGTTGAATTCTCTCCTCCTTTCCATAGTTTGGAATTGGCTTCTTTATAGCCTTCAAAATGCAACTGAAGGGCTGAGTCGGAATGTTTCCAGTATATGAAAGGCCAAGGATCAGAGATCTTCTTTCATGACATGGAAACTCGACATTTATTTTTGATTTTTTGGCACATATCCCAATGTACGTGGGCTGTAGTGGAGCAACCAACGTATACACATGTTGTATAACTTGCAAGGTGCATACAAGTGGAAAAATATTTATTTTTGTCTCTGGATTCATTAATCAGGAAAAGTAAGTCTGCATAGGGAAATGGAGTAAGGCCCTCTCTTCAAGATTACATAGGGTGAGGAAAATCTTGTTCTAACAGATGCCCCCTGATGTGTGAGGTCAGAGGAGTATCTGTGATGGATGAAATACATTATAAATAACCTAGAAGTGGAGTGGTAGAGAACCAATTGGATGAACTCAATTTCTCATTACATTCTATACTGACTTTGAATACATGGCTACCAAGAATACACTGGAGATCCATGTGAAAAATATACCAAACAAGTGTCCTTGGCCATAAAATAGGCAAATACAAATGCGGTTACATGACAATAGCTGTCATAGTCACGAAGAAGGCCCAGTAAAACCAGTCTCAAAATCAATCTGAAGATATCTGTATACCATGGAGTACAATCTGATCTCCCATGATCATTGAAGTCATATAGGTACTGGTCCAATGAAAAGGAAGCAACAACTCAGGAAAGCTGCAGCCACATAATGGTGTCTTCAAGTCTTCTACACAATCCGCCAAAGGTGCAAGTCTACATCATGTGAATAAAGGATTTGAGGTTGAACATAATGAGACATCGTTTGATTACTAGTCATTGATGTATACCGTTAACAAACGTGATGAAACCTACCGATAATGAAAGTAGGTATCAAGGCACCGAGTAAATTCTTACAAGTGTGAATAGAGTAGTTGGTATCGAACACCTGAAGAATCCATCGATCATGAGACATTGATGTATTCCCAACTGTCGATGGCAAGAAATCCTACCACTAATGAATGCAAAACTCAAGGTACTCATAAGACTCTGAATCTTGTTTCCAGATAATTGGATGATGTCGATGGAAAGAGACCCAATGAAAGGAGAGAATTAAGGGATCTCTCATTAGTCAGCATGAGGTACAAACCAGGATCTTGATGATTTGGTGGGAATCAGATGAAGAACAATTTCACAAACCAATGACCCTATGCATATTTCACGTGTGCCAAGTGCAAGCAGTACACGAAAAAGACCCTTTGAATAACAACCAATGATGAAAACTGCCGAAAAAGGTGAGGATACCACCAATAAGGCTAATGGAATGAAAGAAACTACATGAATCCAAATGTGTGAATAGATGTCTTGCCGTAGAACACAAGGGAAACCACCCAATCAATGACCAATGATGAAATGTCGACTGTTGGGTTCAAGGTTACCTACCAATGATGAAAGTAGGACCAGGGTGCATGATAGGACTAAAGCATCATGTGATTCTGAGACAAACTGAGGGTATGGACGACATGCAAAGTCAAGAGTTCTGAGGAGTGGTTGACACAGGTTGATAGTCTTCCTTTGAACAAGAGCAAGAGACATATGGTAAACTCTGGCAGCATAGACCCAAAAATAAAACCATGATATGTAGGAGGCATCAATGGAGTTCTTTGTAGGGACCGAAAGAGTAACCAGTCGATAGAGAAGGCTCTGTAACGATTTCAACTTCCTAAGGTCATGATAATCCCAACATTATGAGGAATGGACTCAAATAACTTTTTTCTCTGTTCAAAGGTGACATGACTACTGCCAAATATAATATGGTACTCCCTTCCCGCCTGTCTTTTTTTGTTTTTTCATAACAAACGAATGCTATGATACAGAGGAGGAAATGAGTGTCGCAAGTAAGAAAAACTAGTTCCAGTAGTGGAATGTACCTATGCTCAATGTAGGGGAGTGCATGCGGGAGATGGACACTTGAGGGATGTTCCCTTCTAGGTATAGGGTGTCAAATTTCAAAGGATATAAACAAGGCTCTGCTTGGTCGAGGATGCAAAACTGTCGAGGAAAATCATTTATAACGCAAAGTGAGAACAAGCTGCAAGCTCAATACTGCAAGTAGAGGCATGAGATGCAATCACAACTTAACGCCAAAAAAATTCCTTTTTTATGTCTTTTAGTCTACTTGGTGTGAAAAAGGAATAAACTTGTGCCAAGTAGACATCTTTTCAAATCCAATTTACTAGTGTGAAAATGACAAGTTCACTTGAAGATCTTTTCTATTTTTGGTAATGAGTCAGAAAAGAGCTTAACTAAGACTCATGACCTTTCAAATCCAATTTAATGAGTGTGAAAGGGAAAATCACCCGACGATATTTTCACTTTTTGAAAAGGAGTCTGAAAAGAGCTTAACTAAGACTCACGACCTTTCAAGTCCAATTTAATGAGTGTGAAAGGGACAAATCACTCGACAATCTTTCCACTTTTTGAACGAGTCAGAAAAGAGCTTAACTTGGACTCGTTAGAGAGATTCTAGGCGACAGTTCATGGGGGAGGCCAAGGCTCCCATGTGGACCTTCTTTGGAATGTCGGTATCTTATGAAGAATTGACACAAGCTTGGGAAGACCCAAAGCTCTCCAAGTCGGGGAGGACAAAGTGATAACGGAGGTTATCATCTCCGTGACATACCGAATAATGTCTCTTCCTGGAAAAGACATAGGCAGAGGCATTGGATACCCCACAAGACCATCCTAATCAAAGGAAACCTCGTCAAGACTTGGAGGGAGAGAACTTGGGAAGATTAAAACTCTCTCTTGTTCAGAAGGTGAAGTACTAGAAATGTTAAGGACATGGAATAAAAGGTATAGAACCAAAACCAGAAGAGTGGGATCAACCAAAAATTGCATTGGCATGACCGCTTCCTTATACTTTTCACTCTCCAAGAGAAGAGTGGGGTCGATCGAAGATTGCATCGATACGACCACTTCCTCAACCATTGGTTGAATAGGATGTGAGACAACAAGGTCTAGATGTGCATCACTCCCAAAAACAAGAAGGTTTTTGATCGAAGATTGCATCGGCATGACCGTTGGTTGAACAAGATGCGAGACAATAAGGTCAAGAGACACATCACCCACGAACATAGGAGAGGTGTCAGTCAAATATTGCATCAACAAGACCATAGGTTGAACGGTATGTGAGACAACAAGGTCAAAGGATGCATCAAACCCTAAAGGAAAAGGGGTGTCAGCCAAAGATTGCATCAACATGATTTTTGTATCAACCAAAGAAGGAACAGAGTATTGTGAAACCATAGATGCCTTAGAACCCGAAGGGCCCTTAGGTGAGCCCCACGCTTCTGGTATCTCAACAGTAACCGGACACAAACGAGTAATGTGACTGCCTTCACAACTCCTGCAAAGGAATCTAGGATTACGTTTGAGATGTCTAGGATTCTCAATCATATGAATGCCCCCAAAATGAATTGCAGTGGTTGGTGACATGCTGCCAGGATGACTTGCAGAGGCTAGTAGCAAATATCCAACATGACTCGCAGAGGTTGGCGATCGATCGCCAACATGACTAACAGAGGTTGGTGATGTATGTGCAGTGTGACTAGCAGTGACCAGACATGTGCCCCCAGCATGAATTGCAATGGCTGGTTGCAGGTCTTCAACATGGCTTGCAGAGGTTGTTGACCAATCTCCAACATGACTAGCAGAGGTTGGTGATATAATGCCAGTATGATACACAGTGACTAGACTTTTTCCCCCAGCATGACTTGTAGTGGCTGGTTGCAGGTCTTCAACGTGACTTGCAGAGGTTGTCGACCAATATCCAACATGACTAGAAGAGGTATGAGATGGAGCTCCAGTATGAATAGCAGTGACCAGACTCATGGTAGTGATGAATTGCGACATTTGAGACCAAAGTCTAGGGAAATATTGGTTTTGAGAATTTGTAGGCCAGGAAGGATCTTGGTTTACACCCTGTCCCTGTACAACCTAATAGTATCCTCCTTCATATTGTTTCATAAAGGGTTGTAAGGGAATCGACACTGAGGGAGATGCTTGCGAAGAGAAAGAGACATGACAAGGGTTACTCATGGGATGATATATGTTTCCCCCAGTCGAAGGAACTTCATGAGGGGATTTGCCTATACTATAAAAATAACTTCCCCCAGATGAAACACCAGAGGATAGACAGAGGTCCTCCATGGGAAAAGTGTTTGTAGGAACTGACATAGCGGAATAAGGATAAGTGGACAGAGTGTAATAAGTAGAGAGATTTCCTATTTGGGCACTAACTTCTCACATAGTGGATTCGTAGGAAGGAAGATTCAAACCTCCTACCGTAAGAGGTGTTTGAAGGATATGGCTCCCACAAAAAAGAGAAGGAGAATAAGGAGGCATCATGCCCCCAGACCCAAAACTTGTATTCTCATAAGGAGGCAAGATAGAGGATTGCAAGTGCGAAGACATATCAACAAGAGAATGACTAGAGACCCAAGGCACAGACTGAGTGTTATAGTTTTGTATACCATAATGCAAAGCGGAAGGATACGTACCCATGAACATCATGGGGGGGGGTAACTGAAAATGAGGGAGCCATATGGACTCCACTATCTATGATAACAAAGACTCATTACAAAATCCTAAGGTCAACTAGTAATCAAAGAGTACACCAAAAGTCAAATGACCAATATGCATGCAAACAGGGTAAAGTGGCTGAGTGGCCTCCCTCCCTAAAGAAGGTATGTCTCATCCAAGAGGGACTTGAGACTCCCTGCTAAATATCAGAGGTAAAAAAATTAGTTATAGGGGCCCTCGTGGGCTTAACAACCAGTCGATCAGATCCCCCTGCAGAGGTAATCCTCCATAAAGGCTGTGTGTTTTCCGACCGTTATCTGACCTAGGGTACCTGCATAATAACCCCTACAAGTAACCTATGAGATACCTAAGTCAAGCAAATAATAAACCACTATATAATCAATGCACATGCGAGTAGTCGTAAGTCCGGATCACCGTATGGGTAGGGTAGCAACACCCACAACCTTGAAAGCACTGCCTCTCACAGAGGTATGGGCACTAGCAAGATCCCCAAATATGAATAAATCCACAAAAATATCTCTGACACTAGGCGAGTATCCGGGGGATATCCCTTCAATCAACTTCGTGCGACCTCGTGATTAATTGCAGTGTGAGCGGAGCCTCCTGATCTTACCAATTATACAATGGATTTCTCCACTCCCTAACTCAGACACATATGTTGATTTAATTTCCTCGGAGAAGTTTACTCACCAAATCCTATTGCAAGGCACTAAATCCTAGACTAGTTTGTGCACCCTAGAAAATAAAATCGTTACTAAGAAATTTTAAATTATAGCGTTGATTTTATGGCCGTGATTACTCAAAAAGGCATATGCTAATGAAACCAATGGTGTTATGACTCTGCAAGAAAGTAAATATGAAGATAATTCAAAGTCCTAACTTTAACTTTTGATGAATGATATGCTCCTAAAAAATGATGCAATTTCCAAATTCAAATCTACGATTTAGAAGTAAAGATGCAATCTTTCACTGTATGTACTAAGCTAATGATAAAGATTCGAAAGACAAAAATGCCAAGCAGTGCAAAATGCATGTTTTTGTTTTTGTATTTTCAGTATATCAAAATTGAAAATGCATGGGCTAAAAAGTAACTTGATATATAAACCTATTGTGTATAAAAGAAGACAACTCAAGAAGGACACCAAGCAACAAAGTACCCAGCGCAAGGTACAAGGACAATAAAAATGAAAATATGAAGAGAAAAACTTCGCCCAAAAATTATACAAAAAGAGGGTTTCTTGTCATCCCATAGGCACTCAACAGGCACTAGAGAGACCTAAGAAGGCTCAAAAAGCATAAAATCCCACCCAACAAACACTAGGCGAAGAAAAATAGAAAGGAAAAAAGGTGTGTGCGACTGTTTGGGCAAACTGTGTGTATATACGCAGCCTGCAGTGAGACAACACATGTATGTACACGACTGTCAAGGAAAAAGACACGTATATGCTTTGAAACAAGGCCAGGCAAGGGAAAAAAGGCCGAAAGCTTAGACCTAGAGTGAACAGGAGCTATCATGGAGTGAAATGACAAGAACCACAATAGAAATGAGAGCAATCTAAGGAGAAAAGTAATTCAAACCCTAAGAAAGAAGATTCATCCCCAGTACGGTTTCCAATTCTATTACGAGGAAAATCTCTCTATGGCTATGGTGAACCACATCAGACAAGAGTCACTGTAGAAATCGACTCAATTCCAACATATTCTATATAAACTAATGTGCAAAGGAGGTAAGAAATATGCCTACCTTGTCCAAACGTTTGATGATGTCCACCGTTGAGTACTTCGACCTGAAACTTTATACCCACAACAAGTTCTCAACAAACAAGCAAAGCAAACATATAGTGATAATATAACAGATTAGCACATTAGATAGCATAATACATTAATATTCAAAACAAACATGCCCATGGATCATAATACATATATTTGCAAGATTTCAATTGGACGGGAAAGGAGTATTTCTATAATAAATGATCAGAAGAAGTGAAAACATTACCGACTTCTGTATCAGCACGGTTCAAAACTAAGAAACCGAGTTCCTTCTAATTGGGCCTCCACCACTTCAATCCTCCACAAAAGGCAAGCTCATATGAGGGAGACAAAGAGGTTCTCCATCAATAAGGGAGGAGATTGGGAGATGAAAACTGTGTTCAAACTTAAAGGAAAAAGGGATGTAGACTCAATAATGAAGTAATAATTTTTCTAGAGTAACTTTTCTCTCAAATTTGAATTCTGTCCTCCTTTCCATAGCTCGGAATTGGCTTCTTTATAGCCTTTAAAATGAAACTGAAGGGCCAATTCAGAACGTTTCCAGTATATGGAAGGCCAAGGATCAGAGATATTCTGTCATGACATGGAACCCCGACATTTATTTTTTATTTTTTGGCACATATCCCGATGTATGTGAGATGTAGTGGAGCAGCCAGCATGTTGACCCTTGACTAGGTTTTGTGGATATCTAGTCAAGTTTGACCTAGTTTTGGACTTTGACAGTCTGTCGAAGGAGGAGCGCAAGATGAAGTAGAGATCGTGGGATCTTGGCCCCTTTTTGGGTCCTTTTTGGGATGTGGGAATATGTAATGGGAGTTGGACATCGGCCCAGGGGTTTACCCATGTTTATGCCTATTTTGTATATATAAATAGATGTTTAGGCTAGATAGAAGTGGTGGTACATCTATGTGATGTGAATGTATGCTAAGTGCAACTAGAGTCTGTAAGTTCTTTGTGTATGACTGTGTGAGACTTGCAGAGATAAGTGCAAGTCATTTTAGCAAGATTGTGGAAGGCTTAGTGCTAGAACATAAGGAAGAAGGATCTAGCGAGCTGCACAGATATTCTGTCCTGTGCGGAGTAAGGGTTTTGAGGCTCTGTGATTGTAAGCGATTGAATGAAGATAATAGAGAAGAAGAGTTGGTGGACGTAGCCCCAGGGTGGGGGTGAACCACGTAAATACTGTGTTGTTATGCTTTGTGCTTGTCTTAATGTGTTTATGAATCTCTAGTTAAGTGCTTTGATATATATAGATAGATCTGCTTATGATTTGTGCTATGAATGTTAGATCTAACTTCTATGAATGTGCTTAGTGCTTTCTTCTGCTAGATCTGATCCATATGTTTGTGCTAAGTGCTTAATTACATTAGATCAATGTGAATGATGCGATGCTCTATTCTATCTGTACAATAGTTATTGGTCAAATATTGATGAACTATTTGTTATCACTGAAATTTCATCCGCAAATGGTTACAAGAATTCAACATCACCAAATAGTTATGAGGTCACCCATGGACCAAAATTACCGCAAAATAATTTCCAAAGGGTCAAAAACTATACAACCAGTGACAAAATTAAAGTGTGCTATGACTACACAGAGCACGTGCACACATGCACAAAACAGAAATGCAGGAAAAGTGCACATGCGCCCGATGCACAACTGTGGTTGCTAAAAGCCACACACATCTGAGAATGGCGCATTTATGAGAGTGGTCGGCCTCCCACCACTTTTGGTTCAGCTTCCAAGTTGATTTGACACTCAAATCTAGACTGGATTCGACTGGGTGGCTGGTCAAAGACCTAAAAATTCCCTAATTAGCCTCTTTTCACACTACAAGCTGGTTGCACAATACCTCAAATAGGTGCTATAAAACAAGGCCATGGGAGCACTTCATTATTAAGGAATTCAATAGAAAAGTTATGCTACTACTATTCTCTTGAGGAATTCTCTATTCTCATCAAGAGTATACTAGCACCATTACATTGGGCAATCCATCTCACCCCTTGAGTGGATTAGCAAATAATTCTTTCACCATTTTCATTCAAAGTTGTAAGAAGAGCTTATTTGTGGGTGTCCAAGAGCCTTCCCTTGGAAGAAGAAGGGACTCATACTCCTCTTTCTTCTTGGTGTTTTCTTTCACTAATATAAACCTTACCATTGGTAACATGGGTCTCATTGTTTCTTTTGTTCTTATGTCCCTATGCTCACTAGTTTAGTTGTTATTTTATTTCTTAGTTTATTTCTTAATTGTTCTTTTATATTTCTTTCTCTAACCCTTTTCCTTACAGTTGTCTTGCTTATCAAACCCAACTAAGCTTGCAAGCACATCTGTTTTGATCACTAAGGTGACGAAAGAGGCACAACACTATTGATGCTAAATCTTTGTTAAGTATTATAATCACATATCTGTGTCCCAACTAAGGTTGCAGACACTTGAGTCCTGCAACCACCCCTGCCTCTACCTTGGGTGATACTTCATCTTCTTCGTAGGTGTTTCCGAAAGGGCCGATATTTAGGGTTTTGTTGGTGCGTTGTTGTAGCATTTAACCCCGGGTCTTCCCCTGTGCCAACAAATGGTTCCGTTGCTGAGACCTGAAACTGTGATTGCTAGGAACTGAGAAAGAAGGAGCTTTGTGTAAAGATTCATCTTGAAGTTATGAAATCTCTGTGCATACATCTGTCGCTCTAGTGCGTATTATTATACTTTATTTATAAATCTTTGTGCTAAAATAAAGAAGCTCGATTTGAAGAAAAGAAGTTGGATTTGAAGGAGAGAAGCAAGATCTGAAAGATTTTTTTCTCTAAGAAGGTAAAAGTGAGAATTTCTGATTAAAAGAGGTAATATCTGCAAGCTTTGTGCTCTGATAAAGGTAAGAATAGTGAAATTTTTTAGATCTGGAAGATTTGTGCTCTGTAGAAGTAAGATACATGAATAAATAGTGGGAGTCCAATGCTGTATTTAATGCATACTACAACCAGTTGAAGGTAGCTATACAGTCCAAGCCTCGCATGACACCGAATACTTTACACAGGTTTAGGCCTTTGATGGAGTTTAGCGTGGACTGCCATTTCATTTACATCATAATGCACACTAATGAGCACAAGAAAAAACTTCAGTCCTACTACAAGCTAACAGAGGAAGAATTGGAGGAGATCACCAAGGACTGGTCAGCGAACCTCCTCATTCCAGCAGACCCCGTGGAGATATCCAATATAGACAATCCAAAAATTGTGCAGGATACACCCAGACCTAGCAGGACGAAGAAAACTGAAGAGGTTCAGGATTTAGAGAGTGCATCTATGAAGACTGCTTCCATCTCACCAAAGCAAGGAGGTGATGGTGGAGAGATACATGGAACACAAGTTGAACAAAAGAAAGGAAAGGTTACACCTCCTAGACATGAGGAGGACCCCTTGAATAAAAGGAATGTTTCCCCCCCAAATCCTTCCTCCCAGAAGAAATCGAAAGATTCTATGACAAAAATGTAGACTATCCTCACCTCATATGACTTTGATTTCATTATCATGGCCCTAAATGATGCTTCACTGGAGATAGCAGAGAAACAAGAGGCTAAGTAGGAAGTGATGTACAATAAAATCAAGATTGAGCTCCAAGGAGTGCAACAAGCACTACTGTCCAGCTACGCAGTCTCCACTGTGCATCTGTTAGCAGGAACACCAGAACTGGGAGATGAGCTAGCTCAACTCCATCGAATTGCTGAGATAGTTGAAACTCACCTTTGACAAGCACAGGAAGAAACAACGCAAGCCACCTAGGCTTTGACACAATTACAAGGAGTCCTTGTATAACAATGCAGTACTATAGAACGAGAGAAGCTTGATCTCCAGGAAAAATTCGACGAAGAAAAATCCCAACTGTAGAAAGAAAAGGAACAATTTCTCATAGAGCAACTTGAAGTAAAAGAAATGGTCAAAAAAATGTTTCGCTCTATGACAGTCATAGAAGTAAAAGCTGAAGAGAGAATTCCAAAGCTAATAGTACAACTTGAAGAAGTGATCCAACAACTACAACAATGCATAGCATATTTGGAGCTACGTGCAGTACCCAAGACCCCTCAAGATGTAAGAGATCAAAGGGAAGAAACTACCAGGAGCACAGTTGAGAGACTGAAGGCTCTTTCCAGGGAGTGCAAGAAGCTGAGTAACCATAGTGCCCAAGCATATGAGAAGCTCAATGAGAACCATAAATTGCAGGCACTGGAGTTGTAGCTCTAGGATGCAAAGCAACACACAAAGATACTACAGGTGTTGCTGAAGGCCCTGTCAGCTGTAGAAAGAATGAAGCGATCTCAAGAACACTGAACCGTCCAACAATAGATCCATACAATTCAAAGCAAAGTTATGGAAGTAAATCAATGGCTCCAACCTGTGAAAGATACAGCCTATCAACTATTCATAGAGGCCGAAAGCCAAGGAGCAGAGCTAGAGTATGTTGTTAATGCAGGAGAACATCGCCTAGAAGGGCCAGTGAGTGACATCGTAATCTAGGAGTTCGCTGAGCAAGAGGCTGTAGCATAACAGCAGGTCGAAGCAACTCGATCCAAGCTCGAGACATCCGAGGCAGAACTAGTCAGACGAAAGTGACTTGGGACAAGTCACAGGTGAGTGTTGGGGGCGTGTTGGCCCTTGACCAGGTTTTGTGGATATCTGGTCAAGTTTGACCTATTTTTGGACTTTGACATCCTTTCGAAGGAGGAGCGCAAGACAAAGCAGAGATCATGGGATCTCAACCCCATTTTGGGTCCTTTAGGGATGTAGGAATATGTAATGGGAATGGGACATCAACCCAGGGGTTTACCCATGTTTAGGCCTATTTTGTATATATAAATAGATGCTTAGGCTAGATAGAAGTGGTTGTGTATCTATGCTATGTGAATGTATGCTAAGTACAAGTAGATTCTGTAAGTTCTTTGTGCATGAATGTGTGAGACTTGCAGAGCTAAGTGCAAGTCATTGTAGCAAGATTATGGAAGGCTTAGTGCTGAAATGCAAGGAAGAAGGATCTAGCGAGCTGCGCATATCTTCTGTCCTATGTGGAGTAAGGGTTTTGAGGCTCTGTGCTTGTAATTGATTGACTAAAGACAATAGAGAAGAATATTTGGTGGATGTATCCCTAGGGTGGGGGTGAAGCACGTAAATATTATGTTGTTATTATTTGTGCTTGTCTTAATGTGTTTATGACTCTCTAGCTAAGTGCTTTGATATAGATAGATAGATCTTCTTATGCTTTGTGCTATGAATGTTATATCTGACTTCTATGAATGTTCTTAGTGCGTGCTTCTGCTATATCTGATCCATTTGTTTGTGCTAAGTGCTTAATTACATTAGATCAGTGCAAATGATGCGATGCTCTGTTCTATCTGCGCAGTAGTTATTGGTTGAATATTGATGAACTATTGATGCTAAGTGCTCTATTAAGTATTATAATCACAAATCTGTGTCCTAGCTAAGGTTGCAAACACTTGAGTCCTACAACCACCCCTGCCTCTACCTCGGGTGAGACTTCACCTGCTTCGCAGGTGTTGCCAAAAGGGATGGTGTTGTGAGGGAAATCTCCCTACGGACTAGCAAATAGGGTTTAGACTTTGCATGCAGATATGACCGAAGAAAACTACTTTCTACCTTCATCCCTAGATTTAAATCCCCTTTTCTTAGTAAATGCATGGAAAGATCAACCTACCTCATTCCCGATGTTTGATGTCGATCCTCCGTTGTACTTGATTACTTGTTCACAATACTCCTTCCGAAGATGACCTGCATACAAGACAAGCAACAACTATGCATGCATCCTACTTATATACTAACGGGTTAGAAATCCAAACATATACTGATCAAACTATAAAAAGTTCATGAATTGGGATGGGAAAAACATTTTCTTTATTGCTTTGAATGAGTCAACTTACAAAAGTTGAGACTGGCCACCGCTTCACGAACCTGATCCTGGGATCCTCTTCGACTGTCCTCCAACTACTTTGATTTGTATCTCCTTTGGCACAAGGAAAGGCTAAAGGGTTGGGACAATGGGAATACGCAAATGGGTAGAGTTTCTTTTCTATATTTCCCCCCCTCCAAATGGGACCCCTACCCCTTCTTTTATAGGCTAGAAGGAGCTAGGTATTTGGATGAACCCTCGGCCATGCATGGCCGGGAGTTTCAGTTAACTCACCCATAGATTTTGTGCTCCGTCGGCAACTTTCCTTTTTTCATGCTTTTGTCGGTCCATGTGGGCTGTTTTAGGTCAGCCAGTGTGTACACGCATGCAGTAATGGAGTAGGGCATGTGGGCCTTTATAAAATAGGTTTTTTAAAGAGTTATTCAGCAGTTCTTTGGCAAAGAAGGGATATGATATGGCTTGATGCCAGGTAAGCATGTGTGGTGCAATTTAGGGTTATAACAGATGCCCCCCTAATGTGTGAGGGAAAAAGAGCATCTGATGGCCGAAATACATTACCAATCTTTACTGATGTGCCAAACGATTGAGCCCAAGGATCAGGGACCGGGAGGCATCATCTGCAAAATAAAAAATGTCTCACCAAGGCGTGCATACCCATGCTCAGGATAAAATAGAATCATGGCTACCAATCAAATGCATTGTATATCCATGTCATATACCTATATAAAGAGTAGCCACGAACAATACACAGAGGAGCTACATCTCGAAATCGAAAAGATATACATATAGAGTACCCATCTTCTAGAAGCTGATACAGCCTGATGGCTGGAGATGAGATATTCAGAGCTCAAGAAACAACTTCAAAATATTCAAAACTCAGGTAGGAGTGTAATATGTGTGTATGACTGCACTACCCAGAGGTCTTCGACAGCTCGTCGGTCATGGACTTGATAATCTTGATGATCAGACTGAAGGCTTCAGTGATTTCGAACAAGGACTTGATTGGATGTTCAGGATGGCCGGGTATGAGGACAAGAGACATATTGCAGAGGGTCCGACTCAGGCTTGGTGACAAACCTCCCTTGGATAATAACATGAAAAATAATGAGACTCAGGCAACATGGCATTAATCATAAGTCTACAAAGTAGGAGGCAATGCAAAATCTCCATATGTTTGGAAGGATAACCAAACGGTGGAGGACACAACTCTATATAGCGAGAAAAAGCTTCCTAAGGTCGTACTACATCCCATAGTATGATGAACAAATGGATAGATGTTCTTTATCCAAGGGCGACTCATTATGTTGCCAATAAAGAAAATACTTTTCCCTTCCTCTTTTTGGGGTATATTTGATTTTTTTTGTCCTTTTCAATAATTGTGGAAAAAGAATAAAGGAATATTACGTTACAAAGGAGGAATGAGTGTTGCAAACATATAAGCTCAAGGCACAAGGACAAGACTGATGTTCTACTAGAATGATACTCGGGAAAAATCCTCTAGGGGCCAAACGTGTTAAAACGCAGAAGCAAACTGTTACAAGGATGACATATAAGGTATGCAAACGTGGTTAACAAAACACATAATGTTAACGTCCTTCGATGTAAGCTTAACGAGCCCAAAGAAGGTAAGCTCAGTGGTTTTTCATATTTTGGAGAGTTTGAAAAAACATAAAAGGAGGCTCCATTGGGGTACCTTTTTCGAAGGTAGTCTAGTCGGTCCGAAAAAGGGGTAAACTAGCACCAACAAGACGTCTATTCAAAACTATTTTAATGAGTGTGATAAAGACAAGATCACTCGGTCATTTTTTCATTTTTAAGGAGTCTGAAAAAAGCTTAACTATGGACTTCGTCAAGAATATTCTTTTGGACCAATTTAACGAGTGTGAAAGAATAAGGTCACTCGACGATCTTTTCAATTTTAGGGAGTCTGAAAAGAGCTTAACTATGGACTCTGTGGGGGTTCATTTTTTGTAAGTTTAGTCCCTCAGGCCTGAAAAAGAGATAAAATTATACCTAAGAGTATTCTTCTATAGAGCTGAAGTTCCATAGAGTATACCTTTGTTCGTACAGTTGACTGTCCGGACCGAAAAAGGGGTAAACTACCGTCGGACAGATGTGACTTCAAATTTCAGTTTAACGAGTGTGAAAGGCCACAAGATCACTCAACAATCTTTTCATATTTAGAGGGTCTGAAAAGGGCTTAAAAGAAGACCCGTTATTTTTTGGGAGTCCTGAAGGTGAGGTCAAGAGTGAAGAAGAATCATGTAAATGAGGCTCAAACTCATATTCAGGAAAGACTATAAGGACTCCTGAGCCTACAATGTTTTTAGAGATAGCATGAATGCCATAATGCAACCGGGATCTACCTAGGGCATCCATGTTCCGGTAATCTCTACCACCAAGTTGTGACACTTCTAAAGTAGAGATGATGGTTCCATGTCACAACCTGATGGGATCGATCCTATGGAAAAGGAAAAAGACAATGAGATACAAAAATCCGGGTAGAAACCGAACCTATATGCTCAAGTTGATTGTCGAAAATTTTTTCATGGATCGTCAAAAATACTCAAAACTCCCTAAAATTGTCCCAATACCCAATCAAATCCCTCCGATGCAACTCCTGAATCACTCTAACTGGTTTTTGGTATAAAGAAGACGATAAGGGAGGCCATACAAGTGACAAAAAGAGGCCAAAAAGTCTATAAATAGAAGTTGGCAACTCATTATCACCATTGCTGATTTGGAAATTGACTCTGGAGCTAAAAGACCCCCTTTGATAAAAACGGTGATTCTGGGAGCTACAGTGGACGAAACAAACTTCCGTTTGGACCAAGTAAGTACAAACTCCCCTATCTAGCTATTCAATTCTTGATTTTTTCTTTTCATTTCATTTTTTGGGTGGGCATCGACCTTTAAAAGGTCGGTCCTAGGTCCACGCAGTCTGTCTCAAGACAGGCCGCGTGTACACTTGGGCAGAGTAAAACCTGCCCACATGTACACGCGACTGTCACCTAGACAACAGATGTGGACCTCCCTTTATAGACAAAAAGAACCAAAAAGAACTCACTCACCCTCCTGAACCTTGTTGTTTTGGCAGGATGTATGTCCAATGGAGGGAAAGGGAGCACAAAGAAGTTGGTGAGTTGGTTGTGGGAGATCCGAAAGTCATGGCCATGTTAATGCAATGTGGTTTTCTAAATTTCTTCCTATGTCCGTTTATGCGGGCGCAACCGAGGCTACTGAATGCCTTGGTTGACTATTAGCACCCTGATGCAGAAGCTTTCATGTTAGAGGGGCAATCATCGGTGCCCACCACCAAGTATATCTACTTTTTGAATGGCCTCTCAAGGAGAGGGGAACTAGTGAATTTTAGGACATTTTCATCGGGGCTGCATAACATAGTAGAACTGATAGCCCTGCACTGTGAGGCTGGGACAAACCGTTTGAGCTCCCAGGTGTCCATAACCAAGATTACTAACCTATCGTTGCAAGTGATATTATTGCTCATTGGGAAGATTACCGGTTCAATGACCTTGCATCAGGCATCCCGCGAACAGATGAACTATGTTGTCCAGTGCTTGAATGCACAAATTTTCGACTGGAGTACCACACTACTGGAGTGTATGAAGAGGCAATTGACAAATTTCTGTCAGCGGACACAGAGGAACTTTGGTTTTGGGACTATTTTATGTTCGTTCTTTTTTGAGAGAGTCCCAAGTTTTAGTCCTCGGGTAGTGGTACAAAGACACCAAGCCTCTTTTCCTGCAGTGTGTAGATGGGTAGTATTACTGCCGCGACAGGGTGGTGGAAGGACCAATGAGTCCTTTGATGATGACTTTTTTTCATGGTTGTCACGACAGATCCCGATTATAGAGGACTACCCCTATGTCGGGATTGATTTTTCGAGAGACCCGGAGATACCAGTACCTCCTGGTGAGGAGCGAGGGGAGATGGGTAAGTCTCCACCTTTGTAGTTTTTTCTTGTTGTATATGTAATTTGTTTTTCATTTTTGTTATATATCATCATTTTTTTATGTGCTAGAGTATTTGACGGATATACGTTTGTTGCATGCAGATGTGGGACCAGTGCGACCTACCGATTATGCAAGGAATAGGCATCATCCTCGGCCAGGGGTTGCAACTGCCGTTGCTAGGGGACCATTAGTCGCAAGAGACCTCCCAGCCGGGGAGGCTGAGAGGGTACTTAGACGAGTTGAGTGGAAATTTACTGCACTCACTCGCACAGTCCCGATGGCAGAGATTGAGGATCTGCCACCATCCATGCAGCCTCATGTAGTGGGGGCACCTCGGATGTGGGTCCGATTGTTTAGGTGTTTAGCCCATGCTGTGGACCAGTATAACAGGGCCCATAGGCCCTGAACCTATTTAGACATTTTACGCTGCCACGAGCACTACTTGTATATATGTTTTGAGGGCATAAGCCACGTGACTCGTTATTGGTCCTATTTTTGAGGCGCTTGTGTCCATCTATGTACTTTGGTTACTTTATGATATTATATATGGTTTTTTGGTCTTTTGTGTCTTATGGATCACGTGTGCAAAAAATGTATTTACATGCTTATGTCAATGTTCTTTCATATGTGTGCGAGATGCCAATCTAAAATTTGATTAGCTAGAGTATCTTTAACTTTTTTTAATCTCCTAAGAACATGAAAATATGTAATATAATCAATGTTCGTTCCAAGAGACGTACCCTAAGGAATCGTCAGTGTAAAGTTGGATCATGAACCCGGTACACTCTGTTTAACTGAGACACAACCAGTTGAGCGTCAAGATAGACCCGGAGATGAGAGATACCCAATGACAAAGCATCACTAAGAAACTCAATAACTGCACTATACTCGACGACATTATTTGTGGTGTCACCTAAACATATACCTCCGGAAGATAACAACTGGACCTGATATGTAAATATTACCCAAGCTACGGAGGCAAGCCTCCGAGTATGCCGACTAGCACCATCTGTATACCCAACGAACACCTTAGAATCCCTCGACATCTGCCATAGTGACAAAAGATAACATTAATGACACATCCATAACATTTAAAAGAAACTAAAAAGTAATAGTACAAAGACTATACGTATGTTACAAAAAGTTAGCCATAGTGACCAGCCTATGAGTAATACTTCTTGAGGTAGAGCCCATTTCTAGGCTCCGCCAAAGCATTCCCTTCAAAATCAACTAGACGATAGGCACCCTTTTTCAATACCTCTTTTATGATGAAAGGCCCAAACCACATGGGTTTGAATTTGCCTGCCCCTAGGGGGTCCTTATCTTGGTCATAGAACAGGACAAGTTTGCCTTCAGAGAAAATCCGAGGACGAACAGACCTATCATATTGACACTTGACCTTATGTTTGTGAGCCTCGTTGGCTAGGGACGCATCACGACGTTGTTCATTGAGCTGCTCAAGGTATACTAACCGTTCTTCGAGTGGAGAAGTGTCTGGCAATAATTGTACTGCCAATTTTAGAGACGGGATCTGACATTCAATGGGAAAGACTGCCTCCAGCCCATAAATGAGTTGAAAAGGTGAGAAACCGGTTGCAGTCTTCAAAGATGTTCGGTAAGCCCATAATGTCGAGTATAACATCAAATGCCAATTTGACTTGTCTGAGTGGACAGTCTGCTGTAGAATGGTCTTAAGATTGTTGTTTACAGCTTCCACCTGCCCATTAGCTTGGGGATAGTAGGGTGATGAATGTTCTTGCCATAACCCAAGATTTGAAATCAATTCAGTCATCATCTGATTCTGAAAGTGACTGCCATGGTCAGTGACAATCTCCTTCGGGATGCCGAACCTTGCTATGATCTGGTTGAATAAAAAGAGAGCTCCAGTCTCTCCATCATATTTAAATGTTGGCATAGCTTCGACCCACTTTGTGAAGTAGTCTATAGCTACGATGGCATAGTGGTGCCCCCTTGCTGAAGGGGGGTTGCAAGTAGTGTAATCAATCCCCCACCTGGTGAAGGGTCCAACTATGATAATGAGAAACATGGGAATGGGATGTGCCCTCATCTTCCGAGAGAAGATTTGACACAGATGGCACTTCTTGATCGATTTGATACAATCTTTGATAAGTGTCGGCCATAAGTAACTTACTCGTAGAATATTTTGGGTTGTTGCCAACCCAAACAAATGACTGCCACAAGCTCCATTATGGAAATCGTTGAGCATGATAACTTCCTCCTCATGAGTGAGGCATCGGCGTAGGATGCAGTCTACACCTCTTCAATACAACGTATCATCAAGTATGAGATAATTCTTAGCCTGATGGCGTATACGTCGATGCTCATCATGAGAAGAAAAAGTGGGGCACTTCAAAGTCTGGAGATAGATAAGTATATCTCCGTACCAGGGATCCGAAGATGTGATAAAAAACATATCTCCCCGGATAGGAAATTCTTCAGGCACAACGCCACCTGACTCAACCAAAAGTTCTGAAATAAGCTCTGCAAAGACCAGTGAATTTTTGGACTTTGTGGAAATGAAGTCTAAGTCAAACTTCTGGAGGATGACTACCCATCTACTAATTTTTTTGCCTATTACACGTCATGTTAACATGTACTGGAATGGATTCACGACAGCAATGACGGTGGTCTTGCGAAACATAACATAATGAAAGAACCATTGAACAACATGAACTGTTGCCAACACAATTTTTTCGATATGAGAATAATTGAGTTCCGGTCCTACGAGGCCTTGACTCAGGTAATAGAACACTTATTCTGAGAACAAGTCATCTTCCTGAGCTAAAACCATGCCAATGGTTGACTCTGCTGCAACCAGATATAATAAGAAATCTTTGTTATAGTTAGGTGGCCAGAGTAGAGGGGCAATTGTGAGGGCATGTTTTAATGTGTCAAAAGAGCATTGAGCGGCATTGTCCCAGTAAAAAGGAATGTCTTTCTTTAGTAAGCGCATAAATCCCTTGGTGATTTCGACATAGTTGGCGATGAAGCATCGTAAAAAGTTTGCCTTGCCTTGTAGACTCTGAAGTTGAAGGATTGTGTGTGTGGGGGGAAACTAGATTATTGCCTCCACCTTGAGAGGATCAACCATGATCCCTGTTGTTGATATGATGAAACCTAACAAACGTCCTGACGTTACGCAGAAGCTGCACTTGTTTGGATTCAAGCGAATCCAAAGTAGCGACAAAGTTTGAAGATAAGTCTAAGGTGTGTGGGATGATCCATTCTCTTGCGAGATCGCGATGATAAATCATATATATAGGCCTCGACTATATGCTTGAGGTCATGGAAAGTAAAAGAAATGGCCCGTAGAAAGGTTTCTCCAACATTTTTAAGACCAAAAGGAATTTTATGATATGCGAATGTACCCCAAGGACAAATGAATGTCGTTTTGTGTTGGTCTTCGGGTTTGATTTGTATTTGATTATATCCCAAAGGCTTCGCAACCAGCACATTCATCAATGATCTGGTCAATGAATGGTGTTGGAAAATTATGTTTGGAACATGCCTTGTTCAAATCACAGAAATCAGTACATACATGAATCGTGCCTTGTTTTTTATTGACCGACACATGATTTGACACCCATTGAGTCAAATGGATAGGATAGATAAAACCTGCCTTTAGCAATTTCTCAACCTCAACCTTAATGGCTGCTGCTTTCTTAGGATTAACTAGACGAAGCTTCTATCGAACAGGCTTGGCATCAGGATATGTTGTGATCTCATGTTCAACTATTTTTGGATCGATACCTGGCATTTCCTCATAAGACCAGGCAAAAACGTCGCAGAATTCTTTGAAAAGATCTGTGTAGATTTGAATCTCTTCAGGGGAGAAATCTGCTCCGACGAAGACGTTCTCCATGACACTAGGGTTTCGGGAGATATTGATTGGTACAGTTTCAGCGATAGTTTCCATATTGCCCTCAGCATAAATTTTGTGTGTAGCTAAGAGATTAATAGGGCACGACTGATCTCCTGTCATGGTTATGGTGAGTTCTCCTACTTCGATTCAACTTAACTCTGGGAGAAAATATGATCTATGATGAAGATCTTCCCAAGCTTTGTCTGGACTAGTCATTGCTTCGATTACTGCTTCATCAGAAGGCAAGACTAAGTCTAACGAATTGGTGTTAGCGAGAGAACCCTAAGCCCAAATAGGCTCTAGAAGTGGATCTAACTCTTGTGAAGGAATCATATCAGTGTTAGATGAATCTTGCTGAAATAAAGAGTACGCTACTTCAGCTACAGACAAGGGCATGGACATGTTTGAGTGCCTTTTCTCATCCATCGTGGCCGATGGGGAAGGAAGTATCCAGGGATCCTCGAAGTAAGTCATGCAGAATGACGAAACTTGAAAAATCTCAACCTTATGGTGATTGGATGTAAATTTGATGTCACCATGAGGGGGCGGGTAATAAAAGGTACTCATCAAGGATGGGCACAAACCAACTCCTACGTTAACGACACCTGGTTGAGGATTATCAATCATCGGGACCGTGGATGCCCCCAAAGCAGGCTCAGATCTGGAGAAGGACAATTGATCAATGGTCACTATCCGACCCTCGTGTGGAAACAACAAGACCCAGAAAACTGTAGCAACCACAACTTGCATAGCATAAGTCCAACTCCTTCCTAACAAGAGGTTATAGTCGAGGGGAGCATTGACTACCTCTACTTTGACACACACGGTCTTCCCTCCTAACTGCACAGGGAAAGAAGGAACGATGCCATGTGGTCGGAATGAACGACCGTCGAAAGAAGTGAGTAGAGTAGGTGATGGAGACAAAACGGGCTGGCCAATGGCCTTCCAACATGCCAATGACATAATGCATGTCGAGGCACCCTCATCAACCACTGTGTAGAAGATATTCTGAGTAAAATTTTTCGTAGGATAAGCCACTACTATTTGAAACTCTACGTGGTAAGGCAAACAAGGTTTTAAGTCGGTTGTATCCAACATGCTTGTACCTAGATTACAAGTCTCGGTAGAGCCTAAAGAAGTTAACAAGGATTTCCTCTGAGAAGGGAAGCTTTGGAGGACTTCCAAAGTGGATATCACATAGGGGGTTTGTGATAAATCCTCCACCACAGAGTAGTTTTGGGCGGCCTTTGCATTTGGGTTATGAGAAGCTTTTTTAAATGCACCTTTTGGAATGCGTGTCATTATTTCTCCCAATGTCTTCTCAATTTGTAGAGGAAGAGATGGGAGGTCAGCTTCTTTACCCTTCTTAGAAGCGCTTAGTTTACTATAGTCGTGCGCTCTAGTCGATATAAAAGAATCACCCCTAACCATGTGTACGTTTGCAGATGCGGGGTTGTTCGGAGGTGGATAGGGTTCTTGGTTGCCTCCTTCTGTGCTTGCAGAGGCTTGAGCTAGATTTTTCCCATGTTGAAATGGATTAGTCAACACCGCCTGTTGTTGCTGTGTGACAAATTTTTGGGCCTTTGCAAGTCAAGGACATAGATGGGTTGGGTGGTATTCCATGCACAAATTGCATGGATACCTCACCTTCCATTTTTCAGTGTTGTCCCCGCCAACATTATCGGTGGGTTTTTTATCCCCCTTACCCTTCTTTCATTTTTTTTTCTTTCTTTCAGGTTGTTGGGTGGCCTTTGGGTTAGTCGAATGCACTGAGTGTACCTCCGATGTTTTGGTAGGGGGAGCAGCCAAAGTAGTATATTGGTTGGCCGCTGTGTGTTGTATAGATAACTGCTGCAACTACTTCGTCAATTGCTCAACAGGCTTTGTTTGTGCTGAACTGACAATACCATAAGCATGTGGTCCAAATCTCTGTCTAGTTTTATCTAGTATTGAACATGGCACATCTGGAGAGATGTTGTATAATAAACCAGACTGAGAATAGATGAGCTCAAATTGTTGAGCCCGCATGATGGCATCTTCTTTGGAGAAAACTCCTGACTGTTTGCACTCTTTTCGTCGATGTGTGAGCAAAAAGTGAGTGCTTACATGCCTATTTGGGCTCTGCTAGGCATGACAGCTGTATGGTAAAAGGTTAGAAAGGAAACAACAAAGCT
>JZKD02S2380134.1:78072-98400 GCA_000966675.3 Picea glauca | reverse complement strand
CTCGGATTTGATGTCAAATCGACTTGGGAGCCGATCCATTAGTGGTTGGGAGGCCGACCAGCTTCATAAATGCGCCGTTTGGCAGGCGCGCGGGTTTTTCACCCCACAGCCGCGCCTATGCGCCCGTTGTACGAAGACGTTGCACACATGCACGCGTTCTTGGTGGGTGCAACGCGCCTTTTAATTTTTTAGCCATTTTTGTATAGTTTTGGCCCTTCTGCTATGCTGTGGAATTAATCCTTGTGCCATGAATGACTATTTTTTTGTGCTGATGATGCGGAGTTCTTGTCGCCCTGTGTGGATGAAATTTCAGTGATAACAGACGTCCGCACAGGGCGACAAGAACTCCGCATCATTAGCACAGAAAAACAGTCATTCATGGCACAAGGATTAATTCCACAGCACAGCAGAAGGGCCAAAACTATACAAAAATGGCTAAAAAATTAAAAGGCGCGTTGCACCCACCGAGAACGCGCGCATGCGCGCACTGACGTTGCAACATCTTTGGATAACTGCGGGACCAAAGACTTAAGGAACCACTCAAGAAGGAATGCTGGTGAGACTGGTACCTTGATTAAACTCTTCCGACATCTCCATTCCCGGATGTGATCAGAGATATGGTCCACTGTTGTCTGTTCAAAATTGGCGAGAAGCTCTGTGCCAGCGTCGTATCTCACAGGTAACTGGAAATGGTTCAGGAAAGCCATCACCAGTTTGCCAAAAGAAGAGTATCTTGAGAAATCGAGCTCAATGTACCATTTTGTAGCACTCCCAATGAGAGTACGTTGAAACAATCGCAACTATACGGAGTCATCTTTCAATGAGTTAGATGAGCACCAAAGATGAAAGGTAGTCACATGATCTCCTGGATCTTCGTTAGGCTTGGCTTCAAACTTTGGGATGTCTAAAGGAAACTTCATTGGCATAGGAGACGAACGCCGATCATGACAAATAGGGTCATTCAACAACCTTGTCAAATCTGGAAAGTGCAAATTCGCCAAGAAGGGAAGTTTGGGTTGTTGGTGATAACCTGGGAAAAAGGGGCCTGGAGTTTGAATGGCACCAGGTTGCCAGGAAAAGATTGGCTGCTAGCCTGGATTCTGGTAGAAACCATGGCCCTGGCGAGCGTAAGGATTTTGCATATGTGGAGACATCATTGGTTGATTTCCCAAATAGGACATAGATTGTTGGGCATGCATTATGTTCGAAGGACTTTGGGAAGGGTTACCCCATGCCGGTCCCGTGGGGATAGACATAGTAGTTTGGCCGAGGTTCCATTGATTGTGGAAAGAATTACTCCAGATAAACATTCTGAATGAGGGAGTGGATTCCTACCCTGAATTCCAAGGTCCTGCTAAGTTTTCCCCTTGGGTAGGAATAGTACCCTGCATAGGAGTAGATTGTCCAAAAATGGGGTTGCCCCCAGTAGGGAAAGCAACTGATGAGAAGGTATTGTTACCAAATGTTCCGTTCAAATAAAATGATATCGAACCTACCAGCATACTATGCGAAGGTGGTCCTTGACTCCCCGCTCCAAATAAACTATTTTGTGTAGGTTGCCTGGTGGATGGCTGATGTGAGCCACTGAGTGAAGGGGACGAAGGGGGGATATGACCTCCTCCATAAGGGAAAGCATTAAAAGGAGCAGGAGTGCCCCCCATGTGACCTTGGAGAGGAGTGCTAGAGCTCCCTACCCCCAGACCTAAAGTCTATAAAGTGGAGTAAGAAAGTACAGGACTTGTACCCGAACTAGGCATCCCGTATGAGAACGGAGGGCCTGTCGCACTTGGTGTGAAAGGGGTTGTGGCCGCCACCAAAGATGGGATTGGACCAATGTGCGATGTATAAGCGGTCGAGACCATGGTGGCTCAGATCAACGATGGTGGGTTAGGAGGTGAAAGCTCTCCCATGGTGACAACTGTGGTGGGAATTGAAGAATTCCCAGAAGGAGTAACAACATTTGTTTCCATTGCTGTGTGTAACACTGTCTAGCGCTCGTAAAATTGAATTGGTACGATGAAAGGTGCCAAGAAATTAGTGGTTGGGGTTTCAACTGGGCTAAGAGTGGTTGCTTCAAGGTCCAAAACTGTTGATTCCTCTGGGGGTTGGTCGGGCACAATGGCTTGTAACCCGGTTTCTTCAAAATACCCTTGTTGGTCTAGCTTTTGCCTTAATGGTGGCAGGGGTGGCTCCAGTGTAACCGGAGGCAGGCCAAGAAGCCTTCGTGACTGGTGAAGCTCGTGATCCTCCACTGTGTGAGAAGAGAAAAGACACTCTAAGGTAGTCTAAACGTTCAAAAGTAACACACACTAAAAAAGTCCCTAGAAGATAGGATAGACAAACACTAAATTAATTGGAAGAACAATTACAACAACCAACACTACAACAACTTACCGGTGCAAGTGCAACTCGAACATGGAAGCACCCTCTGGGTATACTCTACAAAGCATGGCCCGATGTCTATCCTAGGTACTGCGGTATACCCCCGCAGTCACCTGTGTATGTCCCTAAAAAATATTGGCAACTAGGTTTCCAGCGCGCGAACAGTCACCAGGCGGGTACAATTGAAAGTTGGGTAGACCACAATGAGCAAGGTATTGAGCCCGAAACCTGTCAAGGGTATCGAGAGAAAATGGTCCAGAAGACAACTCAAGACCTCAAACAGATTCGAGACCCACGAAGCCCCATGGCAAATGCAAATGACAGAATCCCAAGACAAGCCCTCTATATGTGTTCTCCACTACGATTGGTCCAACTTTGGAGGGGTTATCTCCACTACCTTTCTGCACGCGACCTCGTGTTTATCCCCTGTGTTAGAGGGGGGTATCGAATAACTTTCACGACACTAGACTTAGACACTCCCTAAATCAGACTCCAATGTTTGATTTTAAATGGCCTTGAAGAGTTTCCTCTCCAACCTAATCCAAGGCCCTAATCCTGAACTAGTTGGTGAACCCTACAAACATAAAAGTCTAGTAGATTTTAAATTTAGCGTTAATTTTATGGATTTGTCTTACGTCAAGGGGTATGAAAGTGAAACTGATGATGTGAAAAGACGAAAGCAAAAAATGAATAAAAAAGATGGAAACAAAACTTTTACTTAATGCAAAATTTCAACAACTTTTCAAAATAAATATTTTTAATTTTCTAAGATTTTGGACAACAAACTCAAAAATATTTTACTTGACTACAAGCTACTTATGATCTAAGTAAACTGCAAAAATTTATGAAATAAATGACTTTTCCCTGGCTAATAATGCAGAACACACTCTTCAACCAAACAAGAAAATGAAAAGAGATATTTTTTTATTTATTTAAATGCTTGATAAAGCAAAAAGGAAAAATACCAACAAGAAAAAACCAAGAAAAAAAAATTCTTACTTAAGCGCAGATCGCAAAGAATCAGGTCAAAAATCACACACTAGAAATTTTCAAAAATGACTCTCACACTTGTCTAAAAACCTTTAAAAAATTCTTTTACTTTTATGACAACTTTTATTTAAATGAGAAAAAGAGAGCTAAAGGTAAGATTAATCCTAAGCTACTGACTGATAGAGATTTAAATACCTGAGAGGTATAGTTCTCATCAAGGGAAAGGATGACTGCCTTACCCTCAAGAGAAATTATCCTACACAGGCACGCTATTGTTAATCCAACAGCCAGCGTGTGAACGTGAGCTATATAGAGACAGAGGGCGTGTACACGCGGGCTGACCTTGTACATGCCGCGTGTATCTCTAAATTCTAAGAAAAAACTAAAAACATACAGACCAAACTAGGAAAAGACCCCTGATATTGATAACCAGAGTCTCCTGAAGGCTTTGACACTCTTTTTTAATAGAAAAAAGCAAACAATCTAAGGAAAAATTTATAAAGCCAAACAATCTGAGATAAGACTGCAAACAAACAAAACTCAGATAGAATTTCAGAAGACCCCCTGAGAATGTGTGATTTTGACAGGGAAGAGGATGACTGCTTTAGAAGTTCTCTAAATTCTACTCGCTACTGCTACTTCTTCAACTAGTGTTCACAGGCGGGCTGTAAGAGAGTAGGGCACGGGTACACACATGCAGACCTTATGCAAGCCGTGTGTACCTCCGTGGGTCCCAAAAAAACACAGTCAAGCAAATGACAAGGAAAGATGGTATGGAAAACCAGACTCCCTGCTAGCTCAGACCTTACAGAAACTAAAAGAACAAAAAAACAGGCAAGAAAAACTAGTCTTTAAAACTACCCAAAAACTAAATAAAATTCCAGGAACCCTAGAGAGTTTCCCCAGTAGAGTCTCCAATTATGTTGTGAGGGAAATCTCCCTACAGACTAGCAAATAGGGTTTAGACTTTGCATGCAGACATGATCGAAGAAAAACTACTTTCTACCTTCATCCCTAGATTTAAATCCCCTTTTCTTAGTAAATGTATGGAAAGATCAACCTACCTCGTTCCCGATGTTTGATGTCGATCCTCCGTTGTACTTGATTACTTGTTTGCAATACTCCTTCCAAAGCTGACCTGCATACAAGACAAGCAACAACTACGCATGCATCCTACTTATATACTAACGGGTTAGAAATCCAAACATATACTAATCAAACTATAAAAATTTCATGAATTGGGACGGGAAAAGCGTTTTCTTTATTGCTTTGAATGAGTCAACTTACAAAAGTTGAGACCGGCCACCACTCCGTGAACTTGATCTTGGGATCCTCTTCGATTGTCCTCCAATTGCTTTGCTTTGTATCTCCTTTGGCATAAGGAAAGGATAAAGGGTTGGGACAATGGGAATACGCAAATGGGCAGAGTTTCTTTGCCATATTCCCCCCCCTCCAAATGGGACCCATACCCCTTCTTTTATAGGCTAGAAGGAGATAGGTATTTGGACGAACCCTCGGCCATGCATGGTTGGGAGTTTTAGTTAACTCACCCATAGCTTTTGTGTTTCGTCGGCAAATTTCCTTTTTTCATGCTTTTGTCGGTCCACGTGGGCTGTTTTAGGTCAGCTAGTGTGTACACATGTGTAGTAATAGAGTAGGGTGCGCGAGCCTTTGTAAAAGAGGTTTTTTAAAGAGTTATTCAGCAATGCTTTGGCAAAGAAGGGATATGAGATGGCCTGATGCCAGGTAAGCATGTGTGGTGCAATTTAGGGTTATAACAGATGGTAGTTAGGGTTTTGTTGGTGCGTTGTTGTAGCGTTGAACCTTGGGTATTCCCCTGTGCCAAAAAAAAGTACACACATGCTGTATAACTTGCAAGGTGCGTACAAGTGGATAAGTATTTATTTTTGTCTCTAGATTCATTAATCAGGGAAATTAAGTTTGCATATGGAAATGGAGTAATTCCCTCTATTCAATATTTCATAGGGTGAGACAAATCTTTTTCTAACACCAAAGAGCTATCGTGCACCCCAAACAGAGATCGTATGCCAAATTTACACCTCCGGGAAGTTGACACACCAAACTACCCAAAATGGGGTCCACACAATTATTGGCTTTTCATTGTCTGAGGTTAGGGTTTTGGATTTTATTTATGATAAAAAGGCCTTTGGAGCCTCATTGTAAAATGATTATCTTGTGAATGCGAGTAGAGAACACATCTGTTCTCATAGATAAGCTGCCACCATTCTAGTGAGTCTTTCACTATGTATTTTAATAGTCTTTATACATTTTCACTCATTAATAGAAAATTGTGTATTACTATATCTCTGTTTTTATGGTTGCATCTCTGATACATTTCTTTTATACTATTGGACATCCAAGATAAATCTGTACATTGCTTTATTATATCTCCTCTCTCATTTCATGCCGAAAATAATCCAGATCACATACACTTTCCAAAAAATATTTTTTTAAGAAGAAGCCTCAACAGTATTTTGGAAAAATATGTAAGTGGAAAGGCCAATGTCATGTATGCATAGGTAAGGAATTTTTGGAATATAACAGATGCCCCCTAATATGTGAGGTCAGAAGAGCAATTGATGGTCAAAATACAATACAATATATTTACCAATGGGAAGGCACAAAGTCGAGTGAGCCCGAGATGAGTGTTTGAGAGCATGCCACCTAAAAAACAATGATAATCTCTCTGAGGTGGGAATACCAATTCTCATGATGAACTAAGCATATCTTTCAATCAAGTACATTGTATATCCATGTCATAGAAATGTCTATATAAAGTGTAGCTACAAGTAATACACAACATATCTACATCTCAAAATCATTTGAAGATATACAAGTAGAATATAATATGCATCTTTAAGCAGCATTGAATCCTACGGCTGGAGATGAGGACTTCATAGCTCGAGAAACAACTTCAAGATCTTTAAAAATAAGGTAGGAGTACAATAGAAGTGTAAGAATCACTACCCTGAGGTCTTTGACATGTCGTCGGAGAGAGACTGGAGGATCTTGATCATCAGGAACATAACTTTATTGATTTGGAATCCAAACTTCATTGGACTCTCGGGCTGGCTGACTTATGAAAGTCAAGAGATAAACTGTAGAATGGTCGACACAGGTTAGATAAAACTTCCCTTGGACAAAAGCACGACAAAATGATGAGACACAAGCAGTTGAATATTGACATAAATTTGTGACACGGGAGGTACCAAAAACTCTGCATATGTTTGGAAGAGTAACCAAACAGATGAGGACACAACTCTATGTAACGAGAACACCTTCCTAAGGTCATACTAGATCCCAATTCTTGGCGAAAAAACTAAACGATGTGCTTTGTTCAAGGGTGACTATATTGCTGCTGAAAAAAGAGAATGTATATCCCATCCTCTCTTTTTGAAATATTTGATTTTTTTTTCTTTTTCAAATTTTTAACGAGCTTGAAAAAGAATAAAATAATGCTACGTTACAAAGGAGGAACAAGTGTCACAGGAAAGAAAACTAGTTCCAAGCGCATAGAACATACTGATGCTCAATGCAAGGATACATGTGCAGGATAATGACACTCAGGAAAAATCCTCCATAGGTGTTAGATCGCAAAGGAAAAAGTGTTGCAAGGCTTGCATTTAAGGAATGATTTGTAGGTTTAGTTAATGGCAACATGGAGCTGACATTAGGCCAAAGACGCAAGGATGAGACATGCAATGTGATTAAGTATGATGCAACAAAACTCTTTCCATGTGAAGTTTTATGAGCCCAAAAAGTTAAGCTCGATGGTTTTTTATGTTTAGAGAGTCTGAAAAACACTAAAAGAAGACTCAAGAGGGTTCATTTTTTGTAACTAGTCCAGTCGGTTCGAAAAAGGGTTAAACTTAGACCAAAATGACGTCTCTTCAAAACCATTTTAATGAGTGTGACAGAGACAAGATCACTCAGCTATATTTTCAATTTTAAGGAGTCTGAAAAGTGCTTAACTATGGACTCACAACCTTTTTCTAAGTTTAGTCTCCTTAGCCCAAAAAAGTATAAAATACAACTTAGGAGAACTCTCCCGACGAGACATGTCTCCCGAGGCATACATTTTTCCTGGATAATCTATTGGCCAAAAAAGGGTTAAACTTATGCCAAATAAATGTTCTTTCTGGACCAATTAATGAGTGTAAAAGGAACAAGGTCACTCAAAAATGTTTTCATATTTAGGGAGTATGAAAAGAGCTTAACTATGGACTCCGAGGGGGTTCCTCTTTTGTAAGTAATCTCCAAGGCGCAAGAAAGAGTGTTACACATCAAAATTACTCACTTTGATAGTGTCACAAGTGTCATCATTACAAAGGTCGCAGGTGTCGCATTTTGCTCACAAAGTCGCAAGTGTCGCATGTTGCTCACAAGTGTCGCAGGTGTCAAATAAATAATATTTCCATGATGCCTATTTCATGCCTATAATGACATGAGAAAGACACTTGAAACACCTCAAACATCTGATTTGGAAGAGGAGAAATGAGTCAGCAGGCTTGCAAACCTTTTTCCATCTGAAAGCACTTCAAAAAATGAGTTTTGGAGAGGAGCGCTCCCCCTTACACTATCTTGGAGCGCCGACGCTCCCCCTTACACTTTCAGGGAGCGTTATAACGCTCCCCTGGCCCTTTTGAGGGAGCGCTATAGATTTTGAGAGCGTTGGCGCCCCCTAAAGCTTACTAGGGAGCGCTACAGTGCTCTGATGGCCCTTTTGAGGGAGTGCTACCTATTCTGGGCAGTTGTTAAGCTATTGAGATGAATGGGGTAAGCATCTTTTCATTCTTGGAAGGAAGTTGTATTCGAATCCCTAGTCCAGCCATGATCCTAGGGCAGATCCTCAACTGAAGGAGGCAAATCCTCACCTTCCCCAAGGATATCTCAAGTGGTTAAAGCCTCTCCAAGGCTATATAAGAAAGCTTTCTAATGGTGAAAAGGGGATGGGAAATGGAGAATTACACCAAAATTATGATCTCATAAGTGGTGCTGGAGCTGATTGGGGGAAGAATTGAATATGTGAAACTTATGATCTTGGAGGAAATTTACAGTCAGCCAAAGGAGAGTGATTAGTGAAGCTGTTGTTATCCAGGTTGTGGATCTTTCAGGCAAGGGTTAGACGAAGAGGACTTGATGAAGCTATCGCATTCGCATCTATGATTGTAAGTACTGCTGTCATTATTCTCATTAATATGACACGCTTGGCCTGTTTCTTTCTAGTTTGTGTCTGATGTTACATGGACTTATCACTAGTTGATGGATCTGTTTTCAAGCTAATGTCAATAGAGTAGGAAGTGGTCGTATCTTGTTTTGTCTGCAATACTCAGTGAAGAGCAAAGGATTGGAGCACAACTCGGAGTGTGAAGGGACAAACGTCGATAATAGGTACTTCTGTCATCCTTCCTTCTCATGTGTTACTTTAGATAGATTTGAAAGAAATTCAGTGTCCACGTTAAGCATTTTTCTGTCTAGGGTTAAGGTCAAGCCTTAGAGGTGATCTACCTGTCCGCAGGGAGATTTTCCTACAACAAAGAGATAAACCAAAACAAAGGAGAATGACCCTATTTTGAAAATTTAGTCCCTTAGGCCCAAAAAAGGGTTAAACTTACGCCTGAGAATACTCTCCTAGCGAACCAAAGCTCCTAGGGTATACCTTTATTCATAAATTATCCGTTCGGACTGAGAAAGGGGTAAACTATTGTCGTACATATGTGCCTTCAAATTTGAGTTTGGGGAGCATGAAGGGAAACAAGATCGCTCGACAATATTTTCAATTTTAGAGAGTCTCAAAAGGGATTAAAGAAGACTCCAGGGGGGCTTCTTTTCTCAAGTAATCCAAATGAGACCGAAAAGAATAAATGAGCTCTCATTAGATGTTTCTTTCAAAGTTTAAGTGAGGTTGAAAGGCAACAAACCATGCTCTTTATGGAGTCCCATGGGAAAATCCAAGAATGATGACTAGAAATAAGAATGAGGCTTCAATACATAATCATTATGGGACTAAAAGGACTCCTAGGCCTATGGATAAAACTCACAACTTGGACACCAAAATGCAACAAAGGTTCTACCTAGGGAATCCATATAGAGGAAGGCTCTACCACCTAATTACAACACTTCTAAAGAAGCAAAGAAGGTTTTGTGTCACACTTCGGTGGGATCGATCCTATGGAAAAGAGGAAAAGTAAAAAGCATGCCAAATGCAGGGGGTGAAAACCTAACCTATATGAAAATGTTGAAAAAATGACTTTTACCATGGGATGGTATGAGTGTAACCCATCTCGAGAAAACACCAAACTAAAAGAACAAGTTCATCAGAATGAATGAAATATATCTCAAAAAGGAACTTAAGTAGATATCAAACCAAGAAATGGTAAAAGGGGACCAAATTAGGGTAAAAAGGGCCAAAAAAGTCTATAAATAGAGGTGGACAACTCATTTTAACCATTGCAATTTGGAAAATAACCAAAATGGTCAAAAACCCTCTTCCTCAAAATGAGAATTCAAGGAGCTATGATGGACGGAAGATCCTTACTCTTGGACCAAGTAAGTACAAACAACATTTACTTTCATTTTCATGCATCCTTTTATCCTTAATTTAATGTTTGGAAGGCACACGCCCTTGTAAAAATATTGGGCCTATGTGTATGCGGGGCTGTTCACGCCCAATTGATGTATGTACGTGGGAAAAGTAACACTTAGCCCATGTACATACATGACTGTCTTAAAGGTAGCCCGCATACACATCTTTTAATGTTCAAAAAAGTAACAATAAGGGCTAATCCTCTCCAAACTTTGTGCAACAAGATGTATGTTCATTGAAAGAAAGGGGGCATGAGGAACTAGACGTCTTGGTAGAGGAGGATCCCAAGGCCATTGCTATGCTGAAATAGTGTGGTATGTTTTTCCAGTGTCCATTAATGAGGGTACAACCTATACTGTTGAACCGCTTGATAGAATATTGGCATCTAGATGCAGACACATTTATGCTAGAGGGTCAATCAATGAATTTGATGACATAGGATATATACTTTTTGACTGGCCTCTGTACGAGGGGGGAACAAGTCAATTTGAGGACCTTTCCTCTAGGTCCATACAACATAGAGGATTACATCATGATGTATTTTGAGGATGGTACCAAGAAATTAGGATCTCAGGTGCTGAAACATAAGATCCCTAGCCTCCATCTTCAGATTGTACTATTCATGATTGGGAGGATCACGGGATCCATACCACTACATCAGGCCTCCCGTGCATAGATGCATTGTGTAGTTCAGTGCTTGGATGCCACTATTTTAGAATTGAGCACTACCATGCTTACATGCATGAAGAAACAACTCACTGACTGTCGCAGAAGAACAAAAAATAAATTCGGGTTCAAAACTATGTTGTGCACTTTCTTCTTTGAGAGAGTTCCTAGCCTTAGCTTGAGGGAGACCGTATGAGGCCATATTGCCTCCTTTTCGACATTGTGTTGGTGGGAAACTTTGTTTCCTAGACAGGGTGGAGGGAGAATCCAAGAGGCCTTTGATGATTTTTTTTTTTGTTTGGTGGGCCCATCAGATTCTCGTTATTGAGGACTATCCATATGCAGGAATCAGTTTCCTGATATGCCCAGGCACCTTGGCAAGGAGCACGGTGATAGGTAAACAAATTTTTAAAGTTATTTAATTTTTAATTTTTAAATATTATCCTTTTTATGTTAATGTCAAAGTACTAACTCAAATATCTATTATATACAGATGTGGGACCAATGCAACTGTCTGAATTCACTAGGACCAGGCGTCATCCTCGACCATAGGCCGAACCAACAAGAGAAGGAAGACCAGAATTTGTAGGAGGACCCCCAGTCAGAGAGAATGAAAGAGTACTACGGTGAGTAGAGAGGAACTTGACAACTCTCACTCATGTAGTTTTGATGGTTGAGATAGAGGACCTTCCCCCGACTATGTAGCCACATGTAGTAGGGTTGCCGAGGACTTGGGTCCAGTTATTTCGGTGTATTACAAATTCCATGGTTCACTATAGCATGTCCAATAGGCCTAGACCATAGTTAGCACTGGACCACACATGTGCCGAGGGAATTTTTTGTACTTTGTATTGAGGGCTTGAGCCCAACGATGTATACCGGCTCTATTTGAGGCTTTATGGCCCATTATGTACTCATGACACTATTTTTTGGGATATATTATATATACATATTTTTTGTCTTATGGATAAACATTTTGTACAAATGTATTTACATGTGTATGTGTGTGTTTTACTTTTATGTGTGAGAAACATGCCAATCTAATACTTGATTAGTCAATGTATCAGTAAGTTGATTGGATCTCCTAGGAACATGAATATAAGTAATATAATCAAAATAGTTTTCTAAGAGACATACCCTAAGGAATCATTGGTGAAGGGTGGGATCTTAAACATGGTACATCCCATTTAACTGAGACATGACAAGTTGAGCATCTAGATAAACCCGGATGTGAGAAATGCCATGTGACAAGGAATCATGTAGTAATTCTATTATTGTACTGTAATCGACAACATTATTGGTTGCTTCGCCTAGACAAATACCTACGTAAGACATCAACTAAACAAAATGTGTAAAAATCACCCAAGCTGCGGAAGCAAGCCTCTGAGTGTGTCATCTAGCACCATCCACGAACCCAACATAGACTTCAGATTCACTTGACATCTGCCACAATGAAATTAAAACATAATGACTACACATCCATAAAAAAAAATACAAATTGTATAAAAAACTATACATATATACAAGAATTCACGCTTTGGAGACCGACCTAAGTGTAATACTTCTTAAGGTAGAGCCAATTTGTAGGCTCTGCTAAAGCATTACCCTTGAAATCAACTAGTCGATAAACATTATTTTCTAAGACTTTTTTCACAATGAATGGTCCAAACCACTGGGTTTGAACTTGCCTACCCCCAAGGGATATTTTTCTTGGTTGTAGACTAGGACAAGATCGCCTTTAGAGAAAATACGAGGGAAAACAAATCGATCATACTGGCACTTGACATGTTTTTTGTGAGCCTCATTGGCCAAGGCTGCATCTAGACGTTGTTCATCGAGTTGCTCAAGATATAAAAGACGTTCTTCAAGTGGTGTGGTGTTGGGAAGTAGTTCCACTGCCAACTTAAGGCAAGGGATTTGACATTCAATGGGAAGAATGCCTCCAACCCATAAATGAGCTGGAAAGGACAAAAACCGGTAGCTGTCTTTACTGAAGTTCGATAAGCCCAAAGTGTCGAATACAACATCAAATGCCAATTTGAATTGGCTGAATTAATCATTCGTTGAAGAATAGTCTTGATAGACTTATTAATAGCCTCTACTTGACCATTCTCTTGTGGGTAATAAGGTGATGAATTTTCCTGTTTAAACCCTAGTTTTGATGTTAATTCATACATCATTTTGTCCTGGAAGTGATTTCCATGGTTTGTGACAATCTCCTTCGAAATACAGAACCTGGCTACGATCTGGTTAAAAAGGAAAAGTGCAGTCATTTCCCCATCATTTTTAAATGTTGACATAGCTTCGAACCACTTAGTAAAGTAGTCTACTGCTAGGATGATATAGTGATGCCCCCTAGTTGAAACTGGTGACATGTAGTGAAATAAATTCCCCCACTTGGTGAAGGGACCGATGACAATAACTGGTAACATGGCAGATGGGTGTGACCGCATCTTCTGAGGGAAGATCTGGAACGAGTGGCACTTCTTGACCACCTCAACACAATATTTTATTAACGAGGTCCAAAAGTATCCAACACAAAGAATATTTTGGGCTATTTCCAACCCAGACAGATGAATTCCATATGCTCCTGTGTGACAGTCATTTAAAACAAGCTCTTCTTCTTCATAAGTGAGACATCGATGAAGAATGCAATCTACTCCTCGACGATATAAAGTGTCATCAAGGATAAGATATTTCCACACTTGGTGGTGTATTCATCAATGCTCATCGCGAGAAGCAGAAGAAGGGCACTTCAAAGTCTGAAGATACACAAGTATATCTCCATACCAAGGGTCCAAAGATGCAATAAGAAAAATATATCCGTTGATCAGTGATTATTTGGGTGGAATATCACCACTTTTGACCAGAAGTTTCAAGAATTAGTTCAACAAAGACCAATGAATTTTTATATTTCACCGAAACAAAATCCAAGTGAAACTCTTGCAAGATGACTATCCATCCACTAATTTTCCCGCCGATGACCTGTCGTGTTAACACATACTGAAAAGGGTTCACGACAACAACGATGGTGGTCTTGAGAAGTAATATGTAATAAAAGAACCGTTGGAAAACATGGAAAACTTCCAAAGCAAGTTTCTCAATATGTGTGTAGGTTATTTCCAGTCAAAATAGGCCTTGACTAAGATAGTAGATAACGTTCTCTTCAAGCGTGTCATCCTCTTGGACCAAGACTGTGCCAATGGTAGTCTCTACGACAACCAAATGAAACAAGAAATAATTTCCATAATCTATAGGACTGAGTAGAGGGGAATACATCAGGGCACATTTCAATGCTTCAAAAGAGCACTGATCCACTTCATCCCAACAAAATGGGACTCCTTTTTTCAAAATATGCATAAACCCTTTAGTAATCTCAACATAGTTGGCAACAAAACACTGAAGAAAGTTGGATTTCCCCCGTAGACTCTGAAGCTGGGGGATTATGTGCGGGGGAGGAAATTGAACTATTACCTCAACCTTCAGAGGATCGACCATCATCCCTTTAGTTGAAATGATTAAACCTAAAAAGCGTCGCGATGTCACACACAAACTGCACTTGTTTGGATTCAAGCGAATTCGATAGTAGTGACACCTCTCAAAGATAAGTCATAAATGGGAGGGATGATCATATCTCTTAAGAGAATGTGATGCCAGATCATCAAGATATGCCTTGACTATGTGTTTAAGGTCATGGAAAGAAAACGACATGGCCCACCGAAAAGTGGCTCCAACATTCTTAAGGACAAAAGGAATTTTTCTATACGCGAATGTACCCCAAGGAAAAAAAAAATGTTTTATGTTGGTCCTCAGGATTCATCTAAATTTGATCGTACATGAAAAAAATATCCATGAAAGAAAACACCTCACAAACCACACATTCATTGACAATCTGGTCAATAGATGTGGTTGTAAAATTGTCTTTCGGGTAAGCTTTGTTCAGGTCACAAAATTCCATACATACACGGATCTTACCTTGCTTTTTGTTGACTTGAACATGGTTCAATACCCATTCCATCAATTGCATAGGATAGATGAAACCAACCTTGATGAGTTTCTCTACTTCAACCTTTATCATCGTTGCTTTGCGAGGATTGACTGGACAAAGATTTTGTTGGATAGGTTTAACATCAGGGTAAGTTGTGATATCGGGTTCAACGATACATGGATCAATTCCTGACATCTCCTCACAAGTCCATGAAAATATGTCGCAAAATTATTTAAACAATTCAATGTAGATCCGAATATTTTCTGGAGAACAATCCGCACTAACAAAGACATTTTTCACGACCCCAGGGGTTCTAGAGATGTCGATAGGAATTGTTTCAACTATAATTTCCATGTTTCCCTCAACATATATTCCTTTCTTAGCCATAGAGTTAATAGGACAAGGGGCATATCCATTCATTGTCATAACAAACTCTCCTACCTCTGTTCTTCTGATCTTGGGTAAGAAATAAGATCTGCGGTGAAGATCGGCCCAAGGTATGTTTGGCCAAGTCATTGCCTCTAGGATCTCCTCGTTAGAGGGAACGAATAAGTCCAATGGGTCATGAGTAGTGAGAGAGTCTTAAGCCCAAATGGGCTCGAGAACAGGATCTAGCTCCTATGGGGGAGCTAGATTAGGGTTGGCCAAGGCTTCCTCGACAATACTGTACGCAACATTAGAAGTGGATAAGGGCATAGCCATTCCAAGGTTCCCTACCCCTTCCATCGAAGCCGATGGGGAAGGTAAAATCCATGGGACATTAAAGTAATTCGTTCTAAAAGATGTGACCTGAAATATTGCATCCTTCAGCTGGTTGGGGACTGTTGAGACCCGAAATTGACATCCCCATTACCCTATTATTCTCCTTATCTATACCTTTTTGGCCTACCTAAGCTTGGGTGAATGACAAGAATGATACCATTAGCCAGTGATAAGGTCGTAAGGTAAAGTATGGTTAATTCATGCATTTTGTGGTTTATTGAGTTAGGGAATTAAATATTTCATGTACTAATGCTTCAATTTGTCATATATAAATCTTTGACCTCTAGATATCCAACATTCCTATACCAGCTCAGCTATCTGGTACCTGCGCACCAAGACTGCCACTATCCGAATCTGGTACCAAACACATCTAGTACTAAAATCTCATCTGTTGCAATCCGGTACCAACGACCATGCACTGTCATGATCCAGTACCAATGACCACGCACTGTCATGATCCGGTACTAATATGGAAGAGCCTAATGCACTATGTGAAGATCCAGATCTCGCCTAATCCAATTGGTGGATGTCTATTTGCTTTAGCAAGGATATGATAATAATAGTTTGTTGATTTCCTCATCCTCATGCACTTTGTGTCATGAGGATGAAGCTAAAGATGTAACCGAATGATTGAATTTAACAACTGATTGATTTGCAAATCACTTCACCTCCTTCTGTTTCATGATTAAGACTATTAAATAGCCGTGGAAAGGATGGTGGAAGAAAGAGGAGAGTTAGCATATTACCAATATGTGAAGTAGCGTGTGATAGTACATAACATATTTTGAGTAAAGATTAATAGAATGTCTTTTATCTCCATATTTTGATTATCTATGATTAAGTATGAGTTGAGTTGTTAATGAAAGTTTGATTTCATGTTTTGAAATGTGAGTGAGAGTAATGTGTGTGTTGAAGACAAGCCTCTTGTAGACTTCAGTAGCTGACCTATTGAAGCGGCAAGGGACCACCGCCTAAAAAAGGTCAGCCTCTTCATAGATTAGCATTAACATTTGTTTTTAGTAGTGTAAACATTAAATTAGCTAAAGCTTTAACTCTATTAGATGATAGCAGTAGAGCTTAGACTAGGATTTCCATTATATAATTGCTTAGAGATCTTTACTTGCTCTGTTTTTGCATATGCCCTATTTCTGTTCTCATGAATTTGATTTCCTTGAGTGATCATAGATGTTGGCAGCAATAGTCAAAACTATTTGGATAAGAACTAGTGAAGTTCATTGTGAACCACAACAGAACCAACATATTGACTATTGAACTACCCATGCTATGCTTTGATGATTGATGCATGATTTCCTTTCAGAAGTGTGGATTGCATAGTTAGTTTTCTGGGTTAGATAGCAAAGTTGATATATCAAACCAACCCATCTCATACTTGCATGTGCCATAATGGAGTATATAGCCTCTCTGTGAAAGACAACCAAAGTACATTTCAATTCTCTATTTTGATTTGTTTCCAGCATGCATAATCTAGCTTAGTTCTATACTCGTGACATTAGAAATTACCTTTCTTACTGGTGTCTTGTAACTCTGTTGATTACGAATCTTGAATTGATAATTAATGAGTGCATTATACTAAACATATAAGTAGCACAACATTTTGGCACCGTTGCCAGGGAGTTGCAAACAGTAGGAAGTGATTTTTAGCTTAGATTGTTTGCATAAATTTTAATATTTTTAAAAGGCTGCTTGAGGGAGGAGGATAAAAAGTTTAAGACATGAGTGAAGAGCCACATGGCCACTAGAGTGGGGTTCTCCGAAGCCAGGTTGCCTTCTTACATTCTAGATAGAATTAGGATTTCAATTCAGTTAAAGAATCAAATTTCCATTTTATGCATAGATATAGAGATAACAAGGGCAGATTTGTAAGCTCCAAAGATTCAAAAACAACACCCCCCCCCCCACTAATCCAACTAACACTAGTGCAGGAAAAATTCCACTGACAGAAAATTCAAGGGGAGCCAGCGAGGCTCCAGAAGGAGAACCTAAAATGGAAGAATCAGTATTGGGACAGGCAGAACGTGAGTCTGTTGAACATTTAGGAGACACATAAAATCCAGTTTCTGAACCATCCATTAGTAGAATGGAAGAAGAAGAAGGAAATGCATCCACATAGACTGAGACCTTTGGGTTTCCAATCTTGGATATTTCTAGAAACATCAGCATGAAGAATATTCCACTATCATCGTTACCCACTTTCAGAGGTATGTCAACTGAAGATCCATATTTATTTTTATTTGAGTTTGACATATTATGTAGAAGCTATAACTACTTAGATGATGCCCAAAAACTTAAGCTCTTTCCTGCTACAATGAAAGATTCGGCCTTAAGATGGTTCATGAGCTTAGGAGAAAATACAATCCTCTCTTGGGATCAAATGAAAGACACATTTTTATGAAAATACCAAGACTATTGTAAGGATAATGTTAAAAACGACATTTTTAAAATGCAACAAATAGAAGATGAAAGCCCTAAAGACTACTTAGAAAGGTTCTTATACAACTATCAAAAGTAAAAACTATTCACCATAGACCCAATTGTAGTAAGAACTGTATTCTTGAAAGGTCTCAGAGATGATTGCATAGAAGTTTTAAACTTGTTGAGTTCAGGAGATGTACACAAAAATCCTTTTTCAAAAATTGCATATTACTGTAGGAGGTACTCAAGAGGACAAGCTAAAACATGAAAAGGACCAAGGGATCCTTTTAGTAGAAATACAAAACAAAACTTAGGGACTGTCACCAAAACTAAGTTAGGAAACTTATTGGAGAACTTTAAAATAGACATCTTGAGCACAATAAGTAACCAGTTAGATACTCTGAAACTGAAAAAGAAACAAAAAGAAGAGGCCGCTTTAGCAATATTTTGTCATATATGCCGAAGGAAGCACAGTGAGAAAGAATGCCCATTAAATGTCATAGAAATCTGTGGTCTGTGTACACTAGAACACCCCACATCTGAGGGTCCAAACTTGCTTGAACTACAAGCCATGTATAGGGGAGGAGGAGTCTCACAAGAACAACCATATCCTTCCAGAAGACCTTGGAGAGCCCAAAATCCCAATACATTTTATGATCCTAATGCACAATATCAACAACAACAATGGGGTCCTTCCCCAGTGACCTATCCACAATGGACACCTCAACAAACTCAACCTTGGCAACAAGGTTGGAGGGGACCTATGTATGGAAATACCCCTTACCCTACATATCCATAGTACCCTACAAACATTTCCCAATTACTACCTGGATTCAATCCACCACAGATGCAAGCTTTACTCCCACCTCCTATACAACAACAATTTACAACCCTCTTGAACCCTAATCAACAACAACAAGTATCCATAAATGCCAATCAACAACCACAAAACCAAGCTGCCCACAATCCTCCAAGACCAACAACAATCCCTGCCCAGCCAGTCCCTAACCCCAATAATCGACCCACCCACCCTGTGCAGAATACAGAAGTTCAAACCTTTCCCACCTATGAAATTCAACTACGATCGGGGAAAGTTGTAAACCAATAAGATCTTGCAATAATAATTCAGGAAGAAAATGATAATCATTCTGAGGAAGAAAACACCCAAACCACCCTTGCAGAAGAAGAGGCCTCTCCTCCTATCCCAATCATTTCTCAATCTGTATGGGTACCCCAAAAAAATAATCTCCCACCTTACCCCGAAAGATTATTAGTAAAGAAACCCGACCCACCCTTGCACAGAGATATAGAAGATGAATTACAAAATGTGTGCATAAAAATACCTTTACTGCAAGCCATTAAGGATATCTCTATATACGCCAAAATAATAAGGGATCTTTGCATTAAGAAACTAGGAAGGAAGAAGAAGGAACCTCTCCTTGTTCAGGTGGTGGGACAATTATCTGAATTTATTTCTGAAATGCCATACAAATATAATGACCCTGGAAACCCAGTTGTCACTATTGAAATTAATGGTATTTCTATACCAAATACACTCATTGATTTGGGTGCAACTATTAATGTAATTCCTTTTGACATTATGAAAAAGCTCCAAATCAATCATTTAAGACCAACCCAAACCATGATTGAGTTGGTAGATAAGTCAGTCATTAGCCCTGCAGGAAGTCTAGATGATGTCACAGTCACCCTAGCTTCTTGGGAATATCCAGTAGACTTTTTAGTCATCTATTCTAAATCATCCTCCAAACCAGGACACCCTGTGGTTCTTGGCCTCCCTTGGTTGTCCATAGCAGATTCTTTTATCGGCTGTCGGTCTGGTGAGATGAGTATATCCAATGACACACATAGCCAAAAACTTGCTCTCTTCCCTCTTGCCCAACCGGCACATGAAATACCTATTTGGTTAGAAATCCTTATGGAGAGGAAGATTGCATCAGACCTCTATTAACACTTGAACAAGTAAGAGGAATACAAGAACAATCAGATGAACAAGTCTTAATCTTATTTTTGGCTAACATAAATTACATTGAATACCCAAGGTCTTTTGCAGAATTGTTACATATTTTTAGTTTCGAATTTCAACAAACCTGGCACCCTGATATCACTCAATTATATACTTTATCACCAGCCTCCTTAGACAAGGAAGAAACTACTGAACTTGTTGAGATTAGCCCAGGAAAACCTTTGTATATCAACTCTAGTTTGGAACCAGAACAAAAGACACAAGTGATTGAAATGCTCCAAAGACCATTTGATGCCTTTGCATGGGATTATGCAGACATGAAAGGCATTCACCCTAAAACATGCACACATCACATCTACACTAATGACCAAATCAGAACAGTTAGACAACCTCAGCGAAGAATGAATCCAACCCTTAAAGATATTGTAAAAGAGGAATTGCAAAAACTCCTTTGAGCCAATCTCATATACCCCATTTCAGATAGTCAATGGGTATCTCCACTTGTCATAGTTCCCA
>JZKD02S2380134.1:60950-78022 GCA_000966675.3 Picea glauca | reverse complement strand
CAAATATCTTTTGAAATTCTAAAACAGAAATTGTCAACTACCCCTGTATTAAGAGGACCAAATTGGTCCCTTCCTTTTCATATCTATACCGATGCCTCAGACACAGCCCTTGGGGCAGTCCTTGGACAAAGAGAAAATCAAATGCCCTATGCTATTTACTTCGTCAATAAAAATCTGTCTCCAGTTGAAGTTAATTATACGATCACAGAAAAAGAATTGCTAGCTGTAGTCCATGCTATCAATAAATTTAGACACTATATTACAGGATATCAAGCTTTTGTACACACTGATCATTCAACCATCCAATTCTTAATGAACAAACCTATAACAAATCCTAGATTTACACGATGGCTCTTATTATTACAAGAGTTTAATATCAACATTATTGATAGACCTGGTAAAGATAATCTTGTGGTTGATTTCTTATCTAGAATGATTCATCTAGGAGATAATGCACCAGTAGCAGATACCTTTCCTAATGAAAATTTATTTTCTATTTCTACATTCACTCTGTGGTATGAAAATGTCGCTAACTATCTTGTGATAGGGAAGATGCCTAAAAAATTGTCTCCTAGAGAAAAACAAAAAGTAATTCAACTAAGTGCAAATTACATGTGGCACGATGATTGCCTCTACAAAACAGGACCAGATTTGGTGATCAGGAGATGTCTAAGGGAAGATGAAATTCATGATATTTTACAAGCCTTCCATGATGGCCCTTGTGGAGGACACTTCGCAGACAAAAGGACCACTTACAAAGTTCTGGAATCAGGTTACTACTGGTCCCATATTTTCAGAGAAGCTAAAACCTATGTATCCAATTGTGATGAATGCCAACGAATGGGTAAGCCTGCTGTATGAGACCAAATGCCACTTCAAGCCCAAGTAGTTATTGAACCATTTTAGAAATGGGCATTAGATTTTGTAGGACCCATTAAACCTGCATCTAAAAAGAAAAAGTATATACTTGTATGCACTAACTATGTGACTAAATGGGTTGAAGCAAAAGCTTTACTGGCTGTAAGTGAACAATCAGTGGTAGATTTCCTTTTTAATGATATCTTTACTAGATTCGGTGTACCTCGAGAAATTGTGACTGATCAGGGAACTCAATTTACCTCTCATCTAGTCAAAGCTGTTATAGAACAGTACCAAATCAAACACAGGAAATCTACACCCTATCATCCACAAGCAAATGGACAATAGAATCTACCAACAAAGTTATTGAGTCTATCCTTAACAAAATAGTACAGCTGCACCATAAGGATTGGGCCAAAAGATTATTAGAAGCCTTATGGGCTTATAGAATCACCTGGAGGAATACAACAGGACATACACCCTATGAGTTAGTATATGGGAAGCAGGTGCTTCTTCCCATAGAATTTAAGATCAAAACCTTCAAGACTGCAGTACAAGTTGGCATGAACTTGGATTAAGCCCAACAACAAAGACTCTTGCAGCTTAATGAGTTGGATGAAACCAGGTAGGAAGCACTTCAAAGGACTACTCTCATTCAAGAACAAAGAACAAAATGGCATGACAAGTATCTCAAAAAGAAAAAATTTCGACAAGGATATTAGGCCCTATTGTATGACAGCAGATTCAAGAACTTCAAAGGGAAGTTAACTACCCGTTGGATGGGACCTTACGAAATTGACACTATCTACGATAATGGTTTAATAGGGATAAATACAATTGATGAACAATAGACACCACTACTTGTGAATGGTCACTGGCTGCGAGTTTACAACAAACCCCTGTCAAAAGAAGAATTCATGACTCATATATTACATAATTCAGACATGCAGATGATCAGTAAGGAAGGAGATCCTCCTACTGATCCACATTGATTGATTGGTTTATTTGAAACTTTTTGTACATAGGTGTGGATCGAATTTTGTTAATAAGATGAAGATAACAAGAGACTCTTACCTCCTTTTGTTTTACTTTCACAAATTTTCTTTTCTTTTGTAAGCAAATTTTTTTAATCTATTTGATCCTTCACGAACTTGCTAAAACATCAGTTTTAGGCATCAACATTATTCTTTTCTTCTTTGGTACTAGAAATCTTGCTCTGGTCCAGTACCAGTCCGGTACCAGAATCTGTCCTTCTACAGTACTATCAAGATATATTACCTAATTGACAAAGCATACTACGCATATTTCAAAATATTATGTCAATTAATCTGAAGTATGAAGCCATGCAACAACCACTTAAGATGGAACCACAAAGATGACTGCAGTATAAAATGGCATCCCTTGTGAAGCAATAATTTCTTTTGGTTCTGTTGACAACTAAAGGGAAGTATTTTAATTTCTTTTGGTTCTGTTGCTGAGAAGTATTTTAATTTCTTTTGGTTATGTTGTTGAGAAGTATTTTAATTTCTTTTGGTTCTATTGCTGAGAAGTACTTTAATTTCTTTTGGTTTTGTTGCTTAAAAACAAAATAAAAAGAGGAACACAATCTTTACCTATGATTGCTCAAAGAACCATAATCCGTTTTAAAGACTAGAAGTTTCCTTTACCCAGTATTCTAGCATGATTTAAAAGGAAAAAAATATATTAGCCTATAAGCAGCTATCTCACCCTAACCAGACTCAATAGTATTCATTGGATTATCTTATTAAAGAGTAACATATGAGTATATGAACACTCTCTACCATGGGCACACTACCAAAACTTTTATGGAAGAGGATGCACGAGTACACTATGGAAACTTTAAGACATTCTCTTATAGACAATTTTAGACAAAATTATACATCTGGATCACTCTAAAGAAATAATGTGCATAAAATTTTATTTTTCCTTCAAACAAATCTTTAAAAGAAATTCAAAAGAAGAGTATATGCCTTCCAACCCAATACCATCCCAACCTGTAAAAAGGTTTTTAGATGAGCCTCCCCTGTCACTGTGCAAAGCACTCTTTAATAAAAACCAAAATAGGTGACTATGGACAAGAAGCCTTTGATGGAAAAAGGGTTTAAGAGACTAACCAGCCCGGATACTGAACAGGTCTGCTGGCAGCGGGTATCAGTCTGTGGTATGACTAGGCAAACCCATCAGGGTACTGAACATGCCTATTGGCAATGGGGCATTCTACCTGGGGAAGGCACATCTCACTAATTATCACAACTACCCCACCAGAGTACTAAACAGGCTTGCTGGCAGTGGGTTCTGGTTGAAAAATGTCTCATCTATACTTGTCTGATTGAAAAATCCACTTTTTGTCATCTAAAACAAAAAGAGTAAAGGTCACTATTGGCTTTCATGAGATACAAAATCCATATTAATCAACAACATAATGTCCATTTGAGAATCACCCTAAGTCAACTTACTGGTCTGACATCTAAAGCTTACACTATCTAAGAAGGAAACTTCTTAAGAGTGGAGCCCTAACTAGGGAGTCTAATCTACTTATACTGTGAAATTTATCTATAACATCCAATGATAGTAAATCTCTGAAGCAAGTTAGGTGGGATCTGTTCTTTTGGAAAACATATATATATTCCCCTGTTTCACTGCTAAATGCTACCTCTGTCAATAATCCATTAAAATAAGGGCAATTTCATTTTTTTGGCATGAGATCATATGATAGGTGATAAACTGTACTTCTAAAATTTGATTGGTTTCTTTTTAACTTATCATCTTTTCTCCATTATGATATAAAATGTTGAATCTTCTTGCCTACAGATATACAACATATTTGGCATGGGGGAAGATCAAAGAGCCCCTTTAGAACTATTTTCCAGACTTACATGATCACCCTGCAGAACCAAATACAAAAGAAGATAAGCACAGAATAAAAGAAGTACATGACATTCCCATACCAAGTTTTCAAGAAGCTTCAATCTAAAAGGATGAATTCCGACAATTTACAAGCAGTCGCACATGTTATGAGAATTGATCATACAAAGGTAAAAACAAAGGTAACATGGTATTTATTTTCCTATGCTCCTAAAACTACAATAAGTATGAAATAATATACTAGATCTTATGACCTTAGTATTAAAACCATGCACCTATCCGTCATACCCATACGCCTAAACCTAATCAATCCTCTCATAGCGTTCGAACATGGTTAAGGGAAACATCACATCAAAATATGAAGCACGTCCAGTAATGATAAGACACGAATATATTTCGTCCTTAAACAATTCACGAACCTATCTTATATCATGAACCATGATCCAACATCAAATTCACCCCCCGAAAGTCCAATCACCTATTCCAAAATGATGCCCTGATACCCAACATCTTGTCCTCATCATTACAGTAACGGGTAGAAATGAAATGGCTTACCTGGGTGGAGAAGCCATCCAGATAAGCCTCATCTGGTCATAATTTTAGCTTACGACATCCTTACTTAAACTTACCATTCACATTATCAACACCATCACCATATTTCCCCTTGTCGTGAGCTTTCTCTAGTCCTGAGCCTACTCCTTTCCGGTACCAAACCCTTCATCAATTAACTAAACACTTGTGCTACATCCCGATCCTTTTCTCACAACTTATAACGATGGTTGTTAGTAGACACGAACCGATCTTCCAAATTTATAGGGAAACTGAGGAGTTCTGATTATGTTAAGAAAAATATGCTAGATCGGGATGGATACCATTTCTGGACAAATTTACAGGCTGGCACGAGAAGATATATCGAGAATTTACACAGGGTTATGATGGAGAGATTGCACATATAGGCAATCTACAACTGACAATCAATGAAGCAACCTTAAGGGAGGTCACGGGATTACCTGACAGAGGAGCCAAATACTTCAAAGGTGTAGGAATCAACAAGGAAATGTGCCAACAATTCTTGAAATAAGACCATCATCACCCTGACTGGAAGAAGAGGATCCCTAGGAACTACATCAAGGAAGAATATCATCCAATGATTACCAGTCTTCAATGATTTGTCACCTGTGAAGATAGGTATGCTGTGACCTTCATATATCATCTTAGGCTTCTATTACATTTTGAAGGAGGCCCTGAAATCGATTTCACATATTTTCTATGGATGAGTTTGAACAAAATGGTAAGAGGTGTTAAATCCATCTCCAAAATAGAGAAGACTAGCATTTACCATCAAGGTCTCATTAAAATGCTAGTTTTACATGAGCTTAGGAAACAAAGGATTAGTTGGAAAACCCTTATCACACAACACCTTCCCACATAAAACAAACTTGTGGAGGAAACCCAACATGCTCCAAAGAAAAGTAAGGAACCCTAAGAGAAAAAGAGCAAGAAGGATACGACAACTCCACCATCATCTAGGGAAGTGAGCTAACATGAAAAAGTAGGGTCCTCTTCCACAGTCAACAAGACTTTTAAAAGCTCCAAATCAAAAGGTAAAAACAATTTAGTAGAAGAGACTTCAACAGTGGCAGTTGAGAAAAAGGGCCATCAGACAAAAATGATGAAGAAAGGGAAGCATAGATCAGAAACTAAAAGTAAGCAATCTATGGCACAACCCCCTATCACCATTTCATCCTTGATCTGGTATCTCCTTGTAAAATATCCATGAGGATCATGACAAAGAAGGGAAAAGCAATAGTCAATCCTCATACACAGGAAGATCCAATTGATCTTACCTCCCCTTCTGAGGATTTATCAATCCAAGATGACATCCCTAGTTTGACCGAGGAGCAAGCCACTATTACTTTATGTAGGATGAGGGAGGAAGTCGAGGAAAGGGAGTGCATAAAGGAATTAATGATGGAGTCAACAAAGACCTTGAAAAAAGAAAAAATGAAGAAAAATATTGGGGAATTGCAAAAACAAAATCAGGAACTCCAACAAGAAGTAAAAGAATACCAACTCCTAGACAGGTATATCAAAAAGGAAAATGAGCAGTTGAAAGCAACCAACCAAAAACTTCAAGATGACCATGAAGAGACTTCTAACAAGCTCAAGAAGGTATTATGACTCCTACAATACATTAGGGTCATCAAAAGGGAGCTGAAAGAAGAGGCTTCAACCATCAACATCATTGATCCACCAAAGTAAAGAACACAGTCTCAAAGTTTTGAACAATTTTGGGTTTGTTTTCAGTTGCATGAGAACATGCAATGATTTTGGCATGGGGGAATGTTGAGACCTGAAATTGACATCCCCATTACCCTATTATACTTCTTATCTATACCTTTTTGGCCGACCTAAGATTAGGTGAATGACAAGAATGCTACCATTAGCTAGTGATAAGGTCATAAGGTAAAGTATGGTTAATTCATGCATTTTGTGGTTTATTGAGTTAGGGAATTAAATATTTCATGTACTAATGCTTCAATTTTTCATATATAAATCTTTGACCTCTATATATCCAGCGTTCCTATACCAGCTTAGGTATCCGGTACCTGCGCACCAAGACTACCACTGTCCAAATCTGGTACTAAAATCTCATCTGTTGTGATCCGGTACCAACAACCACGCACTGTCATGATCCGGTACCACCTTTTGCGCACTGTCATGATCTGGTACCATCTACCTGTTACGATTCAGTACCAATATGGAAGAGCCTAATGCACTAAGTTAAGATCCAGATCTCGCCTAAGCCAATTGGTGGATGTCTATTTTCTTTAGCAAGGATATGATAAGAATAGTTAGTTGATTGCCTCATCCTCATGCACTTCGTGTTATGAGGATGAACCTAAATATGTAACCAAATGATTGAATTTAACAACTGATTGATTTGCAAATCACTTCACCTCCTTGTGTTTCACAATTAATACTATTAAATAGCCGTGGAAAGGATGGTGGAAGAAAGAGGAGAGTTAGCATATTACCAATATGTGAAGCAATGTGTGATAGTACATAACATATTCTGAGTAAAGATTAATATAATGTCTTTTATCTCCATATTATGATTATCTATGATTAAGTATGAGTTGAGTTGTTAATGAAAGTTTGATTTCATGTTTTGAAATGTGAGTGAGAGTTATGTGTGTGTTGAAGACAAGCCTCCTGTAGACTTCAGTAGCTGACTTGTTGAAGCGAAAAGGGCCCATCGCCCAACAAAGGTCAGCCTCTTCATAGATTAGAATTATCATTTGTTTTTAGTAGTGTAAACATTAAATTAGCTAAAGCTTTAACTCTATTAGATGATAGCAGTAGAGCTTAGACTAGGATTTCCATTATATAATTACTTAGAGATCTTTACTTGCTTTGTTTTTTCATATGCCCTGTTTCTGCTCTCATGAATTTGATTTCCTTGAGTGATCATAGATGTTGGCAGAAATAGTCAAAACCATTTGGATAAGAACTAGTGAAGTTCATTGTGAACCACAACAGAACCAACACATTGACTATTGAACTGCCCATGCTATGCTTTGATGATTGATGCGTGATTTCCTTTCAGAAGTGTGGATTGCATAGTTAGTTTTCTGGGTCAGATAGAATAGTTGATCTCTCAAACCAACCCCATCTCATACTTGCATGTGCCATAATGGAGTAGATAGCCTCTCTGTGAAAGACAACCAAAGTGCATTTCAATACGCTATTTTGATTTGTTTCCAGCATGCATAATCTAGCTTAGTTCTATACTTGTGACATTAGAAATTACCTTTCATACTGGTGTCTTGTAACTCTGTTGATTACGAATCCTAGATTGATAATTAATGAGTGCATTATACTAAACATATAAGTATCACAATAGGGACAATCGAAATAAACTTGACATCATTAGCAGGTGGTGGATAATCAAAAGTCCCCATTAAAGACAAAAACAATCTAACACCTAAGTTGATAGTACTTGGCTGTGAGTTTTCAATCATCGATACCATGGATGCCCCCGATGAAGGGCCAGAATGAGAGAAGAATAACTGATCAACGATTATTATCCAAACTTCGTGAGGAAAACATAAGACCCAAAAAATGGTGGATACAACCACTTTCATAGCGTAGGTCCAAATCCTCCCTAAAACAATATTTTAGTCGAGAGGCACATCGACTACTTCTACTTGAACGCACACAATTTTTCCCTCCAAATGCACGAGGAAAGAGGGAATTATGCCATGTGGTCATAAATATCTATCATCAAACACAATTATCAACGTGGGTGACGAATAGAACTCAAGTTGGCCGATGGACTTCCAACATTCCAATGACAGCTTGCAAGTCAATGCACCCTCATCAACCACCATACGTAAAATGTTTCGTGTCAACGATTTCATGGAATACATCACTACTATATGGAAAGCGACATGGTGAGGAAGATGAGTTTTATGGTCTATAGGGTAAAAAAAAATAATTCTTGAGTTAGTGGTCTCAACCGCTCCCAAGGAAGAAAACAACGCTTTTCTTTATGAGGGGAAACTCTGGAGAACTTCCAGAGTAGAAATTGCACAAGGAGTTTGTGCCAGATCCTCCATGATGGAGTAATTCTGAGTAGCCCTTTAGTTTGGGTTGTGAGAAGCCTTTTTGAATGCACCTTTAGGGATGCAAGTCATTGTTTCTCCCAATGTATTCTCAATTTGAAGAGGAGTCAATGGGTTGGAGGCTTCTTTTCCCTTCTCAACAGATTCTGACATTCCGTAGTTATGAGCCCTAATCTCTTGATGAGATTCGAATTTCATCATATAAATGTTTGTGACCTCATTGTTACTATTAGGAGCAGGGGTTTCCTGACTGCTCCCAGGAGCGCTTGTGGATGAGGAAGCTTGAGATAAATTTTACCCTTGTGGAAAAGGGTTTGTCAACATGACATGTTGTTGTTGTGCCAATAGTTTTTGGGATTATTCAAGATGAGGGAATTGGTTAGTCAAGTGGTCGTCTGTGCAAATCTTACACATAAACTTCACCTTTCTCTTTTAATTTTTTCCCTCACCAGCGTTATTTGTAGCCTTCTGATCCCCCTTACCCTTCTCATTTTTAGGTTTTTTCTTTCCCTTGGTTTGTTGGTTACCCTTGGGATTTGTCGATTGCACACTGTGTACATATGACGTTTTTACGGGGGCAGTTTAACTAGGAGTTTGGTTGGCCACAATATGTTGAATTGATAACTGTTGTAAATGATTAGACAAATGATCTGTAGACTTTCTCTGTGTTGAACCTACTATGCCATTGACATGAGGTCCATACTTCTGTTTGGTCTTGTTGAAATTCGATCATGGTGCATCAGGAACGATCTTTTATAGCACAACATATTGAGAGTAAATCAACTCCAGTTGTTGGTTGTCATGATAACCTCTTCTTCGGAAAAACGTTTAGACATCCTGACGTATTTGGATATGCAAGGAACCAAGGACTTTAGGAACCACTCGAGAAAAAATGTGGGAGGGATCTTAAATTTGATCAATATATTTCATCACTTCCATTTTTTATTGGATAAATCCGTAAGTGCGGACACAAACTAATCTCCCTAGATCCACCTGGATCTAGAACAAAGCAAGACAAAATAATACTCTTTCCCTAGATTTTGACTAGTGAATGAACTAGGAGGAAAAAACAAAGTACATACCTTATGATCACTTCCTTTGGTCTTTGTTGCTCCCACTTCGCTCCAGTGCTCTCATACAGTCAAGAACAAAACAATACAAACCAACTGAAGTGAAGAAAGAACAATCTATTCAATAGTGAATCTATGTATATGATCAAGGAGTTATACAATAAAGTGGAATTAGCTTTATGGGAAAGGGACATATTACTGTATCATATTGATGGAAAGTAAAGATTACAATCTGAGCCTTGATGTTGCAAACTTCCTTTCGATGGCCCTTGGCTCTGACACACACACTTGCTCACTTGCATGAAGAAGATCAACCACTTTTGATAAACTTGTTGCAGTTCTTAGCTGCTGTAGCATCAATCCTTCACACAATCTTTCACCAATTCTCCAATGAATCTTATTTAACCTTGTTTTCTTCTAACTTTTTCCATGAGAATTCACTCAATATATAGGAGAGAATGAATTGGTTACTTGGATAAGAATGATCCCAAAATATCAGGGAATCTAGTACTAGGATAACCATTCGAATGCCATCTCATCCTTCTAGAAGATTCCCTTCTAGAAGCTTTGAGAATTCATCTTATTCCCTTCTTTAGAAAGAGTTCACACCCTAGCAGTTCAACATAGTGCAAACTTCTTGCACCCTGGCTTAAGGCAGCCTACGAGAATCATGCATTCTCGCAGGCACATATACTAGCAGCCTGTGGACACAAACCGATCTCCCTAGATCCACCTGGATCTAGAACAAAGCAAGATAAAATAATACTCTTTCCCTAGATTTTGACTATTGAATGAACTAGGAGGCAAAAACAAAGTACATACCTTATGATCTCTTCCTTTGGTCTTTGTTTCTCTCGCTTCACTCCAGTGCTCTTGTACAATCAAGACCAAAACAATACAAACCAATTGAAGTGAAGAAAGCACAATCTATTCAACAGTGAATCTATATATATGATCAAGGAGTTATACAATAAAGTGGAATTAGCTTTATGGGAAAGGGACATAGTACTGTATCATATTGATGGAAAGTAAAGATTACAACCTGAGCCTTGATGTTGCAAACTTCCTTTCGATGGCCCTTGGCTCTGACACACACACTTGCTCACTTGCATGAAGAAGATCAACCACTTTTGATAAACTTGCTAGAGTTATTAGCTGCTGTAGCATCAATCCTTCACACAGTCTTTCAACAATTCTCCAATGAATCTTTCTTAACCTTGTTTTCTTCTAACTTTTTCCATGAGAATTCACTCAATATATAAGAGAGAATGAATTGGTTACTTGGATAAGAATGATCCCAAAATATTAGGGAATCCAGTACTAGAATAACCATTCGAATGCCATCTCATCCTTCTAGAAGATTCCCTTCTAGAAGCTTTGGGAATTCATCTTTTTCCCTTCTTTAGAAAGAGTTTGCACCCTAGCAGTTCAACACAGTGCGAACTTCTCTCACCCTGGCTTAAGGTAGCCTGCGAGAATCATGCATTCTCGCAGGAAAATATACTAGCAGCCTGCGAACAGTCCTTAAAAATGTGATTTCTGGAAAGAGATGAAGGTAAATTTTCTCAGTAGAAAGTTTTAATGAAGAGCCTGAGTACACCATCATCAATACATCATCATGACAACCAAAATCATGGGTAACACACGCTATACTCTGCAACGTTATTGGTCGCACGACCGAGGCACACACCTCTTAAAGATACAAGTTCGTTTGTTGGGGCATAGATTTCCCATGCAGCGGATGCAAGGTTCCGAGTACTACGGCTAGCGCCATCAGTGAAGCCAATATGGGATAACGAAGACTCTAACATCTAGAAATCAAACACAACGTCACATAAGGGCAGAGACTAGATAACGACAAAAGAAAACTATAGTAACACACACAAAGTATGATACATTAAAATACATGTAATTGTGCACAAATGATTTATGCATAGTACTTCTTCAAGTACAACCCATTATTGGGTTCACTCAAAGGGATACCATCATAATCTACCAGCTCATATGCTCCTTTTTCCAAAACTCGGCGAACAATATAAGGACCTCGCCACATGGGTTCAAATTTACCAACTCCTAACACATATCGATCCTGTTCATAGAGAAGAACAAGATCACCTTCGGAGAAAATGTGAGGCTTGACATGCTTGTCATATTGTGCCTTTACATGTTTCTTCTGGGATTTTATTACTAGAGTGGCGTCATGTCGAGTTTCATCTAATCGCATTAGATACAATAGATGTTCTTCTTCAGCAGAAGTGTTGGGTAAGAGCTTGACAGCTAGCTTCAGAGAGGGTATCTTGCATTCTATAGGAAGAATGGATTCCACACCATAGACTAATCGAAAAGGTGTAAACCCAGTAGCGGATTTGAAAGATGTCCGGTACACCCACAATGCCAAAAACAACATTGTGTGCCAACTTGTTTTATGAATTCCTATCATCCGTCAGAGCATAGTTATTAGAACTTTGTTGATTTCTTCGACTTGACCATTATCTTGTGGATAATAGGGTGTTGAGTTATCATGACGAAGACCCAAATTTTCCGTAAGTTCCGACATCATAAAATTCCTAAAGTGACTACCATGATCAGTGACGATAGCTTGAGGCACACCAAAACGAGCTATGACGTGGTTAAAAAGAAACAACACTGCGGTCTTTCCAGTATTATTGAATGTTGGCATTGCCTCGGCCCATTTTGTAAAGTAATCAACAACGACAATGATGTAACCATGCCCCTTGACCGAGTGAGGGTGACATGTCATGAAATTGATGCCGCATTTTGCAAAAGGACCAACTAAGACCACAGGATGAAGAGGAGCAGGATGTGACCAAATTTTCTAATTATAGGTCTGGCAGGCATGGCATTTCTGAACAACAGTAATGCAGTCGTTAAACAAAGAAGGCCAAAAATACCCGACGTGTAAAATCTTCTGGGCAGTAGCATACCCAGACATATGAACACCACATGCTCCAGAATGGCAGTCATTTAGAGCTTTCTTGGCTTCGTTGAATGTTAAACAACGTCGAAAAACAGAGTCAATTCCTCGACGGTAAAGAGTATCCCCGAGGATAATGTATTGACGAGCTTGATAGCGTATGCGACGTCATTCAGTACTAGACAAAGCAGGCCGGAAAGTCTGGGTTTGGAGATATATAATGATATCCCCATACCAAAGATCGTCAGTGCGAATAAGGAAAAGAGATTCATCGGGTAATGAATCTATTGCTACAGTTTCCGTTGCAGAATGAGGAAAATCACATATCAACTTAGCAAAAACTAATGACTTCTTGGACTTGGCACAGTTGAATTCCAAGTCAAACTTCTAGAGTATGACAATCCATTTGGAGTACTTGCCCCCAAGCAATTGACGTGTCAAAATATGTTGCATTGGGTTACAATGAGAAATCACTGTAGTCTTACGTGAGAGGATATAATGCCGAAAGCATTGGACAGCTTGAACGACAACCAAGGCCAGTTTTTCAACATGTTGATACCTGATTTCAGTTGGTGTGAGACTTCGACTCAAGTAGTAAACAACATGTTCGTCGTGCACATCATCCTCTTGGACGAGAACCATGCCAATAGTGTACTCCGAGGCAGCAAAATAAAGGAAATAATCACGACTATAATCAGGAGGAAAGAGAAGCGGAGCTCGCATTAGGGACAACTTTAAAGCTTCAAAAGCATTATTGGTAATGGTATCCCATACGAACTCTGAATCTTTCTTTAAGAGCCGCGTAAAACCACGAGTTATCTCGACGTAATTAGGGATAAAATGACGAAGAAAATTTTCTTTCCCCTGCAAACTTTGCAACTGGCGCAATGTAGAAGGAGGAGGGAGATTAAGAATCGCCTCAACCTTAATAGGATCCACCCAGATCCCTTGACGTGAAACGATAAACCTAGAATACGGCTGGATTCTACGCAAAAAACACATTTATGAGGATTTAAACATATACGATAGAACCGACAGCGAACGAAAATAGCCCGGAGGTGGGTAGGGTGATCGACTCTATGCATAGAATAAGTTGGTAAATCATCCAAATAGGGTTGAATGATATGCTTAATGTCATGAAAAGCATAAGACATCGCGTGTTGAAAATTTGTGCCTGCATTCTTAAGTCTGAAAGGGAGTTTCCTATAGGCAAAAGTACCCCAAGGACAAATAAAAGCAGTTTTATGTCGGTCCTCGGGAGCAATGTTAATTTGATTATAGCCGGAGAAACCATCCATGAGAGAGAAGATTTCACTTCCAGCGCAGTCATCGACAATTTGATCGACAAAGGGGGTAGGAAAGTTGTCCTTGGGACAAGCTTTGTTAATATCCCTATAATCAACACAAACACAAATACTGCCTCCTTTCTTGTCAATCGGGACAGGATTGGAAACCCATTCTGTAAGAGCCACCGGATAAATAAAGCCGACTTTTAGAAGTTTTTCAACTTCGAGCTTGATAGTTGCCACTTTACGTGGGTGGACTGGACGAAGGCGTTTTCAGATGGGTTTAGCTCTAGGGTATGTCTTTATCTCATGTACAACAATGGCAGGGTTGATACCTAGCATCTCTTCATAACTCTAGGTGAAGATGTCACGAAATTCTTTGAATAGAGACATATAAGTGACGATTTCATCTGAAGAACACGAAGCTCCAATATGAACATTTTCAACAATCCCAGGTTTAATGGATATGTCAATGGGAATCGTGGGCGAGATATTACTTAAATTCCCTTAAGTAAACACATCATGTGAAGTTGCAGGAACCGTCGAGATGACAACAATAGTCGATGGAGTCAAAATATGTTGGTAGTTCTCAAGAGTATGTTGCTCTAGAAAAAGTATGGAATGATGATGTCCATCATCCCAAGGGTGTCCTCCATGACGGACATGATCTTCTCTTTAGTGGGAAAAATAACATGAAAAGGATCAGGAGACAACTCATCAAGAGAAGGGGTAGAAGGTGTTGCCGATTGAATGACTTAATAAGTAGACTCAACCAGACTTAATGGCATGACGTCGCTGAAACGAAAATGATCTCTAGGGTCAGGGACAATCCAAGGGTTGTGTGACACAGGAAGTTCATGAGGCACTGTGGAGATCATGTTTATAGAAGCAACTGACGAGCGTGGAACATTGGGCGGTGGAATGGGAAAAGTACCCATTAACGAGGAGTCCTTTAAAAGGCCTACACCGACATTCTCATAACCCGATGGGGTTTTAGCAATAAACGACACGTTGCCAGTATGGGTATCAGAATTGAAGAAGGCAAGTTGGTCAACGGTAACAACCTTTCCTTGATGAGGGAAATGTACTACACAGAAAAGTGTTGACACAATGGCATGCATGGAATCGATCCAGCTGCGGCCAAGAAAAAGATTATAATCAAGGGGAGCATCAAAGATTCCACTTCAAATTGGACCGTTTTACCTTCTAATGTAATGGGCAACGAAGGAAGAACATCGTAAGGCTTAAAACCAGATCCATTGAAGGCTTTAAGAGTGTTTTGTGATTCATTCAAGGGAGGAGAGCCAATGGCTTTCCAACAAGCAAAAGACATTACACACATTGAGGCACCCTTGTCGATAACAGTTCAAAAAATGTTCTAGTTAGAGACAACAACTTGTATCTGGAACACGAGTTGCGGGGGTAACCGTGGAATATGATCATCCAAGTCAAAGAATATTAAATTTGTATCTGTCGGGTCAATTCCACCTATAGCTTTCAACATGGCCTTCCGTTGTGCAGGACAAGACTAAAGGACTTTAATGGCTGACATCGTTGAAGGTGCCTGGGCCAGATCTTCAACAAAGCTGTAGTTCTGGGCCGCATGAGCATGAGGATTGAAAGCTGATTTTCTAACGACACCTTTTGGGGGTGGTCGTAGAAACATATCAAGACTTGGTCGTTCGATATGAAGAGGACCATTTGTAGGTGGAGTCGCTGGAGAGGGTTGAACCAATGAAGGAGGTAAATCATCAACCTTCTCCTTAGACGGAGTATAATATTTGGCTCTAGTCATGAGTGCAACGTTGTTTTGCTTAGAATCACCAGTGCACATCAAAACATATGATGTCGTAGAAGAGGAGGGTTGGTCTTGAATGACCAACTAAGCCTGTTGTTGAGATGGGAAGGGTTGGGACAAGATAGCTGGTGTAGATGGTTTTGGAGCTCCTTGAAGGAACTTCGTGACCTCGACACGTCGCGGACAATCCTTCGTGTAGTGATCGTCACCACATATAAGGCAAGGGTAGCGTGGTTTGTGCTTATCCTGATCATCAATAGGAGTGGTTTGAGTTTGCTCTGCTTGAGTATTATTTTTTCCCTCCTTATTCTTGCCTCTCCCCTTTTTAGATTTGTTTTTACCGGCTGGGGTAGATTGGACAACATTGACCTCAGAAGTTTTGCCGGTGGGAGTTGCAGGAGACAGAGCATTTTGAACATTAGAAGAAGTAGATTTAGGGGTTGTGCTTGAAACAGAATGTGAGTGGGCTTGATTAGTACCAATCACACCATCAGCTGCATGCGAGGCAACTGGAGTAGTTGAAGTGCTGGAAGCACCAGGACGAGGTAATTCAGGTAACAAATCATAAAGTGTTCCTGTTTGTGAATAAACGAGATCAAGATACTGAGCACGACTTATAGCCTACTCTTCTGTGACAACACCGCCCATGGCAATGTCTTTACCGATTTCGTTCACAAATGACTTTGTAAACCATTCGACCAGTAACTGATCAGGGAGCTCAAGTTTAATAAGACATCGTCTCCTTCGCCACTCATGAATATGATCTGATATATGAGTGCCTTTACTCTATTTGAAGGAATTCAAAATCTTAGTCTCGGAATCATAACGGATTGGTAACTGGTAATGCGTAAGGAAAGCCATAGCTAGGGTGTTGAAATCAGAGAAGAAACCTCGTGGCAATTCAATATACCACTTTTCAGCAGAACCGATAAGGGTTTATTGAAAAAGACGTAAACGAATAGAGTCATCCATCAAAGAGTTGGATGAACACCATAGGTGAAAAGTCATAACGTGATTGTTTGGGTCCTCTCCCACTTTGCCATCAAATTTTGGAATGTTCGATGGAATCTTGGTAAGAATAACAGGCCATTGGGGAGAGTGGTTTATAGGATCATTTAAAATCCTAGACAAATCTGGCAAATCCAAAGTAGTAAGAAAAGGTAACTGTCGATTCACTTGCGGGTACTGGTGGCTTTGGGGTGGAAGCCCTATCGGAAAACCAGTAGGAGGCCGACCAATTTCAGCTATGATGGCTTGGGAGCTGATCCATTAGTGGTTGGGAGGCCAACCAATTTCAATAAATGCGCCGTTTAGCAGGTGCGCGGGTTTTTCGCCCCACAACCGTGCATCGTGCGCGTATGCGCACATTGTATGTTGATGTTCCGCGCATATGCGCACGCACCCAGATTCTGTAAAGCACCCTTCAATTTTTGGTTACTTTGTATAGTTTTTTGACCCTTTTGCACTGCTGTGGATTTAATCCTGTGCCATGAATAACTTCATTCCTGTTTTGACGATGCGGAGTTCTTGTCGCCATGTGCGGACGAAATTTTAGTGATAACAGATGCCCCCTGATGGATGAGGTTAGGAGCATACGTATAGCCGAAATCC
>JZKD02S2380134.1:0-21617 GCA_000966675.3 Picea glauca | reverse complement strand
TAAAAGTCTTGATCACCCAAGCATAGGTATGCCTGCCTTGGGTTTTGAAATATGTCATGATATTTGTTGGATGGTTGTGTGCAGTTTTCTTCAAGTTCTCCGAGTCTATACCCTTGCTTGAGCGTCTACAAAGTATTTCAGTCATCAGTTCGCATATTCTGGCTTCATACTTTGGGGGGCATTCTCTTACACATCGAAATTGCTCAGATGGATAAGTGTCGCATTGTCCCTATCAGTCGTCGTAAGTGTCGCATCTTCCCTACAACTTTCGCAAGTGTCGCAAGTTGATCATTAGTGTCGCAAACGATGTTCAGAGATGATGCTATGATAATGACACTAAGGAGGCACTTATGATACCTCATATGACTGATTTAAATATCAAGAACTGATCCACTGAAATCAAACAGCTCTTGACACCTGAAAGAGGCCCTGAAACACTGATTTGGAGGGGGAGCGCTCCCCTACTATAGCTGCAGAAGCGCTGGCGCTCCTCTGTTATGATTCAAGGAGTGTTATAATGCCCCTTAGGCCCTTCTGGGGGAGTTCTGCTCACCTTAGGAGCATTGGCACTTTCCCAAGGCACAACAGGAGCGCTACAACGCTCTGACACCCCTTTTTGAGGAGCGCTCCCTAATCTGGGTCAATTGTTAGCCCGTTGAGAAGAATAAGGGGAGGAACATTCGAGATTAGGAGGCAGTTGTGCTCAAATTCTTGTTCTCATCAACAGATCCCTGATCCATGGAGAAGGTTCCCAACTAGTTCTAAACATATCTCAAGAGGTTAGGCCCTTCCTAACCTATATAAACAGGCTCTATGATGGTGAAAAGGGGGAAGAATTGAATAGGTGAAACTTATGATCTTGGAGGAAACTTACAGTCAGCAGAAGGATATTGATCAGTGAAGCTACTGTTATCCAGGTTGTGGACCTTTCAGGAAAGGGTTAGATGAAGAGGACTTGACGAAGCTGTTGCATTCGCATCTACGATTGTAAGTACTGCTGTCGTTATTCTCATTAATATGACACGTTTGGCCTGTTTCTTTCTAGTTTGTGCCTAATGTTACATGAACTTATCATTTAGTGATAGATCTGTTTTCAAGCTAATGTCAATAGAGTAGGAAGTGGTCGTATCTTGTTTTGTCTAGAGCTCTCAGCGAGAAGCAAAGGTTCGGAGCGCAACTCGGAGCATGCAGGGACAAACGTCGATTAAAAGGTACCTCTGTTATCCTCCCTTCTCATGCATTAGTTTATATAGATTTGAAAGGAAGTCAGTGTCCATGATAAGCATTTTTCTGTCTATGGTTAAGGTCAAGCTCTAGAGGTTGATCTACTTGTCCGTAGGCATATTTTCCTACAACACCTGGTGTAGTCCGTAGAGGGCTTTTCCCGCTATAGTAGAATTGGCAACCATACAAGGGAAATCTCTAGGGTCTTTGGGGATATTTCTTTTTGGGTGCTTTGAATCATTTTATTCACTGTTTTTTGAGTTTCTGTAAGATTCTGTATCTTTAAGGGATGCTAGTATTCCATAATAGTACTCCCTGCCTTTGCTTGACTGTTGGTTTTCATCTTTTTTGAGAAGTTACAGAGGTGTACGCGACCTGTAGTGGGCCTGCACACGTGCATACATGCCCTGCCTTTGGACAACCCGCGTACATACGCTAGCTGATGAAGTGTCAGTAGCGTGCCTGTGTTGAGAAAAATTTTCTTAGAAGAGGTAGTCATCCTCTTCCCTGTCAGAAGTCACACTTCACAGGGGTTTTCTTGATCCAACTCTGGTCTATGTTATATCAGTCTGTAGCCTAGGTCTAACCTCAACATAGCTTTCTTTGCATCAAAATATTTCTTGTGTTTTCTTTGATAGGGTTTTTAGACAAGTTTGTGAGTCTGCTTTGATATGCCTATTTGGTATTGTCAGTGAGTCCCTACGATCTGCGATTGGGTCTGAATTAATTTCTTGTTCTTGACTTGTCGTCATTTTTCCCTTTTTTTCTTTAGAAGAAAAGAAAATAATTCATTTTCAAATTTCTTGTTTTGAAGCATAAAACAATAAAAAAAAACATGAGAGTCTGAGCTAGGGAGTGCTTGAAAGTCCAGTAATCATGAAAGTTATTTAGGGCCCCCCTCTAACACAGGGGATAAACACAAGGTCACGTAAGGAAAGGTAGCAGAGATAACCCCTCCAAAGCCGGACCAAGCGTAGTGGGGAACACATATAGAGGGCTTATCTTTGGATTTCGTTGATCACATTTTCCACAGAGCTTCATGGGTCTCGGATCCATTCAAGGTCCTCAACAGTCTTCCATAACACTTTCTTTCGATACCCTTGATAGGTTTTGGGCTTGATACCCTTCTCATTGTGGTCCACCCGACTGTTGACTGTACCCGCCTGGTGACTGTTTGCGCACTGACAACCTAGTTGCCTTTACCTTAGTGACTTACAGAGGTGATTGCGGGGGTATACCGTGGTACCTAGGGCAGACATCAAGCCATGCTTTGCAGAGTATACCCAGAGGGTGCTTCTGTATTCAGGTTTCACTTTCACCGGTAAGTTGCTCTAGTGTTGGTTGGTGTAACTGTTCTTCCTACTAGCTAGTGATCTGCATGTCTTATCCCATAGGAGTTGTTTCTAGTGTGTGCTGGTTTTTAACGTTAATAGAAATCCCTAGTGTGTCATTGATATTCTCACACTGTGGAGGATCAAGAGATCCTCCAATCACAAAGGCTTCTTGGCCTGTCACCGGTTAATTTGGATCCACCCCCGCCACTGCTAAGGAGAATACTAGAACAACAAGGGTCTTTTGAGGTGATCGAGCCATAGGAAACTGAGCCTGACCCATCTCTGAGAGGAGAAAATTTGATTCTGTAGGAACCAACCATTGTTGAACATAGAACATAAGATCTTGGTCCTTATAATCCTCCAATCACTAATCTATCGACATCCATCGTCGTACAGGCCAAACCTTACGAGTGTCAGGTAGTGTCACAAGCAGTGATGGAGACAAATGTTGCTACTTCTTGAGGGAATTATCATAATCCTTTTATGGTTGTCACCACAAGGGGTGTTCCGCCTCCTAACCAACCGTCACCGGTCCGGACCACCATGGTCTCGACTGCCTCTACCTTGGGCAATGGTACGATTCAATCTATGGTGCCAATCACTGCTCCTTTCACCCAGAGTGTGACAGGCCCTCCAGTTTCATACGGGATGCCTGGCTTCGATGAAAAATATGTCCTCTCCTACTCCACTCTACAGACTTTAGGTCTGGGGGTAGGGAGCTCTAACACTCCTCTGCAAGGATCCATGGGGGGCACTTCAGCTCCCTATAATGCTTTCCCTTATGGATGGGGTCATATACCTCCTTTGTCCCCTTTTCTCTACAGTGCTCACCAGCACTCCGTTGGGCCGAACGTCAATTATAGTTCGTTTGGAGCAGGTAGTCAAGGAATTCATTCTTATATAATTCTGGTAGGTTCAACACCATTCTATTGGTTTGAATTTTTTGGTAACAACACATTCTTGTCAGTTTCCGTCTTGGCTGGGGGCTACCTCGATTATGGACAACAAAATCCTATGTAGGGTACTATTCCTGCACAGGGGGAAAACTTAGGGATTCCTTCCTCACAAGGAATTAGGAATCCATGGCAGGGATCATTTCCCTTGTCAGGGATGCCGATCGGGAGAAACCCCTTCCATAGCCAATGGAACCCTGGGTAAGGCTCAACACCTATGCCTGTCAGATCGGCAGGGGGAAACCCTTCCCAAAATCCTTGGAATGCGATGCAAGACAAACCCTTTATGTCCTATTACGGGAGTCAGTCGATGACGTATCAATAAGAACATAATCCGTACACTAGTCACGACCATGGTTATTACCAGAACCCTGGCCAGAAACCCAAATTTTCCTGGCAACTTGGTGCCAGCCAAACTCTAGGATCCTTTTTCCCTGGTTATAATCAACAACCCAAATTACCTTTTCTAGCAACTCTGCACTTTCCAGACTTGACAAGGTTATTAAATGACCCCATCTGCCATGATCCACATTGACCTCCTATGATGAACAAGTTTCCTTCGGACATTCCAAAGTTCAATGCTAAGCCTAACGAAGATTCAGCTGATCATGTGACTACCTTCCATTTATGGTGCTCGTCCAACTCTTTGAGAGACAACTCTGTCCAGTTGTGTTTGTTTCAATGCACTCTCATTGGGAGTGCTGCGAAATGGTACATTGAGCTCAACTGCTCAATATACTCTTCCTTTGGTGAATTGGCAATGGATTTCTTAAACAAGTTCCAATTACCTATGAGATACAACGTCGACACCGAATTGCTAACCAACTTTTAGCAGAAAAAAGAAGACCATATCTCAAATCACATCTAATAATGGAGATGGCGAAAGAGTTTGATAAAACTACCAGTCCCACTAACATTCTTGCTTGAGTGGTTGCTTAAGTCTTTGGTACCCCAGTTATTTAAAGATGTCGCAACCTCGGGGGTATTTTAAGAAGAAGAAGCGATAATGAGAGCTCAACAACTAGAGCTGATTTACTCTCAATCTAGTTTACTTTACGAAGTTTTTCCAGATGCACCGCGATCGATACTTGACAAGACTAGAAAGAGATCTGGACCACATGCCAATGGTATTGTTGGTTCAACGTAAACAAAGCCTGCTGATTAGATATCAAATCAATTGCAGCAATTGTCAATACAACAGACAATGACCAGCCAGACCACTGGTTTATCTTCTCCCCCTACTCAAACGTTGGATGTACGCAGTGTGCAATAGAAAAACCTGAAGGCCACCTAGCAGCCTAACGGAAAGAAGAAACAACGAAAGAAGGGTAAGGGGGATAAGAAACCTACCAATAATGCGGGCGGGGGCAACAAAAAAAATAAGAAGTCGAAGTATCCGTGTAATATTTGCACGAAAGACCACCTGACTCACTAGTGCCCTCGGCTTGCGGAGGCCTAGAAGTTATTGGCATAGTAGAAGCCTGCCATGTTAACAAATCCATTTCCACATGGGAAACATTTAACTCAAGCCTCTTCAAGCGCAGAAGGGGGCAGTCAGGGACCCCCTCTGTCTGCGAGTAATCCTTTGTACATGAATGTGTACATGATGAAAGGTAGCATTGACATACCAACTAGGACACACGACTATGAAATGACAAACACCTCCGAGAAGGTTAAAGAAGCCGAAAACCCATCTCTTCCTCTCTAGATTGAGAATATGTTGGGAGAAGCAATGACACACATCCCAAAAGGTGCGTTCAAGAAAGTTTCACACAACCCAAACGCAAGGGCTACCCAGAACTACTCTGTGGTGGAGGATTTGTCACAAAACCCTTGTGCGATGTCTGCTTTGGAAGTCCTCCAGAGCTGCCCTTCCCAGAGAAAGGATATGTTAGCTACCTTAGGATCTATTGAGACTTGTAATCTAGGAACGATCATGCTTGATACAACCAAATTAAAACCTCGTCTTCCTTACCACATGGCGTTTCAGATAGTAGTGGCTTACACCACGAAAAATTTTACTCAAAACATTTTTTGCATGGTGGTTGATGAGGGCACATCGACATGCGTGATGTATTTGGCATGTTTGAAGGCCATTGGCCAACCCATTTTGTCTCCATCACCTACTCTTCTTACCGCTTTTTACGAGTGTTCATTCCGACCACATGGAATCATCCCTTCTTTCCCCATGCAGTTAGGGGGAAAGACCGTGTGCATCAAGGTTGAAGTGGTCGATGTGTCTCTCAACTACAATCACTTGTTAGGAAGGATTTGGACCTATGCTATGCAAGCAGTGGTCGTGATAGTTTTTCGGGTCCTGTTGTTTCCACACAAGGGTCGGATCGTGTCCATTGATCAATTATACTTCTTTTGTCTTGATGCTTCATCGGGGGTATCCACGGTCTCGATGATTTATAACCCTCAACCCGACATCATTAACGTAAGGGTTGGTTTGTGCCCACCTTTGATGGTACTTCTGATTACCCTCCTCCGACCCACAATGCCCATTACATATCGACTGTCCCCGACCAACCTAGGGCTGAAATCTTTCAAATCGCGTCGTTTCACACGACTTACTTTAATGATCCGTGGAATCTTCCTTCCCCATCAGCTACGATGGAAGGGACAGGGCACCATGGCATGGCCATGCCTTTGTCTGTGATAGAAATTGTGTACTTTATAGTCCAACAATCTTCCGTCGACCCTGATCCGACTCCAGCACAGGAGTTAGATCCAGTTCTCAAGCCTATTTGGGCTCAAGGTTCCCTTGCTGATACTGATTCATTAGACTTAGTCTTGCCCTCAGACGAGGTGATTATTAAGGCAATCACTAGTCCAGATAGAACCTAGGATGATCTCCATCACATATCTTATTTTCTCCTAGAGTTAAGAAGAATTGAAGCAGGAGAATTCACTCTAACTATGACTTAGATATAAGGCTTGTCCTATCAATCCTTTGGCTACGCATGTCATTTACATTGAGTGAAATATGGAAACCATCGCTACAACGATACTTATTGATATCTTCGTCGGAGCAGATTTCTCCCTCGAGGAGATTCGAATCTACATGGATTTATTTAAATAATTCCGCGACGTGTTTTCCTGGTCTTACGAGGAAATTCCAGGCATATATCCAAGAATCATTGAACATGAAATCATGACATATCCTGATGCCAAGCCAGTCTGGTAGAAGCTTCATCCAGTTAATCCCAGGAAAGAAATAACCATTAAGGCTGAAGTAGAGAAACTACTCAAATTTGTTTTCATCTACCCCATTCAATTGACTCAATGGGTGTCAAATCCCATGCCAGTCAACAAAAAGCAGGGTACAATTCGTGTATGTATGGACTTCCGTGATTTGAAAAAATCTGGTCCAAAGGATGATTTCCCCATGCCATTTATTGACCAAATAGTCGATGAATGCGCAGGTTGCAAGGCCTTTTCTTTCATGGATATTTTTTCGGGATACAATTAGATACAGATCAAACCTGAAGACCAACACAAAACCACTTTCATTTGTCCGTGGGGTACATTCGCTTATCGTAATATGCCTTTTGGTCTGAAAAATGATGGAGCTACTTTTTAGCAGGCCATGTCTTTTGCTTTCCACGACCTCAAACACATAGTCGAGGCTTATCTTGATGATTTAGCATCATGATCTCGTAAGAAAGTTGATCATCCAACACACCTCTGACTTATCTTTGAGCGATGTCACTACTACCAGATTCACTTGAATCCAAACAAATGCAGTTTTTGTGTAACATCAGGTCATCTTCTTGGTTTCATAGTTTCGACAACAGGGATCATGGTCAATCCTATAAAGGTTGAGGCAATAGTTCAGTTTCCTCCCCTGTGCACAATCCCTCAGCTTCAGAGTTTACAGGGAAAAGCAAACTTCTTACGACGTTTCATCGCAAAATATGCCGAGATCACAAAGGGTTTCATTCATTTACTGAAGAAGGATGTTTCTTTTCATTGGGATGAAGCTGCTCAATGCTTATTCGAAGCATTGAAACACACTCTCACGTCTACCTCTCTGCTTCGACCACCCAATTATAATAAATATTTCTTATTGTACTTGGCCACTGCAGAGTCGACCATCGACATGGTCTTGGTTCAGGAGGATGATTTTCTCTCAGAATACGTGATCTATTACTTGAGCTGAGGCCTGGTTGGATCAGAACTCAATTATTCCCATGTTGAAAAACTTGTGTTGGCAGCCGTTCATGTTGTCCAACGATTCTGTCATTATATCTTATTTCGCAATACCACCATCATTTACGTTGTGAATCCATTTCAATATGTGTTGACACGATGTGTAATCGACAGAAATATTAGTAGATGGATAGTTATCCTCCAATAATTTGACTTGGATTTTGTCTTGGCAAAATCCAAAAAGTCATTGGTCTTCACGGAACTCATTTCAAAAATTTCGGTCAAATCAGGTGATGTTATACCCGAGGAGTCGCCTATTAAAGGAGACATGTTTTTGATCCCATCTTTAGACCCTTGGTATGGAGATATACTAGTCTATCTCCAGACTTTGAAGTGCCCCACCTCTAATTCTCGTGATGAGCGTCACCATATACGCCATTAGGCCAAGAACTATCTCATAGTCGAGGACACTTTGTATCATCGAGGTGTAGATTGCATCCTTTGTTGGTGTCTCACTCATGAATAAGTGAAAATCGTGCTTAATGATTTCCACACTAGAGCATGTGGTGGTCATTTGTCTGGGTTGACAACAACCCAAAATATTCTACGAGCCGATTACTTTTGGCCGACATTAATCAAAGATTGTGTTGAATCGGTCAAGAAGTGCCACCTGTGTCGGGTCTTCTCTCGGAAGATGAGGGCACACACTGCTCCCATGTTTCCCGTCATCACAATTGGTCCCTTCACCAAGTGGGGGATTGATTATGCTACATGCAACCCTCCTTCTGCAAGAGGGCACTGTTATATCATCTTAGCAGTAGACTACTTCACAAAGTGGGTCGAAGCTATGCCAACGTTTAAAGATGATGGCGAGACAACACCTCTCTTTTTGTTTAACCAGATAATAACAAGGTTTGGCATCCCAAGAGAGATTGTCACTAACCATGGCAGTCACTTTCAAAACAATATGATGTCTGAGTTAACGTCAAAGATTGGGTTGAGGCAAGAACATTCGTCACCCTACTACCCCCAAGCGAATGGTCAGGTGGAAGCTATGAATAAGTCCTTTAAGACTATTTTACAGTAAACGATCAATTCGGCCAAGTCAAACTGGCATTTGATGTTGTACTCCGCGTTATGGGCCTACCGAACATCTGTTAAGACTGCAACCGGTTTCTACCTTTTCAACTCGTTATGGGCTGGAAGCAGTCTTTCCTATAGAGTGCCAGATCCCCTCTATAAAATTGGCAGTACAATTATTTCTAGACACTTCACCACTTGAAGAGCGTTTATTATATCTTGAGAAGCTCAATGAGCAGCGTTGGGATGCATCCTTGGCTAACGAGGCTCACAAAAAAAAATTCAACTGTCAATATGATCGGTCCATCCGTCCTTAGATTTTATCTAAAGGCGACCTTGTCCTAGTATATGACCAAGATAAGGACCCCCTGGGGGCAGGCAAGTTCAAACCCATGTGGTTCAGACCTTTCATCGTGAAGGAGGTTCTAAAGAAGGGCACTTATCGTCTGGTGGACTTTGAGGGAAATGCTTTGGCTGAGCCTAGAAATGGGCTCTACATAAAGAAGTATTAATCATAGGTGGGTCACCTTGGGTGACTTCTTGTAACATATGTATAGTCTTATAAATTTTATTTTTAGTTTTTTTCTTTTTGGTTTTATGGACGTGCCATTTTTTATGTCATCTTTTTCACTATGGCATATGTCAAGTGAATCAGAGGTGTTCGTTGGGTTTGTAGACGGTGCTAGCCGACACACTCGGACTCTTGCTTCCAAATCTTGGGTGATTTTCACACCTCAAGGCTAGTTGCTATCTTCAGGAGGTATATGTTTAGGTGACACCACAAACAATGTCACCGAATACAACGCATTTTTAGAGTTGCTTCGTGACGCCTTTCTACATGGTATCTCTCACCTCCAGGTCTACTTAGATGCTCAGCTGGTTGTGTCCCAGTTAAATGGGGTTTACCACATTTACGATCCTACACTACACTAACAGTTCCTTAGGATATGTCTCTTAGAATGAAGCTTTGATTACATTACGTATATCCATGTTCCTAGGAGATTGAATCAAATCACATATACTCTAGCTAATCATGTATTAGATTGGCATATTGCACACATGTAAGAAAAAGCACAAACACGCACATGTAAATACATTTTTAAAATAGATGTAATCCATAAGACGTAAAAATATGTAAAATATCCATATATATCAAAAATATTAGAGTACATGGGTGGGCGCAAGCACCTCAAAAATATGTCTAGTAAGAGTCACGGGGCTTATGCCCTCAAAAATATACAAAACGTGCTCTCGTCACGTAGGTAGTCCATCCTAGCTAAGGGTGGGGCTTGTTGGCCCTGCCATAATGAACAACGACGTTTTCCAAATGCCAAAAGAGCTGGACCCAGGTCCGTGGCACCCCAACTGCATGAGGTTGCATCGACGGTGGGAGATCCTCGATCTCCGCCATAGAGACTATATGAGTGAGCGCGGTGAGGTTCCACTCCACCTGTCTCAATACTCTCTCAGCCTCTCCGGCTAGAGGCCCCCCTACTACTGCTACTGGTCTGGCGGCTACTGCTGGTCCTGCCTCTGGTCAAGGATGCCGCCTGGTCCTCGAGAAGTCTTCTGGATGCATTGGTCCCACATCTATACATAATAGATACATAAGTGTTAGATACTCTGGTATACAAAAAAATGATATATATAAAAAGACATACAAATTAAATAACTTTGAAAAGAAAACTTACCCATCTCTCCTCGCTCCTCTCCGAGAGGTACAGGCATGTCAAGATCCCTAGAGAAATTGATCCCGTCATAGGGGTAGTCCTCTATTGTTGGAATCTGCCATGACCACCAGTCAAAAAATTTATCATCAAAGGCCTCGATGGTCCTCCCTCCCCCCTGTCACGACAACAATGTCGTCCATATGCATAGCGCTGGGAGAGAGTCCTCGCACCCTCGTATAGTCTCTCGAGGATTGAGACTGGGTACCCTCTCGAAGAAAAAGGAACACAAAACAGTCCCAAACCTGAAGTTTTGGTGCTCCGATATCCAACACTCTGTTAGCTGTCTCTTCATGCAATCCAACATGGTTGTACTCCAGTCGAAATTCTGTGCATTTAAGCACTGTACTACACAATGCATGTGCGCCTGAGAATCCTGATGCAAAGCCATGGATCCAGTGATCCACCCAATGAGTAGAACTATAACTTTGAGTGATCAATTGCTGATCTTATGTATAGGCACCTAAGAACCTACTTTCTCAGTACCAACCTCGCAATGGAGTCCAATCAACTCCTCAATGTTGTGAGGCCCGGGGGGGAAAGTACACAAGTTGACTGGATCCCCTCTCCTCGAGAGACTAGTTAGGAAGTAAATGTCTTCAGTCTTTGGAGTCAATGACTGCCCCTCGAGCATGAATGCCTCTATGTCAGGATGCCAATAATCTATCAAAGCATTCAACAACCTGGGTTGTGCCCTCATAAACAGACACTGGAATAACTTTAATAACCCGCATTGTGATAAACCAGGGATAGCAACAGGTTCCTCTGAGACCAAAAAATCAATGTCCTAATGCTCCCTCTCTCTCCAATGAACATACATCCTACAAAATTCCAAAGTTTGGAGAGTTAAATCTTGCCTTTTTATTTTTACCACTTGTTGGAGGGTGTACGCGGGCTGTCTTGGCAACAATCACATGTGCACGTGGGAAAATTATCTTCTGCCCACGTGTACACTTGGGTTGTGCTTGGACACCCCACATACACGCAAGGCCGACCTCTTTAAAGGTCAACGCCACCCCAAAAAACAAAAATAAATGAATAAATGAATAATTGAAGAATGGAAATGCAAGAGAGGCTAGTTTGTACTTACGTGGTCCAAGCGGAAGTTCGTTTCATCCACTGAAGCTCCCAGAACAAACTCTTTCGGCAAAGTTTTTTTTTTTTTACTTTTGGTCAATTCTCAATTTACAATGGTGATAATGAGCTGCTAGCATTCTATTTATAGACTTTTGGCCCCTTTTTGTCATTTTTTGGACCCTTTTGTCATTTTTTCCTAGCTTGAAAATCATTTACTATGGTTCTTGAGTTTCTTGGGGGATGTTACGATAAATGTTAGTTTGGGTATTTGGAAAGGTTTTTGAGAGTTGGGTCATCTTTAAAGGTCTTTTGGTAAAAAGTCATTTTTCCAACTTTGTGCATGTAAGATAGGATTCCACCTCCACATGTTGCACCTCGTTTTCTTTTTCGCTTTGCCATAGGATCGATCCCACTGAATTGCGACACAAAACCCTCAATCCTACTCTAGAAGTGTCGTAATTTATTGGTAGAGCCTACCTTCACATAGATGCCCTAGGTAAATCCTGGTTGCATTTTGGTGTCCATGCCATCGTTAATGATTATAGGCTCGGGAGTCCTTGTTAGTTGTTCCTAATTACAAGTTTGAGCCTCACTTGCATGATTCATTATCACTTTTTACCTCACCCTCAGGACTCCCAAAAACAACGGGTCTTCTTTTAAGCCCTTTTTAGACCCTATAAACATTAAAATATTGCCGAGCGATCTTGTTGTCCTTCATGCTCGCCAAACTAAAATTTTAAGGCACATCTGTCTGGCGGTAGTTTATCCCTTTTTCGGTCCAGACGGTCAAATGTATGAGCAAAGGTTTACTCTAGGAGCTTCATTTCTCTAGAAGAGTATTCTCAGGTATAGATTTAACCCTTTTTCGGGCATGAGGGACTAAATTTACGGAAAAGGAACCCCCATGGAGTCCCTAGTTAAGCTCTTTTGAGACTCCCTAAAATTGAAAAGATTGTCGAGTGACCTTGTCTCTTCACACTTGTTAAATTGGTCTAGAAGAACATCCCTTATGGAGTCCATAGTTAAGCTCTTTTCAGACTCCTTGAATATGAAAAGATTTACAAATCATATTGTCTTTGTCACACTCATTAAAATGATTTGAATAGACATCTGTTTGGTGCTAGTTTACCCCTTTTTCGAGCCGACTAGACTACCTTCGAAAAAGGTACCTCAGTAGAGTCTCCTTTTATGCTTTTTCAGACTCTTTAAAAATGAAAAACCGTCGAGCTTGCCTTTTCTAGGCTTGTTAAAATTACATTGAAGGAAGTTATCATTGTGTCTTATTAATCGAAATTGCATCCTTGCGTCTTTGGCCTAATGCTGACTCCATGTTGCTCTCAATTGAACCATTTGAAGCATGTCTTATACACAAGCCTTGTAGCACTTTGCCTTTGTGTCTTTACACCTTGACCCATGGAGTATTTTTCCCGAGTGTCCTTTTCCTGCATATGTCCCCTTGCTCTGAGCATCAATGTGTTCCTTACGCTTGGAAATAACATGTCTATGACACTTGATCCTCCTTTGTAACATAGCATTCTTTTATTCTTTTTCAAAGCTTCCCAAAATTATTGAAAAAGAAAAAAAAAAATCAAATATACCCCAAAAAGAGGAAGGGAAAAGTATTTTCTTTTTGTTAACAACACAATGAGTCGCCCTTGGACAAAGCACATCCTTCCATTTGTTCATCAATCCCTAGGATTCGATATGACCTTAGGAAGTTGTTCTCTCTACATAGAGTTGTGTCCTCCTTCATTTGGTTATCCTCCCAAACATTTGAAGAGTTCGTGTTGCCTCATGCATCGTGAACTTATGTCAATACCATGCTGCCTAAGTCTCATATTTTGTCATGCTTTTGTCCAAGGGAAGTTTTACTAAACTCGAGTCGACCCTTCTATAGTTTGTCTCTTGTCCTCATGCCCAACCACCCTGAAAGTCCTATCAAGTCCTTGCTCAAAATCCATGAAGTTCTCTGCCTGATCATTGAGATCCTCTTGTCTATTCCCGATGAGCCGTCAAATACCTCTGGGTAGTGAAGTCATACAATGATATTACACTCCTACTTGAGTTTTGAATATTTTGAAGTTATTGCTCGAGCTCTGAAGACCTCATATCCAGCCGTCAGACAACATTGGCTTCTTGAATATGGATACTATACATGTATATATTTTGATTTTGAGATGTAGATCCATTGTATACTGCTCGCAACAACACTTTATATAGTTATATGACATGGATCTACAGTGTATTTGATTGGCAACCATTATTTTATTTCATCCCGAGCATGGGTATGCCCGCCTCAGTGAGACAAATTGTTATTTTGCAGATGGCACCTCCCAAACTCTAGTCCCTGGGATCACTCGCTCCCTACATTGGTGAAGATTTGTAATGTATTTTGGCCATTAGATGCTCTTCTAACCTCACACATTAGGGGGCATCTATTATAACCCTAAACTGCACCAGACATGCATACCTAGCATCATTCCATCTTACTTGCTATATTTGTCAAGCCATCATTGAAAAACTCTTTTAAAAACCATTGTTTTGAAGGTGTATGCGCCCTACACCACTACTGCCCATGTACACATGCTTGTTGCACCACTACATCTCGTGTACACTCACAAAAAATCATGAAAAATGAAAATTGAATATGGATACGGGTTTTTGGGCTGTTACTTAACCATTTGACCACCCATAGCCAGTCACCCCAACCGTTACTATCTCTTTTGGCCTATAAAAGAAGGTGTTGGGGCCCCATTCCAAGGAGAAGCACGAGAGCATAGAAACTCTTCCCATTTCAATATTCCCCCATTGCCCCAATATTTTGCAACCACATTGTGAGTTTGAGCCAGAATGCCATCTTCCTCCTTTGCAAATCCTTTCCATTTCCCTAGAGAGAACTGAAGAGAAGAAGAATACGTAGAAGCAGTTGGTGCATGGTGAAGAGCAGCCCAGGACCAAGTTCAAGGAGCAGTTCCGGTCTCATGTTGTAAACGAATTTTGTGAGATTAATATAAATAAGTACTTTTTCTATCCCGCCAAATGACGTCTAAAATATTTATGATTTGTTTACATTTCTTGGTTATGATGTCTAACCCACTAATCCACACATAGAATGCATGCTTGTAGTTTCTTGTTTATCTTTTGGTGAATGCAGGTCAGCCTTAGGAGGAGGACACTTACATTCAGGAAACAACCGAGCACAAAAGGATCAACACTGGATAGAGAGTTTAAGGTATGCCTATCAGATCCTTGTACTTTGTCTTTTATGTATGATTATGGGATAACGTCTGGATAGTTGGGAAAAAGTAGGAGACTTTAGACGGTTAGCTCTACCTACATTTTAGAACCCTGGTGTAGTTCGTAGAGGGGTTTTCCCACTATAGCATCAATGGTTCAGCCTTAAAGGATGCAACATTATTAGTGATGATTCTGTTTGAACGACCAAACCTTGCCATAATATCTTCGAGAAAACCAATGATTACTTTGTGAGAAGCATTCCTTGTGGGAATAACTTCTATCCATTTGGTGAAATAATTTGTTCAGTGAAGATCCACCTATGCTGACTTCTTGAAGAAGGATGAATTTCCCCAATAAAGTCCAACCCCCACTACTGAAAGGTTCCTAAAGCTACCACAGGCTTCAATGGGAAAGTCTTGAGCTGTTGCTTCCCAAAGAAATTTTGACACTTAATACAAGCCCTGATATTTTCATAGACATAAGTGAATAGGCTAGGCTAAAAGTATCCAGCCCTAAGAATTTTATAGGTTGTGGTTCTCCAGAAGTGATGTCCCCCACATCGGCTGTCATGAAAATAAAACATAATATTTTGGGCCTCTCGTGGGTTTAAACATCTCAGGAGTACTCCTAGAGGGTCTTTCCAATATAAGACCTGGTCAATAAGAAAATATCTAATTTCTTTGATCTTTAAGTCTCTAGCCTTTCTCTTCCCCATTCCATCATGGGGCCTTAACTCTTGCAGAAAAAATATAATGTCTTTGTACCAAGCACATCCTGCCAATGGAGGGTTGTCCTGAGAACTTTTATCAGAAAACTCAGCTTGCTGATTTTCTGAGCAGGTGTTGATGAAGTTAACCCCCAAAGCTCTGCAATTAGATTTTACCAATAGCTTGGCTAAACCTTGGCATTTAACTATTTTGGTGGGCTTTATTTCCAGATCAAATTCTAGTATTTTGGCAATCCACTTGCTCCTTTTTCCATCTATGTCAGGTTGGATGAGAATGTCCTTCACTGAAGCTGAAGGGACAAATGCAATGATCTTTGAATGTAGAACATAGACTTTAAAATATTTGAGAGATTTCACCAAGGCATATGCCTGTTTATCCATGATGTCATATCTGGTCTCAGCATCCCTCAGTGCTCTGCTGAAAAAGGAAATGGGTTGCTCCAGCCCTTCAACATTCTTCTGCAATAAAACAGTTGCCACTCTGTCAAAAGAGGCAAAGGAAAAAATCAGAAAATCCTTGGAATAATCTGAACACATTAGCACAGGTGCCTTAGTCAATGCATTCTTGATTTGGTTGAGGGATTCTCTAGACTCAACAGTCCATTTTACTTCTTTCCCCTTCCTGAGCATAGCTATGATATGCTTTATCAATTCAACAAAATTTGAAACAAACCTTCTCAGAAAATTAATTTTGCCCAGGAAGGACTAAACCTCCTTCCTGGATCTGGGAAGTGACAAGGTTGGGATAGCTTCCACCTTGCTTGAATCAATCCTGGCCCCCTTAGCTGATACTATGTGCCCCAAAAATTTTCCGTCTTGCATGGCAAACAATGAATTTTTGGGATTTAGGGAGAGACTGAACCTTCTGCATTTCAAGAATACCTTTCTCAGATACTAACAATGTTCTTTATCAGACCTAGAGAAAACTGTAATGTCATCCAAATAGATGACCACAAATGTATCCCTTTCTCCAATGAAGTTGATGTCCATGGCATGTTGGAAGGTTTCTCCTGCATTCATCAGTCTAAAGGGAATTTTGGCATACATGAATGTGCCCCAAGGAGTGGTGAAGGTCGTCTTTTCTCTATCTTCAGGAAGGACAAAAATCTGATTATAGCCAGAAAATCCATCAATCATGGAAATACTGGATGCACCTATCACCCTCTGCAATATGTGTTCCATCTTTGGCAAAGGGTAATTGTCCTTGTTAGAGCTTCTGTTCAGGTTTCTGAAATCAACACAGAGTCTGATTTCTCCATTCTTCTTCCTTACTGGGACCAAGTTGGCTACCCATTCAAAATATCTCAAGGGGACAATGATCTAGGTGTCCAAGAGCGTTTTTACCTCCCTCTCCATAATAGGCAGCAACATAGGATTTATTTGTCTCAATTTTTGCCTAAATGGTTTGGCCTCCTCTTTCAATGAGATCTTATGCTCAATGAAATTGGTGTCATGTGTTCTGAGATCTTCATAGGTCCAAGAAAACACATCAACGAATTATTTTAATAACTCAACATACTTGGCCTTTTTCTCCCTCGACAAGCTACTTGAAAACTTGACAAACTTTGGATCCTCCTCTGTGCCAATATTGCACTCATCCACATCAACATTCTCATTTGAAATATTTCCCTTTACTGCCACATGATTTCTGTCAAATAGTCTTTCCAAAGGAACTAGTCCCTTTGGGATATGATTTCTAGGCAGCTAGACAATATGATGATTAGCAATTTTGTTCAGAAAAGAATCATCATGAGGATTTATTTAAGCATCAGGATATTGATCAATGTGTAATGCAAAAAACTCATCAACGGTCTTTAGAAACCTTTTGATTTCAAGATCATCCTCAAACACTTTCCAATACTTGACATTGTCAGGTATAGAGGGCCTATATTTCACTTCTATATCATACCTGAGTTTAGGTAGCAGAGGGACTCTGAAATTACTTGTTGAAACAACCAGAGAATCAACCATGGAATTCTCTTCTCTTGGGACAAGCAAAATGTTGAAAGATGAGAAAAAAGTGTCAACTAGATCCCAAACTTCATTTCTGTAACTTCTAGGCCGAGGGTGTTTGGTTTGATAAATATTTTTGATTTGATGGACAATTAATTCAACATCCAAAAACACTGATATCTCTTCAATCCCCATATCTTTTGCATCCCTCAAACCCAAAACAAGAGCTTCATATTTTGCCACATTATTGGTAGTTTCAAATTCTAACTTGTAGGACATAGATATAATTTCTTGAACAGGTGAAACAAGGACCACTCCAACACCAACACCTTCCCTAGAAGAAGCTCCATCAAAGAACATTTTCCAAACAAAGGTAATTGGGGGAGAATCTTCACAAAGAGTAAGGGACTTCTTTTTGATTTCAATACTAGGGGGTTCAGGGGCATCAGTGAGCTGCAATAAGATGGATCCCATATCAATATCAAGTGAAAAAATAGGATGGTTGGTGGGGTCTTCTTCATCACTAATAATATAGGCCAAATGAGCTTCTCGGTATAGTCTTCTATGCTCCCCCCCCCCAAACACAAGAATGGTATCATATGTGAGGTCCATCTGCAATTTTCCCCCAAGTCTCTTTATCCAAGATCTTGACAAGAGCATGCCAAACTTGGGGGGAACATCAGCTACTACGATATCCATGACCACACTCTTCATGGGCAACTGAAACAAGGTCACAACTAGGTCTTTGATGATCCCAAGACATTGCACTTTCCTTGAATCAAAAGAATACAAGTCATGATAAGCTTTTGTGATTTCTAGTCCTAGTTCGTCCATGACAGTTTTGGGCATGAGATTATGAGATGCCCTTGATTCCATCAAACAATTATGAGGTACCTTGTCATGTATGTTCAACGAGGTGTAGAAGGGAGGGGATGGATCATCTCTATCTTCTATCGAGGGACCTAAGATAACTGTTGGTTTTTCATCTTGAAGATTCATCAAGTCTGTGGAATAAGATGAAAGTTTGGGTTGCAACAACTTAGAGAGGGACCTTTTAAAATCTTCGTGCTTGAATAGCTCTGAAAGGGGCACATGGATCCTAATCTTTTGAATTCCATGCTCAAAGTTAAAATAGGAGGGGTGCTTCATAATTTCTTTCACTTCTGGGACATGACCTTTGGCTATGGGCGAGGGGTTTTGAGTTTTCTTCTCCTTGCTGCTGTTTGCTGCGTCTTTAGCAGGTTTCTCTACTCTGGAAGGTTGATCGGGGATGTAAGACTTCCCTTCTTTCTTCTTAGACCTGAGATTATATTTATTGGGACTATTATTGGTCTTCTCCCCTTTACTCAGTTCATTTATTTGGTTGTCCATGAGGGACTCCTCATATGCAGATTGGGTCAAATGGGGAAATGGGGAGGTGTCTCCAAGACAATGGATTTCAGGATCAAGCTCTTCTTCCTCCCCTTCTTCATCAACAATGAGGTTATTTTGGAGAGGGGTTTGGATTTTCTGATCATCCCTATCTTTGTTTCTGGGATCTCTTGGGAGTATCTGAGGGGTATTGTTTGGTCTTCTAAAGTTGCCTCTGTTTTCATTATTTTGGGCACTCTTATAACTATGTTTCCCTTCAAATTTCATCTTCTCCATTTCCGCAAAAAGATATTTCACTAGCTTGGTCAATTCATCTACTTGAGGATGGGATGCAGAGGAACTAGAGGTTGAAGCTTCAAATCTCCCCCTTCCTCTGTCTTTATCAGCTTTATTCATGATTCCGTCAACTTCCAACACATTGGAGTCTACTTCGAGGGCTGCATCTTGCATATGAGCCAAGGAAGTAGTTGTTCTTTCTCTTAACAGGAGGTAGAAATCAGGGTCAAAAGTACTAGCACAAGTAATTTTAGCAGAGGATTCTGTAGGATTTATCTCAGCGGGGATCTTATTGTACATTTTGTTGAATCCATGGATGATTTTAGGGGCTAAATTTCACTCATGGGTAATTTTACATGGTTTTTACCAAAAAAATATTCGTTATTCTAAAAATGATTCATCCAAATTTTATAGGATAAAATTATTTTACCTTAAAATTTGACAAACTTTTATACAAACTATATAAAATCCTTATAAATTTGAATATTTTTACAAAAATATTGCCAAACATTTGATAGTTGGTATATGAAGTATTGTAAGATTCGCCAAGGTTTATACATTTTAAAATAAATTTACATCCTTAAAATAATCCCTGGTTGAATCTTTTGGAGAAGTCAGAGACAGACTCTCCCTCCTTTCTCTTTAGGGACCCGAACTCTGTGATATAATACATAAAATCCTTTTTATCCCCCCACTATCTCAAAAAAACATCATCTAAAGCCTCAATCCCAGCAATGGATCCAGGGGTCAATCCCCTAAACCATTTCCTAGACTCACCATCAAGGCTCTCGACAAAGACTCTCATCCACACATCCTCGTTTTCAATATTTAGATTGTCTGCATAACTGTAGAAGGAAAAAAGGTGCTATTCGGTAGTTATGTCTTCTTATCTAATGAATTTGGGCATGTATTTTAGGTAGTCTCCAACAATGAGAGCATTCATTGGCTAAGGTATGATTAAAGGGGCATATGTTGTAGCCACTATGGCATCCATTATGTTCCTAGGGGGATTAGCACCTTCCATAGGGATGATAGCTGAAGGAGAACCAATAGGAGATGGAGCTCGAACAAGGGAGACTGGGGGTGTGTTCCTGGGAAGAAAGGGAAACAACAGAGGATCTGAGGAAAAAGCTACAGGGCTTGAGGGAACAGAGGTTTCCATTTCTGAAAAATCAACAACTCAAACAAGGGAGTAGTGAAATTGGGAGAGGGGAAATTAGCAGGAAACTCCCAAAATTTAAACTTCTAGAAGCTCCAACAGATGGTGTAATAGGAAAATGAGAAACAACTATTGGAGTTGCTATATGAGGATGGTGAAAATCATCAAAAATACCTGGTTCAACAGTCGAAGTACCTTCTTGGAGGATCTTTCATCTTCTGATGAATTTCTATGGGTCAGCTTCAGGTGTTGCTAAAGGCAGTTGTGAAGTAGACCTCGTGTGTCTGCCTCTGGAATCCACATTTGAAACAATGGAGTCGTAACAATGGAAAATTTCAATCTTCAATGTACCGAGTTCTGATGTACCTTCAGAATCAATAGGATTTGTCGTTCAATCCCAAGGAAAATATTCAATTCATCCCCGACAACGACGCCAGAAAAGTTAGCACTAGAAGTCGCCTTTGGATTGCGATAGAGGTAAGCCCAGTACCCATCAATTTTTATGTCACAATGAATAAATTTAAGGGGGGTCTAATGGATGCAAACTCATGATGATATCTCTTTAACTCAGAAAACTGGGTTGATATACACATGCATATGAGGTCTTGATATAACTTCAGATAGTAAGTTGAAGTAAGGGTGAGTAGGGGGCATAACTTGAGGAGAAAATTTAAAGGTCTGCTATGGACATCAGGTCTTCCAACAACCTAAGGAGGAAAAACTTCAAATACAAGATCCTCTTGGATCCAAAACTTCAGGAAACTGAAGACATTGTAACAGTACTGAAATAAAAAATACATCACAATATAATCACAACAACTTGACTAGATCAGAGGCAAAAGAGGTGGAAAAGAAGGCTGACTGTCACTAAACAAGAAGTCTCAAATTACAACACATCACCAGAGAACCATAGGATTCATTAAAACTTTACAATCGAGAGATTATCTCTACCATTGACACTAAACAAATGGAAAAAATGCCTACATATACTTAGAAATGGCTCTAACTGCCTGAGGCGATCCTGTCATGCTTTCAAAGATTTGCATTGATGAGCTTCTCTGTCAGGCTGCACATGCAGAGGTTGGTTAGACTGCCCATGATGTATTCTGTCAGACTGGACTGACAGTCTTGTTTCATGATTTTTCCTTCTCTGGCCTTCTATTTATGGAAGGAGACAATGTCTCACCCACCTTCCATGCTTTCATTAATTGCTTCATCGAGATCTGAATGGGCATAGTTAACACCTGCACCTGGAAGACGTGGTAGCCTCTCCTTTGACGTCTGCGCTCTATTGGATGCTTGCAAGGGAGACAGGAAAGCAGACGAAGGTGGAGCTGATGAGGA
>JZKD02S2380112.1:0-11474 GCA_000966675.3 Picea glauca | reverse complement strand
AAAGCACATATTTCATTTAAATGGTTAACACTTATGGTGATGAGCAATCTTAAATCTTAAAGTTTCTTTACATTTTCATTAAGGCAAGTTGTTCTTGCCCATTATTTTTGCAAGTGGGATATTTTGTGGTTTAAGCAAGTACACTCATAAGCCTTACACTTTCAAACATATATTTCTTCACATTTAACTTGCAAATCTACATGTGGAATGGTTGATGAATAATTGGTACATCTATTGCAACATTTCCTTTATGTCTTAATGTGTTCATGCTCTTCTAATTCACATATTGCAAACACATTTTAGTCAACTTTTTCATTTCGTCCATACGCTAAAAAGTGAATTTTTAAGGGTCTAAAATACTTTTAAAAGCAACCCAACACACCTAAAGACCCACCCGCGGGTCATAATAACACTTAGACAACTTTTAGGGGCTTCATTCATCCATCTCCACCATCTAAAACGGGTTTGAGGAAAACAACGGAGGGAAGTGGCGGGGGAACGTCCCGTGATCCTTAAGGGGATCCTCTCTGGGAAGTACTCTTATTGTCAGGACTGACCTGGGAAGCTAGGGTGGGCCTCGTTGCCTTACTATCTTGAGCACCCGGCAGTACATTTGGCCAAGGGAGGAGGAAGTTTAAAGCACAAACATAGTTTAGGGGGAGTGAACATAAAATTAATTTAATTTTTAAGGAACCCCTTAATAATTTAGTTGCATAGATCACCTTTGTATGCTTGGGGGAATTAGATGTATGCATAGGAACATACATTGGTAATAAATTCATGCTTACATCTTTCTTGCAACTTTATGGTAAATTGTCTTTGATGTTTCATTGAGCAACTAAGTTAAACGTTGAATATCTTATTTTGCTTGTTGTGGTGTGAATCAACAAGGGGTTGAGTATCCCACTTGGGGAAGCATCACCTTCTTTGATTCTTGAGTGCTTTTTGTGGTTGTCAGTGAAGGCGGTCCAATAGAGTAAGTGTTATTGGGGCATGCTTGGCTAATGTGTTGATCTCACTTACATCTTGTTGTATCTTTTGTATCTTTGTATCTATTTGTGTATTTTGTAAACATTGTAACACTTGTAATTATTTGGTAAGTAATTTTAATCTTTGGTTTGGGGTAGTTTAACTTGTTTCATATTGTAATACTTTTGTAATAAACCACCCTCAAACTTAGTTGACCCCATTGCCCAACCTTAGGCACTAGTCTTAGTTGACTTAGAGAAAGGGTTGATTGACATTTAGATTAAGACTTGCACTTTGCATTTGCTGCTTTAGCATATTAGGCTAGTTTTCCCATTTGGCCTTTAACAAATTAAAACTAACTCCTAGATCCTTAACACTAAAATCAATCTAGTAACTAAGGACTACCCCCCTTGGCTTCCCTAGGAGTAAGCCTAGAAAGAAGAGGTTCCAGTCAAGGTGACAGTGTGGACTGAGAACCTAGGCATTGTGCCTTCCAAGGACACACTAAGTGAGCGGGACTTAGCTCACGTTAGCAAGTGTGTATAAGGACGGCAACACAGCCTTTGGAGGCTTATTTTGTATTGTCGGGAGCATTTTGTAGCAGCTCATATCTATTGCTTGTACGGCCATCTGAGGTTTATGCCAGATCGGCCATCTATTGCATTGATCTTACATTGCTCATAATAAAAAGGTTAGATCTTTGCTTGTGCTTCTACATCTTGAATATATTGTGATCTTCATGTGTTGATGAATCTTGTATGCACTTAATAACTCAATAAATACCTGCACATCAATAGATCAGTAGTAGTTAGTGATTCCAAGAAAAGATTTGGTTTGGGATCATTACAATGATGGAGCACAGAGGCAGGTGTTATGATACATTGCTAGCGTGGTTGTATTGGTGGTATGCTTATACCTAGCATTTCACAGGTAAGTACAGGTAAGTTACGATAGGTAGGCATTTGCATCCATTGTACATACCATTGCATATCATATTAGTATAATTGTAGTTTCATATTGTCTTGTTTCATTATGTATATATGTATGCTCATGATCATATGCTAGATTAGAGATGTTCTTTATTTGTTTATTATCTCATATATGAACAAGGGGTGATATCACCACCATAGGGATTACTAATATCCTTTGTTGAGATTTAGCAGGCACGGGTCATACCAAAGATCCTGAGGTTCTCATGCGCTCTACGTTGAGCACATGTCCCTAAGTTGGAGCCAGATGTTATCCCCTAGCCTAGGGATAACTAAGGAGATCACGTCTCGAGGCCCATAGGTCCTAGACATGGAGTATCGAGAACCAGACAACTTGATCATGGCCTTTGAGGGCCCCTCTTTTCTTCAGTGCAGCCCATTTATCACCAGCAGCAGTATCCATTGTCGATGTTTCTGGTAGCTGCGGGAGATATTCACCTCCTGCATAACCGTTTCTTAAAGATGAAAATGCCAAAGAAGTCAAGAAAGATCCCAATAGAGAAGTCGGCTCCCTAGAAAATAATAATGTAAAATTATATTGCTCCAAAAGAGAAGTCGGCCCACACGGAAATTATAATGGGAAATTATAATTTTTCTAGAATGGACAAGTCGGCCCCATTGGAAAAGTTCACTCGCAGGCTAGTATAAATAAAGGGTGATGCCCTTCTCATTTGACACAACATTTTTGGTCTGATATATCTCTGTAGCAATCGCAGCAAAGGGGTACTTTCTGAGGCAGCGAAGGGGCACATTCTGAGGCAGCAAGGGAGCCCACTCTGAGGTAGCAAAGAGGCTAAGTCTGAGGCAAATATGGGCGCACTTGTAGCAGCATATATCTGTGTGCTTGAACAGCATTTGGTCACACTTGTAGACAGTGTTTGGACAACATATAATTCTGTGCTTGAACAGCAGATTGGGCACACCTATAACAACAGTCTTGAGGCAGCAAAGTGAGAGATATAAGAGGCTGATATATGACAGTTTGAGACAGTGATCTGAGTCATCATTGGACAACAGCAGAGCTATCTCGTTGGGAGTTCTAGAGTACATATCTGAGCAGAAAAGATAAGTACTTGTTATCTGGGATTCTTTCTTGTTGGTTTACTTTACTAGATATAACTAGTTCATGGTAATATTGTATTGGCATTAATCTTCTCTATAAGAAAAGGTGTTGGGTTTTCTTCCCTTATGTAGAAGGGTTTCCCAGGATAACTTCTATGCTCTGCTCGATGGTGGCACTTGAGGATGCCTATGGTTGGGTGGCAATGGAAGAGCATTGCCTATGGAAAAACGAGCAGACCCATAATTTTGTTTTGTAATTTGTGCTTGGCTAATCTTCTTGAGATCCTGGTTATTTAATGCAGTTAGTCTAGTATTCAAAAATTTAACATGGAATCAGAGCAGTGTTCCTGAAGAAGCCATTGCACAAGCTTCTCTAGCACCTCTTGCAGAAGCCATTGTTGTTGTTGTCGGATGGTGTTGTTGTTTGTCGTTGTTGCCGGAGCTATGTACTTGTATGTGTTAATTTATATCATTATCATGAGGATGTTTGCAGGAGAAGGGATTTTTGTCCTAGCAACAAATTAGATCCAGAGGGATCTCAAATCCAGTGCATTCAGAGGAACAACGCACTCTCCAAGTTTGATTGTTTTGATATGCCTCTAGTTGTTATGGCACCATTGGGATCTTATGTTTTGATCTATTGGATTTATCATCATTATACTAACCATATAATACTAGAGATGCATTTGTTTACCTCCCCTCTCAGAGATATTCTTGTTTTGTTGTTTGTTCCGGGCAGGTTATATTCCATGAAGGTTGCCATGAAAATGTTGTTGTTCTTATTTTCTTGTTCCAGGCAGGTTACCTCGGAGGCATGTCACTAGAGATAGTTCTGAGAGGGAGCTATAGTGATGGTTGCAGAAGACAACTTATTAGATGATCTCTGGATTGAGACATGAAGCAATCTGACCGGAGCTTGTACAGATTAACAGTTCAACCAGTTATGGCATAGGATACCTGCTCATTTGCATTATAGAGCTCTTCTTGTTCAAGGGAAGATGGTGATGGGGTTTCCACAACTCCATGTAGCATGATGGCATTTGCATAGGTTGTGCTCTTGGCACGAATGCAAAGAAATCTTTTCCAAGCAGTGACGACAGATCCAAGGGGATCTTGGACTTTGTGCATTCATATTTGTGTGGGCCTATGACAATTGATTCTTTGAGTGGATCTGGTCTCATGAATGAGACAGTGGCAGTGACTGTGATAGATTGGTTACAATGACAGGTTGGACAATTCAAGATATTTGGGTGTCCTGGTTACACTCACGCACAAAAGGAGAAAAGGACAAAGTTAGACCTTTTAGTCAAGAAGGGTACTTTTGTTGGGTATCGTGAATCGGTAAAGACATATCGGATCTACATCCCTAGTCAGAGACAGTTTGAGTGAGATGCAAGAGGAGATGGTATCTTCTTCCCCTCACACTTCAGTGGTTCAAAGGGAGCTAGTTGAGCCCATAGAGACAGTTGAGCTTGTTGATCCAGTTGATCCAGTACATCTTGTTGATGTTCCTAGAGATATTGCAGTAGGCTAGCAGAGGCATGCCTGGGCTCATTCAGACTCTGCAAGAGGCAAAAAGATATGTGCTCCTCGTGGTACTTTCAGAGAAAGTAAGAGACCTCAGAGATTCTCGAGTTATGTTGCATCTATGAGTCACATCATTTGATTCTAAGCCTTCATGTTATGACGAGGCATCCAGTCAGCCGGTATGGAAAGATACCATGATGGAGGAGTATCAATCCATCATGAAGAATGATGTGTGGGATATTGTTCTGAGACCCAAAGGGAAGTCTTTGGTGACTTCCAAGTGGATTTATAAGATAAAACATGCAGCTCGCAGGAGCATTGAGAAGCACAAAGCGAGATTTGTGGTCAGACGATTCTCTAAGGTGGAGGGAATAAACTATGAGGAGACCTTTGCTCATGTTGCTCGATATACCTCCATTCGGACGATTGTTGCACTTACTTCAGCCTTGGGTTGGAGATTACATCAGATGGACGTGAAGATAGCTTTCCTCAATGGCAAGATTGAGGAAGAGGTGTATATCGAGCAGCCAGATGGTTTTGTGATTCATGAGAAGCAATCCCATGTGTGCAGGTTGAAGAAGGCCCCTATGGACTCAAGCAGGCACCTCGTGCTTGGTATGCGAGGATAGATGGATACCTGATGAGTTTGGGTTTCAGCAAGAGTGTTGTTGATGCCAACCTGTACTATAAGGTTGTTGATGAGAACCGATGAGATCTTCCTGAGTCAGAGGAAGTACACAGTTGAGATCTTGAGGAGATTTGGAATATTGGACTGTAAGTCCATGACCACACCGATGCTGATGAATCTGAAGAAACTGAGTGAGTATTCTTTCGATTCAGACTTGATTGATCTAACTTTGTATCGGCAGCTGATTAGATCATTGATGTATCTGGTTAACATAAGACAGGATATTTTCTATGCAGTGAGTGCACTTAGCCAGTTCATGAGTCAGTCGAGATAGATACATTGGGTGATTGCGAAGCATGTGTTAAGATATTTGTGAGACATAATTGGATATGGCATGAGACATGCTTCTAATGTGGACATGAGACTGCAGGGATATGTTGATTTAGATTGAGCAGGAAGCACAGTTGACAGGAAAAGCACCTTAGGGTATTGCTTCGTTTTTGGATCTGTCGTGGTTTCCTGGTGTAGTAGGAAACAGATTTTTGTGGCCTTTGAGTATCGCAGAAGCTGAGTATATTACAATATGTGTGGCAGTATGCGAAGCAGTGTGGCTTCGGTAGCTCCTTCCAAGATTTTCTTATCAGATATTGGATCCCACCGTGATTCATTAAATTCAAGATATGGTGCAGAGGAAGACAGTACTAGTGGAGTACCTTCCTACAGATGAGTAGACTACAGATGTTCTCACCGAGCCTCTTGCCAAGTCGAAGTTCGAGTACTTCCGTGATAAACTTGGAGTGGAATGCCCCTCTCATTAAGAGGGAGTATTGATGATTGCAGCTTCGTGAGACATTCTCCAGGTCTTCTCCCGAGAGTAGTGGGTTGGGTTGACTTGTGAGGACACTCTCCAGATCTTCTTCCCAAAGCAGTGGGCTGGATCGATCTACGAGTGTGTTGCGCCTTTCTCCCTGTCTTCTCCCCGATGGATTGAGTTGGGTTGACATGAGACGGGTCTTCTCCTCAATTGTGTTGGGTTGGGTCTGTTATCCCCTAGCCTAGGGATAATTAAGGAGATTATTTCTCGAGGCCCATAGGTCCTAGACATGGAGTAGCAAGAGCCAGATCGACTTGAGCCTGGCCCTGGAGGGCCCATCCTTGTTCTTCTTCAATGCCTCTACCTTGTCAACAGCAACAACATCCATCCCATTGACCTGGTCCTTCAACAACAGTGGGTCTTGCTCCTTGAGGTAATGAGTCCGGGTATCATGGTATGTGTCACTCTGATTCTCAAAACAATTGAATATATGCATTTAATTCTTTTTACTTCTAAAATGTGCTTGGACCTTATGCCTTTCCTCTTGTCCACACCTGGGGGGAATGACAGGATGCCCTAGTAAGCTGGTTCCCATAGGGTTTAAGTTGCCACTAGGGCGGTTCATGAAAGGTCATCGTCTGTTCCCACCATACTTACCACTTTTCATCTTTTTTCCCTCTCATCCCTCCCATACACTGGCCCGGACATTGGGTTTTCCAAGCTAGCAAAGGGTTGTACCGTACCTTGTGGGAAGAAGGGGCTAAAGGCCCAGAGTGTAAAAGTAGCTGGCAAAACATAAAAGCCAAAAGAATGAAACCTTCAGATGCTTCGTCCAGGTATCCCTGAGAAAGCAATAAAAGGCTTCTCAATAAGAAACAAAGGGACCCGTAAAATTAATAAAATCAAGACCTAGTTGGAGGATAGGGGGTCTCATCACGAGCCAGCCTATTAGGTCCATGGGCATGTAGATGTATGACACTACCATTCAGTCGGTCACTACGCCAGGGTAGTGGCTCTTGGTGGCATAGCTAAGAGAAGGGGGGTCTCATCACGAGCCAGCCTTCTCATTTCCATGAAATGCTTCTGGGTAACATTGTCACTACTAGTCACCACGCCAGGGCAGTGTCCCCTAACTAGTCTCTTGAAAGAAAAAGCAATAAGATAAAAAGATAAAATGCATGAATGGGCTTGGAAACATTTGCATCCATGACAAGGTGCAGCTCACCCTCTTCAGAGGCACCCATGGGTAAGCCATACATTTCCCTGTCATCACTGCACCCTGTTAGCAATAATTCTTGTCATGGGCTCGGGAGCATTCAGGTCTGTAAGTTGCACAGGAAGTACTCAAGCGCAGCGCGGGAGGATCCCCGTTTTTTTCCCAAGTAGTTGGTCAAGCGAGCGGGCAAAGTGTCGTCGGCATCATCCAAGGTCGATGATCTCGCGAACTCGGGAGTTCGCAGGGTAAAGACCCAAGTATTGGGTGCTCAAGTCGCGAGGACGTGAGGAGCGAGAAGGTGAATAACCGTTGGATCCGCACGTCGGATCGCGTATCGGGGCCTCGCAAGAAAAGGCTCGAGAATTTGGGCGCGGGGATCGCGAGATTGCGAGAAGCGATATCCTGATAGCTGGAGGCAGTGGGGGCCATAGCAGAGTCGGCGAGTGGAATACAGGTGGCACGAAGCCTCAGGATCTCGCTGCAAGAAGTCCCGAAGTATTGGTGTTAGGATCCGCGAGACGCATAGTGTCGAAGGCATCCCGGACTTGGGCCCACAGTCTTGCCGAGGTGATCTCAGCCGTCCATCTAAAGAGGACACCTAGCGTGCGATTGGGCTCCTCACCTCCTCGCCCATCGTAATTTTGAAGCATAAGGATTAGCTCCTCCCAGCCGCGAGACGCGAGGTGCCGAAAGCACCTTCGAAGATAGACACAAGGTCACAGCCCGTGGTCACTAAGTGTCGGGTTTAACTGCAGAAGGAATCACTGTGTTCTCCAGGTGCCAGTTCAACTCGATCTCAATCCTATTACCTGCTCGGAGTGAATGAAGAAGAGAGGGGGTGGTTGAAACCTTGCCTCACTCATTAATTACAGGAGATGGAGGGTCTGGCAAACCGTCTGCTCGAGGAAGTCATGTGCATCGATTTTCTCAAAGACGCCATGCCGAAGTCCTCAGCTCAACAGAGAAGTCTGCGCACGCTAGCCCGACACTTAATGGTTCAGCTACTCTCCTTGCAAAAGCCATGCGTAGTTAAGGTGGCGCTTAAAAGAAGATATCAGTACGAGTTTGACTGAAGTGAAGTGACACCAAGCTTTGGGTGACTGAGCACGCCTCTGCGAGGCATTTTTCTCTGAGTACATAAACTCAGTCTTTGTAATTTGTGAGGGATCGATGGCAGAGCAGAGCTCCCGGTTGTAAAGCTTTAATGAAGCACTGTTATCTCTGGTTATGTATGAACTCTTGAGACTTCTTGCCTTATGACTGTCAATTTCTTTCATGCCTTTGTTCAAACTGTGTTAGAGCTGCTCGGAATTGGAGAATCCAATCAAGTAATAGCTGTCATAGGATGATGTAGAATTTGATCACTGTGACAGTTGCATCGTCTGTAATCAGTCTTTGTGATTTTCTTAACGTTGAACGACTTGGAATTGGAGAATCCAGTCAAGTCCCTTTTTCAGTATCTCGAAGCCCCGAACCAGAGGAGCTCGCATTCTGGGTTTTTCTTCTACAAATTGCTGAAAGTCGGTTGCCCGAAGTAGTTTGTTCACTCTTCTTATCAAGTCTTCCACCTGTTCACCCTTTAATCAACCCACTAATTGAAGTTAGATCAAGACCTCTTTTGTTTCATACAAGTCGGACCCAGTCTCTGAGTTAGAGTGACATTTCCCCGAGTCTCTGTCCATTTGATCACCCATAAAAACCATTGTGACATAAAACTGATGGGCGTCGGGGTCTGCTCCTACTAGCAATCAAGGAGTGACTTACGTCGCTAACATTTCTGGCGCCGTTGCCGGGGACGAAGTTGAAGATTTTCTCTGGGATTGAACGACAACAATTAACTAATTCTGAAGGTCCATCAAATATCAGAATTATCAAGATTGTTGTTGTGCAGCTAGCGACTCCATTGTGATGACTCCGCTGGGGAGAACCTGCTCTATCAATTGTGGCTTTCAGAGGCAGACACACGCAGTCTCATCCACAGCTGCCCCTAGCTACACCTGAAACCGATCTGGAGGCAGTTCTCAGAAAGGGAAAGAGCGTTGTAAAAGAAGTTTCCATCGCCAAAACAGGTAATCCACCATCTCCTTCTGTCAGAACTCCTTTTTCTCCTCCTCAGTTTCTTGATAGACCTCCTTCAGAGGCTTCCCGTTTCCTGAATTTCGGGAGTGTTCCTGCTGAGTTTTCCCCTCCTGGTCTGGGACTAGAAAGTGAAACCCTTGTCACTCCCCTCTCCTTTGAAGTTGTTTATCGGCAAAGATCCGTGACTACAGAGGATTTTCCCACTTCTGCACAAAGAGAAGCACCTGCGGACTTGAGCTCGTTAGCCTTCCCCTTAAATCCTCTCTTGTTTCCCAGTCCACTTCGGGACTCATTCCCAGTAGCCCCTTCGCGAACTCCTTCTCCTCCGAGTTCTCCTCCACCTAATATCCCTATGGCTGGTGTTAATCCCCCTATGACCAGAATGGAGGCTATTATAGCCGCTAGGTATGCTCCCCTTTTGTTACCTCAGCCTCTCAATGCTCTTCCGGCAGATGGTTACCTCAAGCAGCTGCCTAAGTTTACAGGAGAAGGGGACATAACTGCAGAAGAACACCTAGAAGCCTTTTACAGTTTCACAGATGATAATGTCATAATGCATGCAGACGTATGGATGAGGATCTTTGTCCATAGTCTCCAAGGAGAGGCTAGAAAATGGTTTAAGGCCCTGCCTCCTGGATCTATTGATGGGATCCAAGCACTAGACAATGCCTTTTTGAGACAATGGGGAGATAAAAAGGATTTCATGTATTACATGACAGAGTTTGGTTCGTTGAAGAGAAAGGAAGGAGAGTCTATCTCCAACTTCTCCAAGAGATTTAATAAAATGTACAACAGAATCCCTACTAAAATAAAACCCTCCGAAGCATCTGCAAAGATCACTTACTCCAGCGCTTTTGATCCTGAATTCTGCCTACTGCTGAGGGAGAGAAGAGCCGCTACGCTGGCCCGCATGCAAGATGCGGCCGTGGAGGTGGAATCTAACATATTGGTTGTCAACCGACTCAGGAATGCAGGTGATAGAAGTACATCCAAGAACAGGCCTGAAGCTTCCTCATCCAATTCCTCTCCCCTGCCCCATCAGACAGATGAGACAGCTAGAACACTAAAATCGCTTGCTGCAAAGATAGAAAGGTTGGAATTAGAAGGGAAGCCCATGTATAGAAATCCCCAGAACACGGATAATAGAGGTTTCAGACGACCTGCTAACAATATGCCTCAAGCTTTCCCGAGGGAACTGTTATCGCTCAGTTTGTAGGAAAGGTTTAAGTAGCTAGAAGGCAAGGCTCAAACTGGCGTAACAGGAGCTTCCCCACCCACTGTCACCTCGATGGGGAGCTCTTTCTATTTAGGGTGGCTAATCCCAAGGGAGACGTCCCTAGTAATCTGGGGTTCTGGAAGGTCTAAGGGTCTAAAGGATCAAGATGATGGTTTCCTTTCACAGATTACTGCAAAGAGGATAGTCAAAGAGAAGGTAATTCCACTGATAAAGGCACCTGTTTGCAAGACAAGGCAAATAAAGCTAAAACGTGTTGCAGTGGTTAGTACTTCACAATTTAATGACTATCTCTAAATATATATGAGCAATAATGAGTGTAATTATTGACGAAGCCAATGATTGCAAATAAAGACAATGGCATATAATATTGCTTCTTCAATAAATACAAAATGATAAAGGCATTCAATGTTTAATATCGATCCTTTACTTGTCACAATGCAATAAATGTCAAAAATCTGCTCATATAAATAATGTTGCTGCGTCACTATGCAGTTTAAAGGTGACATCAGCCCTATTTCTAAATCAGTTTTTTGGAAGGCAAAAAGTGGACGTTTTACACAATAAGCCAAAGAAAGTAATCTATACTTCAATGCCAACCAAATCACAAAGTCTTATACTTAAATAAGGGTTAAAGAGAGGCTTGACATCACAAATATTGTTGCTGCTGCAAAGGTGACGTCAACCCTAATTTAGGTTAGTTTAAGAGGCAAAGAGGTGGACGTTTTGCAAACTACACCAATTAAAAATTCCAACATATCAATGCCAATTACTAGGTGACAAGGCCACAACGTTCAAAACCAAGAAAGAGATCAAAATAGGCTTGACGTCACTAGCTAGTTAGGGTTAGTAAAATTGCTAGGGTTAGTTAGGGTTTCAATTCAAGAGAGTTTAAAAGATTGTTTTGAACACAAAAAACTCAACGTTTTAGGATTAGACTAGTGCCTTGGGTTAAT
>JZKD02S2380101.1:8477-20565 GCA_000966675.3 Picea glauca | reverse complement strand
TCTATGGGATCTATGGAACTGCAACAATAATATAAAGGCAACATAAGTCTTTTTTTCTGCAACATAAGGTGAATGGGTGTAGCTGGATGGTTGTGAGGAATGATTGTTATCCTCTCTATCCTGATTCAATTCACATAATGACACAAATAAAGCTCATGAATATGATGTAATGGCTACATTCCCTGAAATTGAACAAAGCTGTGAAAATTCCCAAGGGAGGGAAAAATACCTAGGCAAAAGCATTGTTTTGATAAATATCATATGTGAGGAGGCAGGACGTTGCCTAGTATGCTGGGGAAAAGAGACTACTAGTTTTTTTTTTCTTGTTGTTATGAACACTACTAATGGAGTGTGAGGCAAGAGGAGTCTGTTGAAACTGAAAGACATTGGCTGAGGAGGAGATTCCAAGTTTTCCCTCATGGACTCATGGTCAGGCTAGGGGGTGAATCCAGCAAGTGATTTGGTTGCCTTGTTCTACGGTTGGGAGGAATGTGGTTGTTCCCTTTGTCTTTTCGTGAACTGGTTCATATATGTTAACCTTCTCCTTCTCTGTTAGAATGATTATGTACATATGATATATGCACCAGTTGTGTTGAAGTAAAATATCTTGTGGAAAAATCTGTACGTATGTGGAATTATAATAGATAATTTAGTTTTGAAAACGTTTCTTCTATAATTGACCTTTACATGGTATTATCTATGCATTTTAACAAGTTTGAATATATGATGAAGTTATGGGTATCTCTATATAAATATTTTCAGAAAGTTCATATTTAATAGCTGAGTTTTTCCCCCTTGCTAAATGGAAAGGTATGAGACAGTCTGGACTCTACAGATATATGTATACATAAACTTATATATTTCACACAGAATGATATATATATATATATATATATATATATATATATACTCATTTGTAGTCGGTACCTTGCATCGATATATTTTCTTAGACGAAAATGGTGTAACTGTATAGAAATGCATTTACATAGAGGCCAATGTCATAGAATATATATATATAGGGAAACATAGTATGCCATCTGACAGTAAAATCACTTTTCGTACAGAGAAATATCGAATCCAAGAGTTTGAAACTCCTCTTTAGTTTTCTTGGTGACAATAACAAATAAGATTTAAATAGCTACGCTGATAAGATTTAGATGTTACAGAAGCATAATTATTCCATAAGAGTCAAGATGAAGAGAAGCCCCAACGTTACAAATCACTTATTGATAGAATAGCTAAGTGTACTTTTTCTAAGGTGGAAGACCCAACTGAAAGAAATTAACCACTACATTAACGCTATACAATTTTTGTAGGATGAATACACATGACACAGAATTTTAGATCTTACCAGTCTAAACAACGATAGACACATAGGTATGGAAATACATAAGTCTTCATATATGCACACATCTAATTAAGCAATCTGGAATGAAACACAGAATCATAACCCCATACACTGCATCATTATATTATTCAGTGTTATATCAAATCTAACTATTACCAGTTCAAATTTAACATATCTGTAATAACAACAAGGCTTGTTGACAGGAAATAAAATGACATAAATGATAGCTCTATTATACATTGATCTATTTCTTCGAAAATCGAACATCCCATATTTGTAACATAGCCTTCAATTTAAATTATAATCCACGGTAAGTAAAATCCCAGAGTAGGGTGAGGCCCGAAACGATAAAGAGAATTCGTTTAAACCAGTCTTTTCATTTCTTCAAACGAATAGAGTAATCCAGTGCTTAAAGCATTGCGAGATGCAAGCTATTAACCAAAGAAAACTTTAAGTTTCTGCTGGGAAATTTTTCCCCTTTCCAAACCCGATAAGAGACTAAGGAAATGACATAGAATGACTACATGCAAATTTGTAATACCGACGGCTCGAACTATGGAAGGGTTACAAAAGGGAACTTGAATACCTTTTGCACCGAGTACAAGGTTGATTTTTGAAAACCTTTGCATAGCCAAAATGCCTGGAAAAACCACCATATGAGGATTAGAAAACTTATTCAAGAAAAAATGGAGGAAAACATGAACAAAGTGATAATAATAATAAAAAAAAATACATCATCCTAAGAGGTTACTTAACTTTCAATTTCTAGTGCACATGACTGCCTCCTTGTTGTTCTCCATTTAGACAGAGGCTCAAGGCCGTGGATGGATGTGGAAATAACTCACTGATGGGTACCCTCGCATCAAACATAGCCCATCATCAATGATGTGTATCAATTCAAGAAAACAATTTGAAACAATATAAAACATATTTACATAGCATTCACGAATAATGAAAATAGAGTAAACAACTACTGGGTTCCTTCATATATGGACGTCGTATGTTAGTTTGATGCATTATGAACCTTGGGTATCTCTTTTATACTAGGAGCAGATCTAACTGTCGATCTTAGGCTACCTTTAAATGAACAAACATGATGTGCATAGGCATATTCAACATAATTTTTCACACGGGACAAGTGATACTTAATAGTTGAGTTATAGATCCACTGGTAATAATTACAGGGAATATAATTTTTTTTAATTCAATGATTGACACAGAAAAACCCTGGCCACTGAGTTCAAAATGGCGGGGTCAGCAAAATTGATAGATAACATCTGAGAAATTTCAAGGAACTTCGTTGGTACTATAAGCTCTCAACATGCCGAAAATCGCAGAGGCCTTCAGTCCATACTGCACAACCAGTGGAGACTACAACTGAGACGAGATAAACTATTACAATGATATGTTCTTTGATGATGGGAATCCTTCATGAAATGCTACCTTTCCTCGGATAAACAAAAGATGATTGCTATGACCTAATGAGGGTTGGGCGTATACAATAAGACAACGAAGATTACTGTGACTGTAACTAAAGGAAGGTAAACCAAAGACCTCATACGTATAACCATTTTCCATTATCCGAGCTATACTGTCAAGAAACCTTCACAACGAATGACTTCAAATCTGAATGATAATTATATTACAAGGGTTCCTAAAAAACAACTAACCAGTTGTTCTTACCTTATTTGTGTGGAGTCCCACTGGTAGAGATCCGCCCAAGATGTTTGGTCCCAATATGAGTCTACAACTTGAGTATCGAATAGTTACAGAGAAGGTTTAATAACTCAACCATCATCGCAGGGAACATACAGAGATGATGTCAAAAAAGCTAATGAAAACGGTAACCCTAGCGCCCATCTACTACTCTAATGATGCTTAATGGTAGTCCATAAAACTCAGTACTGTAGTTAGGGCAAGGTGGCAAGATTTCAGAGGGACACATTAAACTCGTGATAATCCCAAGGGAATTGTCCTCAAAACACTTGTTAGCGACATTTCTTGTCTTGGGCCTAAGAGCATCTAGGTCTGCAGGTTGCTTGAGGAGCGCCCAAGTGCAACGCATAGAAGAAGTCCTGTTCACACTTAAAATCAAGCGAGTGAGAAAAATTATAGTGTCAACGGTCCTGATCCATCCACATGAGTAGATTAGTGGTTGGCGGGAAATCGTAGATAGCAGAGTTGCACCGAGATTAGCTCAAACAAATCGTGCCCATATTGTATACAGGGAAGAATAGCAGTCGTCCATCCAAGGGACGCGTGGCGCGAGATCTAGTCGCGTCGGTTTTTCGGCAGTCGCGAGTTCAAAGGGTGAAGTTTTTATGTCGTTGTAAATTTCGAAACCCCCAACCCTGAAACGCCGAAAGCACCTAAAGGCGGGCCCACAATATCAAGGAGCAGCCTCAGACATCCATCCAAGGGGGACACCTGGCGACCAATTGAGCCATCTCGACGTTTCGTCCATCGCGACCCCATCCGCAAGGAGCAGCTCCATCATTTTCCTGATGCATGAGGTGACATGAGTGTCCATGACTCGGGCCCACAATATCACCGAGTGAGTCAGGACTGTTAGATCTGAGAGGGATGCGTGGCACCAGATTAAGCCGTCTCGACGTTTCTCTCATTGTGATTTCAAAAAGCAGGGATTAGCTCCTTCCCATTTGCGAATGCCGAAAGCGCCTTGGGAATAAGCACGTGGTCACAGCCCATGGTCACTTAGGGAAAGAAAGGAGCTGTATAAAGAAGGCCAAAGGCGCCAAGTTTAGTTACAGAGGGGATCATCGCAATCTCCAGGCGCCATCGGATCCGATCTCAATACTGTTTCTCGCTCGGAGTAAATGAAGGCAAGGAGGGGTGGTTGAAACCTCTCCTCATTCATTAGGTGCGAAGTATGGAGGGCCTGGCAAGTGGTCTACTCGAGAGGGTCTTGTGTACCATTTCTTCCAAAAAATCCATGCCGAGTCTTCGACCAGCCGGAGGAGGTTTGCACATGTTAGCTCGGCTCTTAATGGCTCAGCTACTTCCTTTGCAGGAGCCATGCGTAGTTAAGGTGGCGTCTGACAAAGAATAGTCGTCCGAATTTGGCCGAGGGGAAACCAAATATTGGGTGCACGATCGACTAGAGTTTGCATGCGCAGACTGTCAGAATACATGCAGACGCAATGTTTTTAATGCAACGTCTTATTTTTGCTACTGTTGTTGTTTTTGAGTATATGTAGACGTTTTCGTCATTTTTGTAAGAGATCGATGGTTGAGCAAAGCTCCCGATTGTAAATTTTTGATGAAGCACTGGTCGCTCTAGTTAATGTATAAGGCATTTGAGACTTCTTACTTTATGGATGTCAGCCTCTTTTCCATCTATTGTATACTTTGTTAGAACAACTCGAAATTGGAGGATCCAGTCGAGTTGTAGCTATTATAGGATGATGTAGGTTGGATCGTTGTAACAGTTACATTGTTTCTAATCGGTTCCTGTTATTTTCGTAGCATTGAACGACTTAGAATTAGAGGATCCAATTGAGTCACTCTTCAACTCCTTGAAGCTCCGGACCAAGAGGATCTTGGCTTCTGAGTTTTTCATCCTCAAGCTTCCGATGGCTTGTCGCCCGAGGCAGTCTTGCTTGCCCTTCTCACAAGTCTTCCCTCTGTCACCCTTTAATCCATTTACTGACAGAAGTTGGATCAAGACCTCCCTTGCTGCATACATACCAGGCCCAGTCTCCTGAGTCAAAGTTTTATCTTCTTAAGTATTTATCCATTTGATCACCCCATTTATTAAACCGTGACATAAAAACTAATGGGTGTCGAGGTCTGCTCCTGCAAGAAATCCAGGATTGACTTTTGTAGCCAACATTTCTGGCGCTGTTGCTGGGGATGAAGTTGAAGATTTTCCTTGGGCAGAACGACATTGAGCCTCTGATTCTGAAGGTGCATCAGACATCAGAGCCCTTCAAGATTGCTACTATGCACCTGGTGACTCCACTATGGCGACTCCATTGTTTCCACTTCACTGTTCAGCTGTGGCTACTGTTGGCACACCTGAAAGCTGACCCAGAGGAGCTTTCTCGAGAAGGTTTCAACAGCTGCTTTCTCAGCCTGAGAAGTTTCCTGGGGTAACAACAACATTAGGATCTGGCCTTTGATGGTGAACAAGGAACAGACACATTCGAATATGCGCATCTTTCACCTGGTGACTCCATGATTTAAGGATCGATTGGCGACTCCACTAGTTCGATATGGAGAAAATCCTTGCTCGCAGGTTTGCTCCTTTTAATTTTTCTGCTATTCCTGGTTTTCCTAATGTTGTCCCCTCTCTAAATGAATGGGGCAATTATTTGCCCATATTTGGAAAATGTGAAGAGGATAGCCCTGCTCAACACCTCAGTGAGTTTCATGAACTCATGCGTCGGTGGGAGATACATCATGAGGATGTATTACTTAAGATGTTCATGTTCTCGTTAGCAGGGGATGCACGTAAATGGTAACATTCTTTACCCCCTGCTAGAATTTCTTCACTCTCAGAGTTTCATGCAGCTTTCATCACCTATTGTCAGGAGTTTTATCCCTCCGAGTTAATTTTTCATAACTGTGGTGAGGGATACCACAACTCTGTACAAAATGAAGCTATTTCTAACATAGGCTGTGAGGATAATCTTGACGACCTGGATCAGAAATCATTCCTTTCTCCTCCCCATTCGTCTGCATTAGAGGAGTGTTATGGAAGTGATGAAGATCCCAGGGAGGAAGAAGACACCCTGAGTGAGCTGAGGGAACAGGTGAAGTATCTCTCTGTTCAATTAGAAAGGTTGAAATTTGAAGACTGTGCAGAGGATTTTCCAGCTTGGGAGGAAGAAGATGACCTGAGTGAACTAGTGGAGCAGGCGATATTCCCCGCTCCCCAATGTGAAAAATTGGAATCTGAAGATAGCGAAGAGGATTTTCCAGTCTTCGAGGCAAATGATCTAGGTATCTCTTTTGAAGAGATTATTGAAGATTTCTTGGATGCATTAGCATCTGCCCCCGATGAGCCTGCTGTCTCAGATTTAAACGAAGAAGCCATTATGGAAGAGGATTGCTCTTTCTTCCTTCATGATATTTCCCATGATTTATTTACATTTGGGATTGAAGAGAAGGATCGGGAGACCTTTCCCATTTCACAAGATGGGGGAGTGCACGGAAAAGAGGAGGAGGAACCAGAGGAACGACTAAGCGTGCATTTCTTTTTCTATCCAGAGCCAGTTAGCGAGCAACCACCACCCAAGATCAGTGAGCCTACGACAATTGTACACTCACCTATGCTTGTCAGAGATATTCAGCCACATGAGAACAACTGTGTAGTAGAGGAGGCTGCCTGTTGCCAATTTTCCGAAATTTGCCACTCATTCTATGATCCTGTCAGCAAGTACATGGAGTGGCATTTCCCCTATGCCTTGGAGCTGCCCTATTTCATCTCAACTCTAGCCTATAAGGAGGAGTTGAAGATTGTAACCGTTCTGCTGTCACGGTTACACCATCTGCTGATGATCATTGACAGAAGGAAGGAGCTTCTATCCAGGAAGCTGCTTGAATGGCTATGGTGGAAATCAGTTTTCACCTAGCCCCATGTAAAGTGTTTTATTAGTTTAGGATTGTATATAAATAAGCTCCTTTGAGCATGTATCTTTATTTTGTTGCTTTTATTTTTCGGCTTGTATTTTCAGCAGCGGGATGTTTTGAGCTTGACTCCATAGCCCAACAGCAAGGCACTGAAGCTGCAAAATGAGTTCTTAGAGCATCACAGGGACGACTCTATCCCCCATGGAGCCTAATGTTAGCGACATTTCTTGTCTTGGGCCTAAGAGCATCCAGGTCTGCAGGTTGCTCGAGGAGCACCCAAGCGCAGCGCATAGAAGAAGTCCTGTTCGGACTTCAAATAAAGCGAGCGGGTAAAATTATAGTGTCAACGGTCCTGATCCATCCACATGAGTAGATAAGCGGTTGGCGGGAAATCGTAGATAGCAGAGTTGCGCCGAGATTAGCGCAAACAAATCGCGCCCATATTGTATACAGGGAAGAATAGTAGCCATCCATCCAAGGGACGTGTGGCACGAGATCTAGTCGCGTTGGTTTTTTAGCAGTCGCGAGTTCAAAGGGTGAATTTTTTATGTCGTTGTACATTTTGAAACCCTAAACCCTGAAACGTTGAAAGCGCCCAAAGGCGGGCCCACAATATCGAGGAGCAGCCTCAGCCGTCCATCTAAAGGGGACACCTGGCGACCAATTGAGCCATCTCGGTGTTTCATCCATCGCGACCCCAACCACAAGGAGCAGCTCCGTCATTTTCTTGATGCGCGAGGTGACGGGAGCGTCCATGACTTGGGCCCACAATATCACCGAGTGAGTCAGGACCATCAGATCTGAGAGGGACGCATGGCACCAGATTAAGCCGTCTTGGCGTTTCGCTCATCGGGATTTCAAAAAGCAGGGATTAGCTCCTTCCCATTCGCGAATGCCGAAAGAGCCTTGGGAATAAGCATGTGGTCACAACCCGTGGTCACTTAGGGAAAGAAAGGAGATGTATAAAGAAGGCCAAAGGCACCGAGTTTAGTTACAGAGGGGATCATCATGATCTCTAGGTGCTATCAGATCCGATCTCAATACTGTTTCTCGCTCGGAGTAAATGAAGGCAAGGAGGGGTGGTTGAAACCTCTCCTCATTCATTAGGTGCAAAGTATGGAGGGCCTAGAAAGCAGTCTGCTCGAGAGGGTCCTGTGTACCATTTCTTCCAAAAAATCCATGCCGAGTCTTCGACCAGCCGGAGGAGGTCTGCACACATTAGCTCGGCTCTTAATGGCTCAACTACTTCCCTTGCAGGAGCCATGCGTAGTTAAGGTGGCGTCTCACAAAGAATAGCCGTCTGAATTTGGTCGAGGGGACACCAAATCTTGGGTGCACGATCAGCCAGAGTCTGCATGTGCAGACTGTCAGAATACATGCAGACCTAATGTTTTTAATGCAGTGTCTTATTTTTGTTGTTGTTGTTGTTTTTGAGTATATGTAGGCGTTTTCGCCATTTTTGTAAGGGATCGATGGTTGAGCAAAGCTCCTGATTGTAAAGTTTTGATGAAGCGCTGGTTTCTCTGGTTAATGTATAAGGCATTTGATACTTCTTACTTTATGGATGTCAGCCTCTTTTCCATCTCTTGTATACTGTGTTAGAACAAATCAAAATTGGAGGATCTAGTCAAGTTGTAGCTTTTATAGGATGATGTAGGTTGGATCACTGTAACAGTTACATTGTTTCTAATCGGTTCCTGTTATTTTCGTAGCGCTGAATGACTTAGAATTGGAGGATCCAGTTGAGTCACTCTTCATCTCCTTGAAGCTCCGGACCAAGAGGATCTTGGCTTCTGATTTTTTCATCCTCAAGCTTTCGACGACTTGTCGTCTGAGGCAATCTTGCTCGCCCTTCTCACAAGTCTTCCCTCTGTCACCCTTTAATCCATTTACTAACAGAAGTTGGATCAAGACCTCCCTTGCTGCATACATACCAAGCCCGGTCTCCTAAGTCAAATTTTTATCTTCTTGAGTCTTTACCCATTTGATCACCTAATTTATTAAATTGTGACATAAAAACTGATGGGCGTCGGGCTCTGCTCCTGCAAGCAATCCAGGAGTGACTTTCGTCGCCAACAACACCTCAAACGCTCTGATAGGAGGGACCACGTTACTAGTAAAGAATTCATTAAGTTCTCTACCACCGTATCCGAATAAAATGTATTGACCACTCCAGAAGTTATGAAGGGTCATTTCTAACACTCAACTCACAGTAGGCCTCGCTAGCGCAATTCTTTTGGAAATGGACTTATATACATATAGGTTATTTCTTTAAACGTCTTATGGCGCAATAGGTTTGTTTATATATGTAGTAAGTTGTATAAGTGTTGGTGGCGCAATGTATTTTGGCAATATATATATATATATATATATATATATATATGTCATTGCGTAAACACTGAAGTATAGCATATGCGGTTAGAATAGAAAGACACACTTATAGGATTGCAAGGAGTCGAGGGTTACGAGAAAAAAATGAAGYTTTTTATAAATCCTCTTATAAAATAGCTTTGGTAAGTTTAGTGTGGGAGGAAGAAGTGTTAAACCTCCTTGTAATAAGATTTGAGTTAGATATGTCATTAAATTGAGAATCTAGGACCCTAAAGATTTTATTTTTTATTTTTTTTGGTATTTAGAGGTACATTACAGAGAGGGAAATGGAGAGAGAGGGGGGGGAGAGAGTGAATGAGGGATAGGGAGAGTGAGGTCAGAGAGAAAGGGAGGAAGATATAGGGATGGAGGGAGAGGGGGACAGAGGGGGGAGGGGAGAGATAGATAATTGATTTGTGTTAACAAGAACACATGAGCATTCTTGTTCCTAATAATGGATGCACATTTTAGGAACACATGCGCACTTTAGGAACATGCACGCATTCCTAAAGCACACACGCTATTTGAATTTCAATTTTTTTTTGGCATGAGTGACAACTCTAGCATATATGTTTGTTGAGTTAGTTGCCTCATATTTAGGTTAGGGATGACAAACCTGGTGGTTTAGTCTACAAATACATAAAAACATCCATTTTTATGAATTCCTCTCCATATCTCAGTTTTTTACGTTATTTTTCTATAGCCTACACAATTCAGTTATTGACTAAACTATATACACAAATAGAGTTGGCTATGCAGATTCTAAATATACATTTTTTTAAAATTAATAATGTTTACTATTTTTAATCTATTTTTGTCTTGACTTATATCAAAATCGTAGAATACATACCTCTCTTATCTCTGCTATAACTTTTTGTCGGCTTAACCATTTCTCAAATGAGTTATATGAGGCACTAGAGGAGATCGATATCTACGATCTAAAAAATAAATAAATTGTTTTGATCATGTTAATACCCTCTTACCCTGCACAAACTAAAAACATTGTAATTTCAGGGATATGTTGACTTTGATAATTTAAAAAATATAAAATTAACATTATAAATTTTCAAAAAATACACCACAAAAGAAAAACACGTTCTCTACAAGTATACAAGTTTTTGGAACGAAATTTCATCGTTAACGCACTCAACAACTGCATGAACGAAAACATATACCTTATATTTTGTTGGAAAAATAAGATACCACTGTTAGAAAAAATCAAATTTAACTTGTAGTTATTCACAATTGTATATTCAGAAATCTAATTCAATTTAACTTGTAGTTATTCACAATTGTATATAGAAAAAATCAAATTTAACTTGTAGTTATTCACAATTGTATATTCAGAAATCTAATTCAATTTAACTTGTAGTTATTCACAATTGTATATAGAAAAAATCAAATTTAACTTGTAGTTATTCACAATTTAACTTGAATAAAAATTGTATATTCAGAAATCTAATTCAATTTCCTATGTTTCATATTCTTACACTATATTCAAATTCATTTAAAAAGTACCTTGAATAATCTCTCCAATTTAACATATTGTTGTTTTTCCAGGTTTTCATTGCCACTAACATGTCATGAGAGACCATCATTAGCTTGCACTCACCCGTTAATCCAATAACATCACAAAAGATTACATTAGGCTTAGGTTATTTTAACGCACCTTCACTAGAGTTTTTGTGAAATGGTATATCAATTAGCCAACAAATTATCATTCCACCTTAGAGTGTATAGCTAAGGTTTTCCTCATGTTCTTGAAATTATTGGTCTATCATGATGAATGAGTTGAAATTATCACTAGTTTCCATAAAAATACAACCACCCATATCATGGATCAAATCCATGATTGGAATAGAAAAAGTAAGATCAAACTCAAAGTTACTATCCTTTTAGTTTGGCATTTTAAATTCCTTCTCCATGTTATTACCAAAGATGTGGTCACCACCATGCCTGAAACAAAAGAATAAGCCATATTTAAGGCCCAACAATTTGACCTTATTCATGCCCAGTTTGGGTATTTATACATTGTTATCCTCATAAATAATCTACGTCGATGGCATCCTATGTTGTTGATAGTGTTATAGGGTCTATTGCAAGCCTCCAATAAGGTTGATCACACATTGAATTTCACTACCAATATTAACATGTATGGTAACCATATGGTGAAGCTAACACTTCATATAACAAATATTCACATGGGCATCCACTTATGTCCCATATCAATCCCAATGTTTCTTATGATGGGTTGTGTCCTTCTCATCTAGGTGCTTTCACCTCTTATCCAATATCTCACACACCTATGCATGTGCATATCTCTTCATGTAGTGGCACCTCTAATTGTATAGTGCTAGAACCTATTATGGTGGACCCCATCCCCAAAATCCATATTATCCTTTTCCTTATCCTCTACCAAGACTCTCGGCACCTCAACCCTCTAAGAATCCTACCCTAACCTCCATACTTTAGGCTACCTAGGAGTTAGTCAATTTATGTATGCATCCATCCTCTTTGAACAAGGTCCATTTTGATAATATAGGATAGTTATTTAATGTAAAAGAGGTCCACTTCACAAGTATTTCTAGGTAGTTGGTACTCATTAATAATGGTACCACAAATAGTTATGGTTTTGATATTGAGAATCTATTTAAAGAGAATAGAAGGCTATGAAATCTTTTTTTGAGTATTGTTGTATTTGGAGATTTTCTCAATGAATGGTCACTCCATCTTAAGAGGAAAGAAAAAATTACATTTTTTCTTTTGATTCTCATA
>JZKD02S2380068.1:5464-19190 GCA_000966675.3 Picea glauca | reverse complement strand
TCCCTTAAAACCAGATGCAAGGCCAGTCAAACAAAGACCTTACAGATTGAACTCTAAATATAAGGAGAAAGTGAAGATAGACCTTGACCAAATGTTGGAAGTAGGAATCATAGAACCTGTTGAAGAGTCAGAATGGATAAGCCCTATGGTGGTGCAGGATAAGAAGACTGGAAAAATTAGGATTTGTGTAGATCTCAGGAAGCTAAATGATGCTTATTTGCATGACCCATTCCCTACACCATTCACTGACGAAGTGTTAGATAATGTAGGAGGATAGGAGGTATATTTTTTTACAGGTGGATTTTTGGGATACCATTAGATTAGGATTGCCAAAGAGGATCTCCATAAGACCACATTTGAAACAGAATGGGGATCTTACCAGTATACAGTGATGTCGTTCGGATTGAAGAATGCACCAGCCATATTTTCCAGGGTGGTGGTCGAAGCATTTAAGGAGTTTTTACATAAATTCTTGGAAGCCTATTTTGATGATTGGACTATTTTTAGTTTGTTGTAAAATCATATTGAAGGTTTAAGGCTAATGTTGGAAAGTGAAAGAAATGTCAAATTGACTTAAACTTGAATAAGTGCATCTTCTTTTCACCCTTCGGAGTGTTGTTAGGTCATATCATATGCAAGTAGGGATTGTTGTTAGATCCATATAAGATTTCCATTATAGTCGATTTTCCCCCTCCTACTTAAGTCAAGCAGTTTCTCACTGCACTGGGACATATTGGATACTACAGGAAGTTCATTAAAGAATATGCACAGATTATAATGCCCATGGAGAAGCTTTTGAATAAATATTGTTAGTTTCATTGGACAGAAGAATACCAGCAGAGATTCAACACACTGAAACAGAAAATGGTTACTGCGCCTATTCTGGTTTTCCTAGATTGGAGCAAGGAATTTCATGTGCATGTAGATGCATCTTCTATTGCATTAGGAGCAGTGTTAGAACAACCGAGAATAGGAGACATCAACCACCCGTTAGCCTTCGCTAGAAGGAAGCTATCAACAACTGATATTAATTACACCACCACTAAGAGGGAAGGGTTAGCCATGGTGTATGCGTTGTAGAATTTTCTCCACTACTTGTTGGGAGGACATTTTAAAATGTTTACTGATCACTCTGCGCTGAAATACCTAGTCAACAAGCCAGTGTTGGGGGGAAGAATATGCATATGGATTTTTCTATTTCAAGAATATGACTTTGAGATCGTGGTAAAACAAGGAAGGATGAACAAAGGACCTGACCACTTGTCGAGGTTGGAACATGGAGAGGAACCTACTAGTTTGGAGGATACATTATTGAATGCATAGTTGTTGGCCATTAGGAAGTTTGATGATCACTTCACAAAGATAGTTCAGTTCCTATCGACAAGAATAACACCTCGTGATTACATAGTCATTCAAAATAAACAATTGGTAGTGCGCGCTGCAGACTTTTCACTTATAGTTGGAAAACTATACAAGATGGGACCTGATGAGATATTAAGGAGGTGTGTTATGGAAGCAAAGAGACCATTAATCCTCATAGAATCACATGAAGGCATCGCAGGAGGAAACTATGCAGGGAAAGCAACAACGCAAAATATTCTTAGGGTTGGCCTTTGGTGGCCTACTCTACACAAAGATGCTAAGGAATACTATAAGGCCTGTGATGTATGCCAAACAGTTGGAAAACTGTTGAGAAGAGATGAAATGTCATTAGCATATGAGCTAACCTTACAAGTCTTTGAGAAATGGGCCATTGACTTTGTGGGACCTATAAACCCACAAGGAAAGCGCACAAGAGTTAGATACATAATCATTGCGACAGAGTACTTGACCAAATGGGCCGAAGAAAGAGAAATCAAGGATTGTAATGCAACTACAGTTGCATGCTTCATATTTGATGATATCATAACCAATTTTGGATGCCCAAAGAATCTCATGAGTGATCAAGGGACACATTTTATTAAAAAGACCATTGAAGCCTTGACCCAGGAATTTGAAGTTCACCATTAAAAGAGAACGTGATATCATCCACAAGAAAATGGGATAGTTGAAGCATTCAATAAGATCTTGGAGACAACGCTGACGAAGATATGTAGTGTGAACAGGGATGACTGGGATTTAAGAGTACTATCAGTATTATGGGCCTATAGAACCACTTACAAGAAACTAACCATGCATACCCCCTTTAAACTGGTCTATGGTCTAGAAGGAGTTGTACCCATGGAATATTTGGTTCCTAGTCTGAGAATTTCAGCCTTTACAGATATGGACAACACTGGTGTAGTTCAAGACATGCTCGCGTAGTTGGTTGAACTCGAAGAAGACAGATTTATTGCAGGATTCCATCAGTAAGTTTAGAAAGAAAGAGAAAAGGCCTACCATGATAGGCATATCAAGAAGAAATCATTCAAGCAACGAGATATAGTATTGATCTATAACAACAAATTCATGAAGCACCCAGGGAAGTTTAGAATGCATTGGCTTGGGCCATATCATGTTGTCTATATTACGGAAGGAGGAGCTACATAGTTGAATACTTTGAATGGAGAATGGAAGGAAGGGTTGGTGAACGGGAGATGGTTGAAATTATATTATGACAACCAGCTATATCACAAATCCCAGTAAAAGCATGAGGAAAAGGGTCTAGGTACCAAGTGCAGTTGAAAATGGGTACCAGACACATATAAGACAGTCTTCACATAATGAGGAAGGAAAGTGATGAAAGCACACGCTGCCCTGAGTAGTCTGAAATTGAAGTAAAACAAAAGAATCAGATCTGAAGTGCCTTGGGACGAGTCACAGGTGTGTGTTGGGGGCCTATTGGCCCTTGGGTGTGGAAGTAAACAAAGATTAAGGTAGAAAAGGAGAAACGTGAACTGCGCGAAAGACACAGTGACTGAGACTTGCTCGAAGTCAGAAAAAGAGTAGAAAATACAGAGTGAAATCAAAGAGAACAAGTCGTTGGATGAGGATATCGAGGATGACATATGAGCAAGGAAGAAAGATCATGGACAACTCAACAACCAGAAAAATCCACCGTTGGATGCTTTGGAGCACCGTACGAGAAGGAAGGAAAGACAGGTTGGCGAAGCCATGAAAACGTGGGTCAAGTTGACCTAGGGTTTTGGCACTTAGGTCTCGACCTAAGGTTGTCGGTTAGCTATTGTAATGTATAAATAAAGTTCTAAAGGACCTGGGATGGATTTTTGGTTTTGTTATTGTTGATAGATGAGATTAGGTTAGAAGAAGGGATTGATAAAGAGAGAAATATATTGTATTGTGAGAAAAGTATGTATTGCAAGATCTTCAGCTAGGTGCAAAGATCAACCCTGCAGATCGATGCACATAGAGGCGAGAAAGAGAGAAAGAGATAGAAGAAGAGAAGATCTGGTAGCTAAGAGCACATATATAACTGTATGCTTTCATCTAATATACTATAAAGAATAGTTATGTGGACGTATCCCTAGAGAGAGGGTGAACAACATATATCTTTTGTTGTGTGCTGATGTTGTGTTCTCTGTCATTTTATATGTTGTTATTTTGATATTGTTCTAGATATGAAGTATAACTCGTGCAATAGGTTTAAGGAAGATAAATAATATTAGGTTGTTGTGTGTTGTTTCTTTGAATCCACTTTACATTCCTTCTAGTTGTAGACACATGTTTCCTACAACCCCCTATAGCTACTTCAGGTGAGACTGCATCTGCTTCACAGGTGTTTCCGAAAGGGCCAGTAGTTAGGGCTTGTTGGTGCACTCTTGAGTATTGAACCCTAGGTCTTCCCCTATGCCAACAAATGGTTCTGTTTCCAGAACCGCGATCTTCTTGAGGGAATGTCAAGGTGGTTTCCATCGAAGACAAAGATTCAGAAATGGATAGAAGATAAAGAAAAGGACTTCGCTGAAGCCCAGAACAAGAACCCTAATCTTAGTACAGAGGATTTGTTGGGAAGGTATATCTTTACTGATATACATGATATTTTCTTTGGAGGGATTCATAAGGAGCTATACAAGTGGTTAGCCAGATAAGCATATATCCAGTTCGAGATCAAATCTAAGCCACCTGTGGTTTGGACGTCGACGCTGATCAAGAAGGTTAAGAGGAGTTGATAATGTCGTGTCAAGGGAAGTGGATCATTGGTTTGATATTACCATTGGAGGGTATATCATCGAGTTTGATATTGAAAGAGTAGAGTCATATAGCCAAGCAGAGAGATATTTCTTTAAGGGACCTAGAGGAATTTTTTTACATTTTCCAAAGTTGAAGATCAAGATGTTATTTCATGAGAAAAACATCTTGAAGATACAATAGTGGGTCAAATTGAAGAGATAATGTTCAAGAATTCATATAGCGACAACGACATAGAGATTGGACACACACGCAGTGGAAGGATCTTCAGAGAAGTTACTTTGGCGAACTTGTTTGACCAAGATCACGAACCTCTTTTACCAGAAGAAGGATTCTATAGCGGGGAAGAGAAAGAGATATTGAGTGAAGAACAGTCAGGATCAGTTGGACCAAGAGAAGAAAATACTGAAGAACCTCGCCGAGAAGAGCCAGACACTTCAAGAACTGTGCAGATTGTTGAAGTAAGTACTATTACTCCTCCTGTTGTTTCAACAACATTAAGTAACCATAGTAACCTAATTTATTAGAGCACTCATAAAACTGGTACAAGTAGCTCAGTACCTATTCAGTCAAGAAATCTAGGAAGATCTATGGAAGACGAGATGAGGTTACCCACCTTTAAGGGAGATGGATTTCAAGATCCTTAGCAACATTGGTTTCTATGTGAAGTTGTATGGAGTATTAAGAATATCACCGACAAAGCTGTTAAACGAGATCAATTCAACACTAACCTGAGAGACCGTGCACTGAGATGGTACATGAAGTTTTTCCAAGGAGTTGCTCAGCCCAAACCGTTGAACCAAATCAAAATTGCACTGATTGCAGAATTCAAGAAACCCAAGTCAGAGTCATAGTGCATTATAGAACTAAAAGAAATCAAACAAAGAACAACTGAACTTGCGTGGGAGTTTGATCAGAGGTTTAAAACCCTAACAAGTTATTTTAATTTTCAGATCCTTGACGAGCAGAAAAAGGAATGGTTCATTGTTTCCCTCCTACCACACATCAGGGTCCCTCTAATGCAACAGAAGATTTCTTCGCAGGATCAGGAACTGGAGATCGCCATGAAACTAGAATCAACTCCTATGCGATTATCCAGCTCAGGTATGAGTCAAATCTTGAGTCAGCTAACTATCTTATCACTGCAGGTCGAAGATATGAAGAAAGACAAGGGAAAAGATAAAAGAGTAGATATATGGTGTATTAGATGAAAATTAGAAGGCCATGAAAAGGAGGATTGTCCCCTATTTCATGAGTATTTGGCATCTGGAGCCCTGAGTCCTTTAAATCAAGTTACCCTGCCTTGGTGCGAGGTATGTAGAAATCGACATCACCCTGGTGAATGTTACTATCTGCAAAAATATGTCCAGACACCTAAAAATTTGTATTGCACATTTTGTAAGTCGGTGGGACATGATGATAGGGGTTGCAAATCCTATGACCTCATACATGAAAGGTCCAAAGACATATACAAGATTCAAGGTGAAGTACAACAAGAAGGAAGCATTGTGCAGTATAATTCCCCAGGAAGAGGAAACTTCAACCCTCATGGTGGATTCAGAGGAGGAGGAGGAGGTATGGGTCAAGGTCGAGGACAGATCATATGTTATAAATGTGCATAGAACAGACACTTGGAAAGGGACTGTCAAAACCCTTGTACCACTTGCATTTATTGCAACTCATTTGAACATGTCATAGAAGAATGTCCTGCGTTGTTAGCCAAGATTAAGGAGAAATGAGGAGGAAACCAAAAAATACAACTAATAAAAGAAGAACCTTGCGGAGCAGATCTCAGAGTCGTTGTTATCACTAGAGGAGGTGTTGTGACAGGAAAAGACAGAGTAACCCAAGGAAAGACTACAAGAGAATTAGGTGTCAGAAAATCTATATAGAAGACACAAGTGTTTGATGCGAAGAAAGAAAAAAAAATATTTGAGGAAGAAAGAAAAGAATTCAGAATCTATTAGGCTTATTGATCAAAGTCTCAAATAGAAATATGAGAATATGGAATTCCCATGGCGTTTGATCAGACCACTTAGCCAAGAGAAGGAAAAGAGGTAAGTAAGCTCATGGAATTTTTATGCACCTACATTAATTTGATAAAGGATGAGAGTGTTGTACAAGAGATACAAAACTTGATTAGACAATACGATCTAGGGAAGGTAGACCCCTTATTAAGTAGAGAAGTACACCAAATATCTAAAAAGATAAGTACAAATAAAGAATTACACTTGAACGCTCAAATTAGAGAGTATGATATAGATTATGTGGTCCTCAACTTAGGGTCAAAAGTCAATGACATGATGAAGCAGACCTGGGAACTGATGGGAAAACCTAAGTTGATATATTCCCCTATCAGGCTTAGGATGGCCAATCCACAAGTTGTGAGCCCCTTTGGAAGATTCGAACATGTCCCTGTAGACATTGATGGGGTCAAAACATTTGTGGACTTTGAGGTCATTGATATAGTTGATGATAGTTGCCCTTACCTCGTGTTGTTAGGAATTGATTGGGATTTCAACAATTCCACTGTGGTTGATTTAAAGAAAATAAGAATGACGTTTGAAGATGATGGCCTTAGGGTCATTTCACCTTTGGACCCTGAAGAAGGTCCCAGATAAACAAAGCCCAACATAGAAGAAGATCATGCATATGAGTTAGAAAACATATACAAGTTGATAGCCAGACAACAGGATTACATTAATCCTACAACAGATGGAAATTTGATCTGGCGAAGTGACAACGCATTCTCATCAGATTCAAAAGAAGCATTGGAGAACTAGCAGAACAAAATGTATGAAGTATCTACTAGAAGGCATGCCATATTGACCAGAGAAGTTCACTGGATCGGCACAACAATAAGTAACTTGCCCAGCTTTGATGGTCTAAATCATTTAGAAGCTTCCTTGCTGGAATTTGAAGAAATTTTACCAATACAATAGAGATTGTTCGCACTAGATGAGGCCTTGAAATCAAGCCCAACAAGATGGTGGGGGACATACAAACACAACATTACAGATTGGGTACAGTGCCCCACTTTGATGACAGCACGGTTCTCAGATAAAATAGAAGGCTGTGAAGTTAGATACACAGGTCAAAGTTGTATGAAGGACCATGTGTGAAGTTGCGAGGAATCCTAGAGAAACATTCCTCAATATCAATGGCTGCATAAATTCATCAACACACTGGACACAACCCCTATCAATTGGTACCTTCAAGCAGAACTGCACCTCATCACTTTCGATTGGGAAGGTATGACTCAGAATTTTGTAAGTACCTTTTTATTTGAAATCCAATATCCTATAGTGGATCAAGTATTACAGATTGTAAGAAAAAAAGTATTTGAGGAAGCACCTAGCCTCCCTTTGGAGCAAGAAGAGGATGAATGGATTGCGCCTCTTCAAAAACTGCAAGGCTGTTACAATATCAATGATGATGAAGACTATGATCCTAGGAAGGTGAACATTGTTGAAATAGAAGGCCAAGAGACATAGAAGGACCAAAAGTTGAGATACCTTTCATTGGACAACCAATTAAAATCAAGAAAGTCAACATTGGAACATAACAAATACTGAAGCTTGATAATGTTGGAGATTATTGGGATGTTGCCACTATTGATAAGATCACAGAGTTATTGCATGAATATCAGGACTTGTTTCCATCCAAGTTCACTGATATGAAGGGCATTAAAGGGCCCATGAGAGAGATGAAAATTCCCTTAAAACTAGATGCAAGGCCAGTCAAACAAAGACCCTACAGATTGAACCCTAAATATAAGGAGAAAGTGAAGATCGATCTTGATCGAATGCTAGAAGAAGGAATCATAGAACCTGTTGAAGAGTCAGAATGGATAAGTCATATGGTGGCGCAGGATAAGAAGACTGAAGAAATCATGATATGTGTAGATTTCAGGAAGATGAATGATGCTTGTTTGCATAAGCCATTCCCTACAACATTCAATTATGAAGTGTTAGATAATGTAGGAGGATAGGAGGTATATTCTTTTATAGATGGATTTTTGGGATACCATCAGATTAGGATTGCCAAAGAGGATTGACACAAGACCACATTTTCAACAGAATGGGGATGTTACCACTATACAGTGATGTCGTTCAGATTGAAGAATGCAATAGCCATCTTTTCCAGGGTGGTGGTCGAAGCGTTTAAGGAGTTTTTACATAAATTCTTGGAAGCCTATTTTGATGATTGGACTATTTTTAGTTTGTTGCAAAATGATATTGAATGTTTAAGGCTAATGTTGGATAAGTGCAGGAAATGTTAGATTAACTTAAACCTGGATAAGTGCATATTCTTTTCACCCTTTGGAGTGTTGTTAGGTCATATTGTATGCAAGCACAGATTGTTGGTAGATCCATCTAAGATTTCCATTATAGTCGATCTGCCTACTCCTACTTCAATCAAATAGGTGTGCACTGTGCTGTGACATACTAGATACTACCGAATGTTCATTAAAGGCTATGCAAAGATTACAACACCCATGGAGAAGATTTTAAAGGAATACGGTTAGTTTCATTGGACAGAGCTTCAACACACTGAAACAAAAAATGGTTACTGTGCCTATTCTGGTTTTCCCAGATTGGGGAAAGGAATTTCATGTGCATGTCGATGCATATTCTATTGCATTAGGAGCAATGTTATCACAACCGGGAACAGGATACATCGACCACTCGTTAGCCTTCGCTAGCAGGAAGCTATCAACAACTGAGATTAATTACATCACCACTAAGAGGGAAGGGTTAGCCATGGTGTATGTGTTGCAGAAGTTTCACCACTACTTGTTGGGAGGACATTTTAAAATGTTTACTAATCACTCTACACTGAAATACCTAGTCAACAAGACAGTGTTGGGGGGAAGAATATGCACATGGATTTTTTTATTTCAGGAATATGACTTTGAGATCGTGGTAAAACAAGGAAGGATGAACAAAGGACCTGACCACTTGTCAATCTTGGAACATGGAGAGGAACCTACTAGTTTGGAGGATACATTCTCAGACGCACAATTGCTGGCCATTAGGAAGGTTGATGATCACTTCACAGAGATAGTTTATTTCCTATCCACAGGAATAACACCTCGTGATTACACAGTCATTCAGAAGAAACAATTGGTAGTGCGCGCTATAGACTTTTCACTTATAGTTGGAAAACTATACAATATGGGGCCTAATGAGATATTAAGAAGGTGTTTTATGGAAGCAAAGAGACCATTAATCCTCACAGAAGCACATGAAGGCATCACAAGAGGACACTACGCAGGGAAAGAAACAATGTAGAAGATTCTTAGGGTTGGCCTTTGGTGGACTACTCTACACAAAGATGCTAAGGAATACTATAAGGCCTGTGATGCATGTCAAAGTGTTGGAAAATCATCTAGAAGAGATGAAATTTCGTTATCACCCCAACTAACCTTACAAGCCTTTGATAAATGGGCCATTGAGACCCCTGCAATCCCCTATAGCTACTTCGGGTGAGACTGTATCTTCTTTGCAGGTGTTGCCGAAAGGGACAATATTTAGGGCTTATTGGTGTGCTCTTGAGTATTGAACCCTGGATTTGCCCCTATGCCAAAATCATGTAATAATAAGAAACATCACATCAACATCACATCAAGAACACAATAGACCAATATTTACGTGGAAACCCAAATGGGAGAGAACCATAGAATGATTTCTTATATATATCAAGAATTCATTCATAGGAAGCACCAACTTCCCAATTCTCCAACTGCAACTGGAAGGAAGCTACAACCCCCTATTTACAGGATCCAACCTAAATAAATATAAAACTCCCTGAATTCTCTAGCTCCAACCAGAAGAAGGTTACAACCCCCTGTGTTCTTCAGCTCCAACATAAAGGTTGCTACAACCACCTAGTTTTCAAGCCACTGGCACCAACTGGAAGGAGGATACAATCCCCTTTCCTTTCCCCATTCTACTTCCATGAAGTATAAGTGTAGACCAATTGTCTCTATCAAAATCATTGCCACTGTCACTGCCATTGTATCTTCCACTGTCACTTCCACTATCACATCAACTTGTAATCTATCAACCCGTCACTGTATCCAACCTGTCATTGACCATCCTATCCAACCAATCATTGTCACAATAACCTATCCAACCAATCACTGCCTCATGTTGGATTACTGAGAGGGAGGTGAATTAGTAATAGAGTAATTTAATCATTTTTCACCATAAAATTCAAGTGTTATATCAATGTAGAATTATCATCCAATAGTTGCAGATTAAATAAAAAATGAACAAATGAGAAATCACACACATACACAGTACACCGATGTTTTATGTGGAAACCAAAAAAGGGACAAAACCACATAATTTTGTTTCGTATATGTCTTTAATAATTAATTTCATTGGAAACACCAACTTCCATTGTTTTCTAGCTGCAACTGGAAGGAGGCTCCAACTCCCTAGTTTTTGAGGCTACAACCTGAGGGAAGCTCCAACTCCCCAATTCTTTGGCTACAACCCCCTATGTTCCCTGGCTACAACCGGAAGGTGGCTACAACCACATGTCCTTTCCCCATCCAGCCGCCTTGACGTAGAAGTAGAATGATGGAACCATTTTCACACTATCGTTGTGAGATATATTGTTGTAAACTTGTACCATTAAACTTGCACCAAACAACCTGTACCAATAACCTGAACCATGCATCAACCATGCATCATCATGTAATAGACTTGTACCATAAACAAGTGCATCAACCATGCACCAACATATACCAAACAACATGTAATCAACCTGTACCATAAACAAGTGCATCAACTATGCACCAACCTGTACCTCAACTTGTACCATGAACAAGTGCATCAACCATGCACCAAACTTGTACAAATAACATGTCACAAAAACATCTCCAAACAACCTATCACAACATCCTGTCTCATCAATATTCTCAACCAAATCAAATCCAATCACCAAGATCAATCACCAAGACAAATCTCAAATATGTGCATCAACCAAGCATAACACAACAACTCATAATCATCACCATGATCAATATGTGCTTATAATAATATACCAATACAAGTATTCTACATCATCCATAAACCATGTGTCAACAATACTACTAACAAGTGCCTCAAACCATGTACCAAGTATGTACCAATCATGTATAAACTACTCATCAACTACGAGTCATCAATATGTACCAACATCATCAACTATACACCTCATGTATGTGCCAACTCATCAACTACTTGTCTCAACCATGTACCCAACATGTACCTCAACCAAAATGCCCTCATCAATTTCATCATCCAAATCTGATTTGTAACTATGTAATAGACCCGGTGTATATGGTCACATACCTACAAACCTTCATTAACTTTAACAACAAGAGACTAGCATTTTCATCAAACTTTACTTTAGTCTCACATGACTAATTTTGGATTAGTAAAAAACCCTAACTTGAAATAATCATAACTATGTACATGTAATCAATAAAGATATGAAAATAGTACAAAATGTTCTTCAATGTGTTTTATGCAATTCCTCTAGGTGTCACTACTTGGAACCTCTCAGAAAATGAGTTATAGCAAAAATGGCATACCTTGTTGAATTATGGCTTATTCTAGAGAGCGAACTTGTAGAGTGTGCCCCACATGGAATAATTGTTGTATGGATATGAAAATTGTACTCATAATACTACAGAATATACTATAACCAACACATTGGTCTTACAGAATGTAGATCTTTTATGAAGAATTTATCACGTTTTTACCCGAAATACCTGTTTTAGACTAGTTTCAGGACTAGCCACAAAACCTATTTTCCACGTAGTGTAACTACAAAAATACAAAAAAACACAAACTGAAATTGGTACCACATATACTTGGATATGCATCCTCAATGGCCTCCCAATTTCACGGTTTGAATCATTCTAGAAAAAATGTTATTGCAAAAATGGTGAGATGAGCTGTAAATAACATAACTTAGAAAACATCATCAAAATAATTTATCCTCCCTTGAATTTCAGCGTTCTTTACTTCACCCTCCTTCGGAAATTTGGCTTATATATACTTCGGTTACCTTATTCACCTATATATATTCAATATTCTCAAGTTTTATTAAAATGAGAGAGCCTTGCCTCTTATTTGTACTTTCATGTAGCTTCCTCAAGGGGTTACCTTTTAACCATCTTAACCCACTTTCCTTATTTTAGGGTTAACCCACTTCTAATTTTTCTGTTAACTTTATTATTTAAATAATTGATTTTGTATTAAATTTGAATTATAGTACACTCATCACTTCACTTTATTATTTACCTTCTAAAATCTCTTAAACCACTTTGACTACTTTGACCTTTTGGGGCTTCTAGATGACTCATGAGGGTTCTCCAACTTCACATGGCCATAACTCTCTAACCGTGAGGAGTTATGTGAAGTTCCACATACCAATGGAAATGGAATGACATGCAATATAAATATATAATATTCTTTCTTGAAAATATATCAAAACTCATACCATTATCCATCAAACAAACTTGGGTCCATTACCCAAACCATGGTTCTCCAACTTCTCATGGACGTAACTCTCTAACCGTGAGGAGTTATGTGACGTTCCACATACCACTAGAAATGGAATGACATGTACTATCCATATAGAATAGTATTACCTTCAAATATATTAAAACTCATACAATTATACATGAAACACCCTTGCGTCCATTACCCAAACCTTTGTGCTACCAGAATTCACTACCAGACTTTCTCCAAGGGTTAACATCAATCAATAAGGGTTGAAATAAATCTAAAATACCACTCTCCAATGGTTGACATCAATGATAACCAACAATACATACCAACTATCCATCAACCTAAGCCAATTGTTTGACAATCTCCCCCTTTGGCATTGATTACAACACCAACATTGATGGCAACACTTAGTCATGATAACATTCATGCTTACACTCCTCATCAATGTTTCTATCTCTCCCCCTTAGACATCAATGGAAAAGGGTATCTTCATTTGGGGCTTCTCCCTTTGACTGAACTCTCCTTGGGGATGCTCCCCCTGTCTACATGCCTTTGAATTTTCTTTGTGTTTATAAGCCTCTTATTACTCTCTCTCCCTTCATATGAATAATATCTCCCCCTTTGACAAAGGGTATTGTTATCACTGAAATTTCGTCCGCACATGGCGACAAGAACTCAACATCGTCAAACAGTAATGAAGTCATTCATGGCACTTAATTAATTTCAAAGCATTCCAAAAAGGTCAAAAACTATACAAAGTAACCAAAAATTGAAGAGCGCTTTACAGAAGTTGGGCGTGGAATAGAAAAGTACCATGTGCGCATACGCGCACGATGCGTGGCTGTTAGCGCAAAAACCCGTGCACTTGCTAAATGACACATTTATTGAATTGGTCGGCCTCCCAACCACTTATGGATCAGCTCCCAAGCCAATTTGACCCTCAAATCTGAGCTGAATCCGCATGGTAGGTTGGTCAAAGACCTAATGAAGCCCTAAAGAGCCTCTTTTCACACTACAAAGGAGTTACATAATCACCCAATGCAATGCTATAAAAAGCCATGAAGAAACCTCATTTTCTCAAGGAA
>JZKD02S2380057.1:0-27924 GCA_000966675.3 Picea glauca | reverse complement strand
ACTCCAGGTAAAAGGTCCATTGCTGGTCTGGATATCAATAAGTCTATGGTTCTCTATCCAATTGTGGAAAGCCACACTTTCCCCCTCCAAATGTCTTATCCATCCTTTCTTCTCCCAGAGCGCAGAGATCATATTAAAATAGCCCCCAATGAGCCAATAATTTCCTTGTAAGAGTGCCCCAGGATGCTTGAGGGAATCTAGAAAGCTTTGCTTGAGCTGAGGGGTGTGAGGATCGTAGGAATTTGGGAGGAAGCCTTGGGTTTGAGAGCCAATATCAGTGAATCTCATCATGATAATCCTTGGAAGGGTGGAGAGAAGCTCCAAGCTCCACTTACCAGAATCCCATAAAATTGCCAAGCTACCATAAGTGCCCTATGAGTCCATCGCCTCAACTTCACAACCTCTCCAAATTTTCTTTGCAATTTTGATCGTTGCCTCCTTATCACATTTTGTTTCCTGGATAAGAACTACCTCTGCTTTTTCCTACATAATAATTTTTTTGACCATTCTGTCTTTAGATGGGGCATTCATACTGTGCACATTCCATGATACAAGCTTCATTATATCACTTTTTTGGGGTTTAGAAATATCTTTTCGGGAGGCCTACCATTTGACCCGAATCCTCTAGGTGGGCTCCTATTTCTGCGATTACCTGTTTATATGGTTTCATTCCCCTCATTTTTTCCTCACTAGGGATTTTTTTAAGAATCTTCAGGGGATCGGGTTTTACCCGGAAGCTTCTCGAAGTGCTTTCTAATATCCCTATCCCTAACCCTATCTCCTGACCCTTTCCATCCTGAGAATCTGCTTGAATATTAGAAGGTTGATCTGTGTTTCTCCCCTTTATTTCTTGTTCTCCTTGGTCTTGCTTTTGGGACTTGGTATTTCGTTCCACCTTTTCTGTGTCCATTTATTGATAGTTTTGGGTTTAGCCTCCTTGATCTGAGTCCTTATCCTCCTGATCTTGCATCTCTATCCCCCTTTATTTTGGCTCCACTTGTTTATCTTTTAGATATAGAATGTTTTGTTTGTCGGTGGTTCCCAGTCTTTGTATTTCCTTTTTCTACGAATCTTGACAGTTTTGCTCTTCATTTTCTAGGTTGTTCTCCTCCAAGGTTTTAAACATTTTTTTGTTGTTTCTTTCTTCCCTGACCAGTTGGTTACCTTGTCTTTTCCCCACCTTGTGTTTTCCTTGAATTTTGGTAAATACTTATGCATTTGTTACTTCTTGATTTTTAGTGTCATTCTGTTTTACATTTAGGGGGAAATCTTGAAACAAATGCCCATGGAAATGGCCTTTCCTGCACTTGAATGGGATATGTTCATCGTCCATTGTTTGGCTCCATTCGTTGTCCTGGTATGACACTATTACTACCTCTGGGAGGGATCCTTCCATGTTAATGTAGATGCAGATCCGAGCATATGAGGTATATTTAGCAATCTTTGTAACCTATGAAATTTTGATGAAAGATCTCAAGGTATTTCCTATGCCTTCCAATGTCTCGTATTCCCAAAATTATTGAGGCGGTGAGTATAGTCTTATCTAGAACGGGGCTTCCATGAAGTCCTCTTTCTCTGGGGAAATCTCTCTGTCCAATATCACAGGTGGAGGCTTGCGGAATTGAAGAAGTATGAACCTTCTTCAAACACCTTGTCCTTGTTTTCTAGGTTAGAGAAAATGGCTGTGAAAAATCCTTTGGATCCTAGCTTTAGGTCCACTTGACCCTTGACCTTCCATCTAGAGCTCACCAAACCCGTGAGAGATTTTTCTGAAGGCCATATCCCTATGAATTTACCTATTAAAGAATGATCTTTCATGTGTTGCATGCAGTTTCCTATACTATGAGAAGTGACCTCATACACGGGCTTTTCTTTTGTGCATGCATGTAAGTCGTTCACTTTGGTTTTGTCAGCTCCATATTTTTTCTTCTCTGTATTCCTGTCCTTGCTACCCTTGCCTACACCCCCCATCTCCGTGTCCTCTACTCGTGTCACCACTTTTCCCAGAACTATGTCCTTGAATGAAAAAGATTCTCTCTGTCCTCGGTCCCTGGGTAGACCAAAGGGCCCTAACGTTTTGGCCTCCTCCTGAGCTTGTGACGCCATACTCATACCCTTGTCCTTTACTCCCCCCTACGCTTGAAACCCTAACCAGTAGGCCTGAACCGCTAACCCTCTTTGCTCTCCATCTCCTCACTCTAACATCAATCTTCTTCTAATACATCTTTTCAATAAATAAATAAAACCTTATTTTTACTAGATACCCCCTATTTTTACTTAATATCCATTTTTATACCACCTGTACACTACATCCCCGCGCCTTCAATACCTACAATGTATTGACTCTATTTTTGACAATTTTAAAACCCCTTTATAAATGAATGAATGTGATAAGATATTGGTCAACAAGGTGAATCCCTTTTGATGTGTGTGTGTGTGTGTGTGTGTGTGTGTGTGTGAATTGGGTTTATCCCGAGTGGTTTGTGCTTAGGGGTGTGTTTCCCCCACCGAGGTTCAATTCTCGTAAGTGACACGTTAAGCTCTTAAATGAGTACATTATTGAAAAAGCATCGAATTTCTACAAAATCTGGTTTACCCTAGGTACCATCCTTGAAATTAGGGGAAGTTCTCGATGGCTTTCCCTAGGAGTTATTCCAAGGATATATATATATATATATATATATTTAGTTTGATGGGTCACTTCAGGTGGTTGGGAGTTGTGAATAATAAGTAGGAGGTCTCCAGGTCAAGTCCGTGGGCTAGATGTTTATGTGTATGTGGACCTCACTCGATGTCCCTATTGGATGCCCGAGGGTTTCCTAGGAATATATCTTCCAAGGAAAAAATATATTACTCGAAATAAAATTCGAAATTGTTTGTGAACTTTCCAAGTGAATTCCGCAAATTAGTAACTTGTCATTATTTCCTTCTAGGTTACTTAAACTAAATAACTAATATATCAAAATTTTAACAAATATAAGAGATTTCATTACCATTGCTTCTTTGGAAACTAATGGTAAACTAATGGCACATTGGAGGGAAGGGATATGTTGCTTGAGGTCATTATTCTTGCTAAATCCTAGAAGGATAGGTGAAGGAGCATTCTCCATCATTGAAAATGACTATTTTAATACTTCTTACATATCCTTATCTCAACATGATGGTCCTAGTGGAACACACATAGGTGAAGGACCATTCTCCATCATTGAAAATGACTATTTTAATACTTCTTACATATCCTTATCTCAACATGATGGTCATAGTGGAACACACAAGAGAAAATGTAATGTATTTATTTAGCATACATAGTGAAGTGATTATGGAAGTGATTTATTCTATGAGACTAGTGGAAAGATAAATAAAGCTCAAGTATCTGGTGTTGAAATTGTGATAATTAAATCAATAAACAAACATAAAATATCGATTGTGAAAAGGACCAACTAGACCTTCCTCCATTGGAATGGAAAACCCTTTGGCTCGACCTGATTGCTTATTAGTTCTTCATTCTTTTACAATTAAGGCCCAATTCACTTATGGTTTCTTATGCTTTAAATGAGATGTACCTAATATGCAAGTGCAAGATGCAATTCTAGCTTATCTGCCCTATTCTATATTTCCTAGCTAAGAGCGCATGATTAGAAAACCAATTTTACATGAAACAAAAGAAAGATACATAAACTAGGGAGAATAGTCCACCAATATACCATCATCACCAAACATTAAGGAACACTCCAAGGATCAAGGATATCCTATGAATTACCAAGAGAGAACTTTTTTCACATCAAATGTTAGACATAAATCAAAGGAATTATAGAAAGAGTAGGGAGAAGATTCCACCTCCACCATTTGTATAATAAACCAAGATTGCTTTGAGGATCGAGGTTATCCTATGTATCCTAAGAGTTACATCCAATAAGTTATCAATGTGTAAGATAAGAAAGAATGAACATAGTTATCAAGAGAATGCTCATATGCCACAACATTCACAAGATACAACATCCATCCTCACAAGAAACCAAGAAAGTGATGATTGGAAAGAATAGTCCACGACCATTAAAAATTCACAAGAGTATAAAGCACAAGTTAACAATGTCATTCTATCAAGCATACGAAGACAACATATAATGAAAAATGAGAGACCCTCTTAAAGAATGAAAATGCATATTTTATAGAGAATCCCAGTAACTTTTGGCATTCAATACACTTGACTCTTAACTTTCTACCTTCATGGATCTTGGACTTGTAATTCTATTTGTATAATCTACTTTATGATTTTGTCTTTATTCTAAATTAGATGATGGGTGTATTTACAATAATAATATTAATATATATATATACAATTTCTATACCCAAGTATTATTTCTCTCTAATTTGTCCTTTAATGCTTATAACCCTTTCTCCCTAATTTGTATTTTTGTGATTACAACTTGAATGAAGATGGTTTGGACTTTCTTTCTTCCTAATTTGTCTTCTTTTGCTTTGTCTTTGGTGGAAATGGTTTGGTCTCTTTATCCTCTCCTTGGCTTGTTACATTTTATCTTCATGTCTTCATCATGCATATGTATACTCCTTGGCTTTACAATCAGAATTCCCCCCTTATCCCTTTGAGTTTGATGACTTCAAACCATGGATAAGAATCCACAATATATGATCTTGAAAGCCTAGCTCACTAATATCTTTTGCAATCCAAGAAACTCTTACTTATTTCTTCAAAAATATTTCAATAACTCCATAAACTTATCAAAAGATTGTATGTAGACTTTGTGAAAATTGACAAGTTCATTTCAAGTCATAAGCAACACTAATTTACATGAAAGTTTGAAATTATGCATATGCATGAGCGATGTTTAAGATTTTTCCAAAATGGTAATATATCATTTATGGATTGAATTCATTTAAACCAATGTAAAGTAATACATAAAATAGTTTTTTGTGCATAAAATGCCATTGCAATTTATACATGAACCATGCAACAAAATGCAAGCATATTACTATTTTTTCAACACAAATTCATCACAAGGCATGGTTGCCATATTCATGTGATTTTTGGCTTTGAATTTGAGTAATGACATGGATAAAGAATGATCATTTTATTGCATGAAACCTTGTTTCCATATACTTGGTTTCTCAACCCCAAGAATTCAAACATTTCACACAATATAGTGATATTGGAATATCACTTATTTTATTTGTTTCTTTGTTGAACCTTTCTTTGGATTTTTGGTATTTGTAATGTAAGGGAAAAACTCACTCTCATTATTCTATTCCATTAGCAAATCTACACATGAATTCACACTGTTAAATGTAAATATCAATAAATAAAGGAAAGATTGCAAACCCAATAAAGAAGAGATTATTCATCAACTATTACATTTATAAAATCATTTGCAAAGCTCAAACAATTTTTTTCCTACAGGGAAACCAACAATTAAGAGCCAAAAAAATCAAATGCAAAACAAAAAAGATAGGATTCTTCAGAAAAATTAGCCTACTCATTTCACTTCAAAAAGGATGTTTCAAACCCCGTTGTAAGCAAATTCCTCTTGCTTTGGCTCATGCAAATTCAAGCTTATTTATTTTTCACCCCGACACTATCCAATGGATGCAAAACACAATGGTTCCACTAGAATACCAATTTCTTCATGGTTCATTGTTCTTTCCTCATTCGAAGCAAGAAACCATTGGATTTTTTAATTGTAAAGGAAACTGTAATCTCCAACAACCAATGCACTCTATCTCCATAGCTGAAAACATTGTGCTAAGAGGGATTTCCACTCCCATTTTCATATACAAAGAAAAAATATGCATCAAAACCTTAAAAACATTGTTATGCCATTTGAAACCTATGCAAATTGATTTTTTTATGCTTAGTATTGTTCTTCAAGGCTCTCATAGGGTTTGTGCAGTGCTTGACAATGGGTTTTTACTCTCGTTTTCTTGGTACAATGGCTCTGAAAATTTGGATGCATGAAAAACTTTAAATAAATTATGAGAATACAACTAACAATGAAGATAAATGAAAATGCAAGCAAGGAATGACAAAACGTGGAAAAATGGAAACATTTTGCCTTTAAAAATCCCATTAACACTTCATTTCCCAAGTGTTGGGAGCTCTACGGGAATTAGGAAATCATTGAGGAAGATACTAAAGGTTAAACTACTATTGGGGAGGGTGTATGGCCTCAGAGGTGAGTAGTCTTCTCAATGAGTTCCCAAACCATCAAGTGTGAGCGATAAAGATACATTTCACTAAGTATGAGGGTATGCTAGGTTATGAGGTGAGTGTTTAGCTCATTGGAGACATCAATTTCTTAGTATAGTTACTTGTGACTCAAATCATTGATGAAAAATTCTTACTATCCTATGAGGTGAGTGATTGGGGTTCTATGTGAGAAATTGACAACATTGAAGGAGAGAATACTTAAATCGTTGAGCATGACTGCTTGTCTCACCTTGCAAGTGAGCGAAAATCATCTTAGTAACTAATTGAAAATTTTAGGGGGTCAAGGTCTCTAGTTGGTAACTATAGAGGGGTGAGGTATCCAACTAGTACCTTGGAAGGATTTTTGGCCTATTAGGTTCCCAAATTCCCATAACTTATCTAAAAAATTATATATATTTTTATCCTTTTCTTTGCTTGAGCATCATCAATTTCACCCACCTCAAGAGAGAGAGGTGAAATATCTCACTTCAAGAGCTTTCTAACTCTTAAAGACGGTGATTTTCCCTTGTGAAGAAAATCACTCACTTGGGAAGCCAGTAAGTCTCCCAAGTGAGTTATTTCAATCAAAACTTGGCAGAAAAAATCTTCAGAGAAAAGCCAAAGTGAAAAAATGATTGAAAAATCAAAATATCCATTGACATCTACTAAAACCATCTTTTCTTAGCTGAATACTATAATATCCATGGATTTTCATTCAAGTCCATAGCTCATTTCCCTCCTTAGTGGTCACCATGAGTGATTTGGGCTCCAATAGCTTCACAAAATTTGTGTTTGCATTAAGCCTCATAACTTAATTGTTGAGGTCTTATAACCATAAAAAGGTTCACAAGCCAAAAGAGGATCACAAACAAACTTAGAAAAGCCCTGAGTAGTAGTTAAAATATAATAAAATTGAATTCCAATGAAACCCCTTGGATTTTGGGATTCATAAACATGTAAATCCTTTGTTTGGTCCCAAATTGACAAATGTTGAGACTAGTAGAGATTGAGATATTTCTAATGAGTGGTTGGATGCATCATTCACTTCTTATTTCATCTACTTTAATAAACCAAGAAGTGAAAAGTACCTATCTCTTGGGAATTTTTTTGAATGATATTTTCATAGTTGTAGACCCTAGAATCAAATTAAAATAATGGGGTTGAGTCCATATGCCCAAAAATCATATAGGTAAATTATTTTGGCATTAAAAAATTCAACTTGAAGGATCACCAAAATATGCGTAAAGGAGACTAGAGGCTAAAGTTCAGATTTCACATGAATAGTTGGTGCACCAAAATTTGTATTTATTCACTTATGCTTCATACCTATTAGGTAGAATTAGATCTAGATGATAGGAACAATTGATGTCTCATTCCATTAATCATATTTAATTTGTGAAGGAGGCCTCCGAGCACTCAATGCACCTGTGGGGAAACACTTGGTAAAAATGTTGATTTGGGATGAAACTCATCCACACTATTTTCCTTGATTGTGAACATGTATAATATTCTTGAATTAAGATGAACATAAATATTTCATGTGGAGCTTCAATCATTTCCTTTATTTCACCATTTAACGTGCCATGTCTGCCATGCATAATGTTGCATTTCTAGTGTTGGAATTGTGAGCCATATAGAGACTATGTGGGCTTCATGATGATGATATTTTATTGCTATACATAACCCAATGTCACTATGATATGATTTAGAACCTTGCTTCACACTATTTCCATGCACAAATGTTGCTAATCCCTTTCGTGCTCATTAATCAATTACTTGACTCTTTGTATAATCTTGTGTCACTTGATGAATGACTATATTCTAAAGTTTTATTTCATCATTACATATAAAACCAAGTGTGAACAACTACACAAAAGATATGAAATCTAATCAACCTTAAAATTATATAAGCCAAACCTCATTCAAATGCATTAGCAAACTAAGCCAATCTCATGCAAAGGTAAAGTCACACAAACAAAAATTCACTTTAAAACACAACCATGTGTAAAACAAGCCAATGAAATTATCACAAATGCATAGGAAATATTTCATCAAGTGCAATCAACCATATTATGATGAAAAACGCAAGTATGCATTCAATAACAAAGAAAATCGAATCACTCAACATTCTCAATCCTCATATGCAATTCAAAGTCACCATCTACATTAAATTAGTTAAGACATGTGTTCTTGAAGACAAAGTTAAAAGTATGCAATTTCAAAAAATGGTGGTGGGGGGTACCCAAGTCTGTCGACTTAGAATTGGTTGAGGCCCCAACAAATGGTGACACACTAGGAAAATACATTTATCTCTATAACAAAACTTTAAGCAATAAACATATAATGAGAAGACTTTATTTGGGTCTCATGTAAATTTGAGATTTGCATGAAGAGGGTCCCTATAGATTTGTCCTTGCAAAGGAGTTAACGATTCTTCCAATGAATTGACTTTGGTTAATTCATCAACTGTACTGGAAGAAAAAATGATGAAGGTACTTTTCCTTGAGAATGAATCAATGATGTTGGCTCAAATCATGATCATGTGGATTATTTGAATTTGGGGTAAAGTATTTTCCCCATGTGTGTGTTGAGTTTTGGTGTACCTTGGGAAATGGTTCCCTTGTGGTTTTGAGCCTCTAACCACAAGAGGGAGATGTCGGTACCTTTGTCCCTTGTACTTTATGTCTAATTTTGATCCAGGTGGATCATCTTAAAATTCGATAGAGTTAAAGTATTCAAAATGCAAAGTAAAGCTTACAAAGTGGAAGAGCTCGTCAACAGCTTTCCGGTGACGTTTGTTTCGAGAAAAACGACCTCCAGATGACAAAGATATCAACAGTTGAAGTTTTGTCAAAGATGGTGAAAAATGGTTAGAAATGGTTAAAAAAAATGTAATTTGGGGCTATGGGAATTGAACCCAAGACCTTAGGATAAGGCCACCATGACCCCATGGTTGGGCAAAAAGGGGATGGTCAAGGGCTTAGCCCTCAACCTTGCCAACACCGAGGCCCCCTTGGTATTTAAAGGTTATATGCCATAATCATATATCAAACCATATGTTATAACCAAAATCCAACCATATAAATACGCCAAAGGTCAACCATATACCATAATCATATATCAAACCATATGTTATAACCAAAATCCAACCATATAAATACGCCAAAGTTCAACCATATGCCATAATCATATATCAAACCATATGTTATAACCAAAATCCAACCATATAAATATGCCAAAGTTCAACCATATGCCACATATATATCAAAATCGCATATGTGGTGGGAGGAGAAGCCTGCGGGTTTGACCCTGGGACTTTCACCCCCCTAACCACCACAACTACCAACACGCCACCGCCATGAGACGTGGCAAGAAGTGGCGCGATAACCTTAAAAAATGCCGAAGTTGATGGGATTTGGGTGGGCGCGTGGCCTATGGCTCACGCCCCTTTTTGGTTTGCTTTTCCATTATTTAAATGAGGCATGGCCACGGATCCCAGAGTGGGAGTTTTGATGCAGGCAGAGACTGGCACGCAGCCTGAGGTGGTTTTGCATGCAACCTGAGGTGGTTTTGCATGCAGATCGAGGTGGTTTTGCATGCAGACCGAGGTGGTTTTGCATGCAACCTGAGGTGGTTTTGCACGTAGATCGAGGTGGTTCTAGATTTGCATGCATCTCGAGGCCGTACAGACTGTACAGATCAGAGGCAGATTTTGGGAATTGTGCCAAGAAGGGCATTTTGAGTCCAGTTCTGAAATATATCGAGTTTATACTCAAAAGTCTCAGTTTTTTGCAAGGATTCCAGATTCAGCTTCAATTTTTGCATTCAGACATCCAGATAGAAAAGTGCTCACAGAATCTTTCGGATACACAGAAAGGTATTCATGTTCATACTTAAAAGTCTCAAAATTTCATCTTGCAGCTGTTGTTGAAGTCTGTTACTATATATGACAGACAGAATTTAGAACTCACTTTGTAAGCATTTGAATACTTAATCTATTGGCCTTCCCATTTGGAAAGTGGCCCAGAGACGTAGCTAGGGGGTTTGGTGAACTCCATTACCAATTCTTGTTCATAGATGGTTTGCTTACATGTTTATGTGCTCATGTGCTTGATGGATGTTATTTAATTTTGCATTACAAAGGTGGTTAATAGTTAAAAATTCACATGCAAATAATGGTTAAAAGATCTTGAACTTTAGATCAAGTTAATTTTTAGATCAAATTTCACCTTGACTTAGGAGATTTAAGTCAAAAGTGAAATTTGGTCATTTTAGCCTAAAGTGACTATTAATTCACTTTGTGGGTGAATTAGGAGACATAAAGTGAACTTAGGGAACTTAACCCAAAGTGGGTTTTGAGTTGAGATTATTGTGGGATGATCTCAACCATTGATTAGGGATGGCTTGGGATGATCCTAGCCATCCACATTTAGGTTTCCTTATGGATTACTCAAGGAGGGCGCAAGGGGCCAAGGGAGGCTCATTCATTCATTTACTCACTTGGAGAGCTTGAGAGGGAGTATGAGGATGAGGTTGGAATAATTCAGAGAGGGAAACAAGGGTGCCTTATTCCATGGAGGGCTCTAGGAGGCTTTGGCTCTCATTATTTTATGGTGATCACACTTGCTTGGAGGAGGGCGCACACCTAGCAGGGAGGAGCTACACTTGGAGGATTTTTGATCTGTTTGTTTCAGTGGAGAGGTAGCACACAAGAGCACATTTGTGTGCAAGAGATTCTTCTTCAGAGCATCCAGGGTCAAGGGTGCATCACTTCAGTGGATTTGGAAACAAGGGGACGAGGTGCACTAGTCTTGGGTGCATTTCTCCCTGGTTCCTTTGGCAAGTCTCGAGAGGAGCTTGCTTTGTATACAAGTTCCATCATATTGTACTTCTTATTTTATCTCATGCTTTAGACACCACTTATATATACTTCCATTCCAAACTAGTTTTCCCTGAGGGGGTTTTATCCAAGGTCATGCTGACCAAAAACACTTGTGTTCATTTCATGCATGATTAGAGTGTAGATCGACTTATTTGTGTTGTAAGGATCTAGAGGAGTGTTACTTGTTTTGAGATATATTGCATGTGTTAACCACATGTTCAAAAACACTTGCAAGGGCACCTCAAAGAACACTTAACCAACAAAAATTATGGGCATAAAGTTACTAAACTATTTTTTGTCCTAAAAACAACAAAGGACTGCTTTGAAGATTGAAACTTAGAGCCAATATCAAGGTCAAATAAATACCTTAGTCGACAAACTCATAGTACCTCAGTTTTCTTAATGGTATCAAAGCCTTGTTGGCGAACGCTTGTTGATTTCTAGAGCATCTTGTGGGCATTTTTGAGACAACTTGTTAGTAGATTTTGGACAACTTGTTGGCAGAGTTAGTGGAAATCTTGTGGAAAGATTTGTTGGACAGTTGTAGGATTGTTTTGTGGAAAATTTTGTACAACCTTACTTCCGCTTGTGTTTCAAGTGGTGAGGCTGAGTTCTTTTGTAGTTTTCGCATCAATGTGAGTTTTAGTGGAAAACCATATCGGTGTCCCAGATTCAAGCAGAGGATAGGCTAGATGAAGCTAGAAACTGGTCCCCTTGGAAGACCAGGATCACATTCGTCTTGGAGGATCTTGAAATATGGGATATAGTTCAAGCTACCATGGTTATTCCTCCTACACCTGCTCCATCACCATTGTTGGATGCATATTTCAGGAAGAAAAACATCAAGGCGAAGATGACTATTTTTTATGCGGTGAGTGACCACATCATACCCCATCTGACTGGTAAAGACTATGCGTTTGATATATGGGAATCCTTTTGCAAGATTTACCAGAGTCCAAACGAGAACCAGAAGATGGTTCTGCAGGACAAGATCAGGAGCATTCAGATGCTCTATTTCGAGACAATCACATCATACCTAGGAAGATGCACTCAGATTAGAGATGAGTTAGCAGCGGTCTGAGAGATTGTAGATCCAAACTTTATGGTGAGGACAACTTTGAACAACTTTTCCAAACCTTGGTGTTAATTTGTACGGGGCATTGTTTCTCAGAAGGTCGTGCCTACTTGGGAGAGACTTTGGGATGACTTCATACATGAGAAGTTGAGGTGCAACTCTGGGTCTTCAGGACGACAACATACGCTTGAGGGGGATGAGGATCTTTCTCTTTGGTCAAAGGGAAAGAATAATATCAGAGAGGGTGCGAGATAGGGTCCGAAGGGAGGGACCCAATGACAGGAGAGTGGGAGTGGGTAGAATAAGGACATAAGCAAAGTGAGATTATTTTCTTGTGGTGATATGGGGAACTATGTTGGGCAATGTCCCAAGAGGAATAAGAAGAGGCAGCATAATGGTATGGCAACGACAACAAAGGAGAATGAGTTCACTACTTAGTTTGCGAGAGAGTGTGCATTTGTCAGTTGATGCACCATCCAACATTAGGTGGGGAGAAAGAGTTGAGGAGGACCTATTGAATCAGAGTAGGGATTCAGAGGGAACTCAGACTCAATTTTTGAGGACACCATCTTCAGGAGTGACTGGTCCACTCAAAACAACTTCAGTTTCAGATTTTTTGAGACAGAGGGTTGTTGCAGGGGTTTCAGAGCATCAAATATTGATGAGGAGGAGTAGTAGGACACCATAGAGGCTTGAGCCTCACTTGGCCATGGAGACGGGCATATCATGTTCATGTTCCACTTCAGGTGGAAGTCACTTGGTGAGAGGCCAAGTTGAGGATCTTGGTGAGATGCCAAGATCTAGATACTCTTGGTGAGATGCCAAGAGGGAGAGACTCTTGGTGAAATTCCAAGAGAGAGACTCTTGGTGATATGCCAAGAGTAGTGACCATTGGTGAGATGTCAGGAGGTAGAAATCCTTGGTGAGAGACCAAGGCTGAGGATCTTGGTGAGATGCCAAGACATAGAGACTCTCGGTAAATACCAAGAGATGTGACTCATTTGCATGCCATGAGTATAGGACCTTGGTGAGAGACCAAGGAAAGGATCTCAGTGAGATGGCAAGACATAGAGACCTTTAGTGAGATGTCGAGGGAGAGATATTTGGTGAGATGCCAAGATCTAGGTGATCTTAGGTAGGTGGAGATGGACTTCCATCTAGAGATCAAATAGGTCGACATATCAGTGTCAGGGAAGGTTGAGCAGATTAGTGTCAGGATAGGTCGAGCAGATCAGAGACATAGTCCACTTTGATGAGAGGGTACAAACATACTCACATAGGCCTTGCCAGGAGGCAAGGAAGTCCATAACTGGGATGGGATTGACTGGCGAGAAACACTTTCCATGGTAAGAGGGAGTGTTGAGTTTTCGTGTACCTCGGGAAGTGGTTCCCTTGTGGTTTTGAGCCTCTAGCCATAAGAGGGAGATGTTGGTACCCTTGTACCTTGTACTTTATGTATAATTTCACCTTGACTTAGGCAATTTAAGTCAAAAAGTGAAATTTGGTCATTTTAGACTAAAGTGACAATTAATTCACTTTGTGCGTGAATTAGGAGACATAAAGTGAACTTAGGGAACTTAACCCAAAGTGGGTTTTGAGTTGATATTATTGTGTGATTATCTCAACCATTGATTAGGGATGGATTGGAATGATCCTAGCCATCCACATTTAGGTTTCCTTATGAATTGCTCAAGGAGGGAGCAAAGGGCAAATGGAGGCTCATTCATTCATTTACTCACTTGGCGAGATTGAGAGGGAGTATGAGGATGAGGTAGGAAGCATTGAGAGAGGGAAGCAAGGGCACTTCCTTCCATGGAGGGCTCTAGGAGGCTTTGCCTCTCATTATTTTGTGGTGATCACACTTGCTTCGAGGAGGGCACACACCTAGCAAGGAGGAGCCACACTTGGAGGATTGTAGATCTGTTTGTTTTGGTGGAGAGGTAGCACACAAGATCACATTTGTGTGCAAGGGGTTCTTCTTCAGAGCATCTAGCGTCAAGGGCACATCACTTCAGTGGATTTGGAAACAAGGGGAAGAGACGAACTAGTCTTGGGCACATTTCTCCCTGGTTCCTTTGGCAAGTCTCAAGAAGATATTTATTTCTATATATGTTCCATCATATTGTATTTCTTGTTGTATCTCATGATTTAGACACCACTTATATATACTTCCATTCCAAACTGGTTTTCCCCGAGGGGGTTTTATCCAGGATCATGTTGACCAAAAACACTTGTGTTCATTTCATGCATGCTTAGAGTGTAGATCAACTTAGTTGTGTTGTAAATATCTAGAGGATTGTTACTTGTTTTGAGATATATTGGTGGTGCTAACCACCGGTTCGAAAACACTTGCAAGGGCACCTCAAAGAACACTTAACCAAAAAAATTTATGGCAGAAAGTTACTAAACTGTTTGTTGTCCTAAAAACAACAAAGGACAGTTTTGAAAATTGAAACTTAGAGCCAATCTCAAAGTCAAAGACAAACCTTAGTTGGTATACTCATAGTACCTCAATTTTCTTCAGTGTGAAATTAGTATCCCTCAAGTATTGCTCCATTTCCCATGAGATTCCATAGTCTTAATGAAGTCAACATGAAATCATAGACCTTGCTCCACTAACAATGCAAATCCATAGCCCTGACAAAGATAGATACATGTCCCCTTGATTAGTTGTTCTCCCTTTCCAAATCCTTTCGCTTCATTATACCGCTTTAACAATTGGCAAATGGGGAAGTAGTAACTCATTTCAAGCTTGATGGGTTTGACTTCCTACTTTTGAGATTTATTTATTAATTTTCCATGCCTGAGTATTAGGAGTATCCCCTTATGTTTTTTTAACCCTAGACTTCTATTTTTTCACCATTTACATGACCAACTGACTTTAATGTAGTGAATGGATTCCTTTGGCCAACTATTTTGTCAACCAAAATCGATGTAGAAGTCATCAAAGGGTTAATCTCTTGGAATGATCCAAGTCCAACAACTACTTTACGTTATTCTTGCAATATTGTTGTTTTTATTTCAAGTATACTTACTTCTATGCCATAAATCAAAGGTAACACAAGGAGTTTGCTCAACTTTGACCATTATGCACCAAAAGTTGGAGCATGCACAAGGATATATATATATATATATATATATATATAGTTAAGAAAGAAAGATTCACGTTGATGCACTAATCAAGCTAAATTCATATAAAAGAAACCTAAAATAAGAATGAACAAAAATATCATCAAGAAAAGTAATCTAATAAAGCATTCAATAACTAAAATAAAGATTGAAAATTGGAAAAGAAATAAATAAATAAAGGCAATAGGTAAAATGGAAATGAAACTCATATGTACAAGCTAGTTTCCTTAAGATAAAGTTAGCTGAAATAACTCTTTAACAATTGGTCGTTGATAGAAATAATATATAAATTTCCTTCCATGTTTTACAATCGATACATGCCAACACCAATCTTCTCAGTCACTTGAAAAGGTCTAAGCCAAAGTCATTGAAACTTTGTGTGCTTTCCTTTTGTCTTGCTCATTTTGTCCTTGTTATCACACAGTTTGTTGCTAGGCGAAAGGCTATAAGATAGAAGGCCAAACTAGCGTAACAGGAATGAATCCCACCCAATGTCACCACAATGGGATGGTTCTTTCTCTTGAGGGAGGTTAGGCCTAGGGGAGACGTCCCCGATGACCTAGGGTTTTGAAGAGGAAAAAAGGCTAATAAGACAAAGATAAGATCCCCCCCCCCCTTCACAAGTCACCACCAATCAGATATTCCCGGCTAAACAACCAATAAATAAGTAAAACCCCCAAGGAAGCATACTTGCCTGGAACAAAGCAACAACAAAATGGTATATGCAAGCTATTTCAATGGGTTAGTACTTCATAAGACTATCTGATAAATATACATAAGCAGTTATGGCAATAAATGTTGATGAAGTCAATGTTTATCAATATAGCTATGAAAGTAATGTCACTTCACCAATAAATATTAGGACAATATGGCATTTAATGTAAACAATCAACACATCATCTAATAAATGCCTTAGATCACCATTCAATTTCTCAAAAGACAAAACGTTGTTGCATCAATGATATAATAGCCAAGGATGACGTCAACACTTAGGGTTAGTGAAATTAGGGTTTTAATTCAAGGTTTTGAGAGTGTTGTGATCAAATTCACTTCAATGCTGGAGGACTTTAAATCATTGCCTTTAGGGTAAAATGGAGTTAATTTAGTGGAGGACACAAGGGTTGAAGGAGGACAAATAAGGACTGGAGGGAATAGTTGTGAAGTGCTGCTGTGGCAGGGCCTTATAAACAAAACCCTAGGGGAGAGAGGCTCACTTTGGTGTTGCTATGGCAAGGCCTCGTGCTCTCTCCTCCTTCCTTAGATGGCAAATGGCTAGCTCAATGAAGCACAAAATCAAGACAAGAAAGTCTAATGAGGGAGAGTGTTGCTACAACAAGGATCTTTCATCAAACCCTAAAAGAAAAGTGGCCCTAAGTGTAGATAACCTAGGCCTAGGATGTCTTCTTCCTCTTGAGTTCTAGATGGTATGGCTAGCAAAAGGGAGAAAGAGAAAGGAGTGTAGCTACGACTAGGCTCTCTTTTTCTTCCTCAATGGCTGAAAATTTCTCTTAATGGGGACATGAGACAAGGACCTACTTGTGTTATTGTCACCTAGGGTTTTATTCAACAAATTATAAACATATGCAAGAAAATAAGACTACAACCATTCATTTAAGAAGTTTTGCAGAAAAAGCACTTACATATCACCATGAAATAACATGGAAACCCTAGTTGTAACACCTTCCACCAAGAGAAAAGCCAAGAGATGCCAAAAATATCTTCCTTCAACAAGTGTGCCTCACCAAATCAACCAAATACCCAAGATAGGGTGCAAATTTCAGACCTCCTTATGGAGTGAATGAGTAGTGATGATCAAAATGAGAATGAAAATCCCTTATTTATACAAAACCTTGACCTAATTTTACATTTTAGGTCAGGTAAAAGGTCGACAAGGCCAACATATCAAATCATATTGTTTTTACATTAAATTGTCAAATTAAAACCCTAATTGAGATGAAAAGAGAATAAAAGCCCCTCCAAGGGAGACTTTATCCCCTTTTAGGGCAAATGGGGCATCCTGGAGCAAAACGTTAGCCCTCCTTGGGCTTCTCCAACCTGCCACACATGCCACTGTTGGCTAGTTTGCCCCTAAAAATGTCCATGAAGTTGGGTGACGTCATGATCAAGATGGTGACTTCCTAGGCTTCCCAAGGCCAACGTTCCACTGAGAAAGGGTCATCCCCCCTAGTTCAAACTCTGTCGGGGTGCCTCTGGTGGAACATCCTCTTCTCCTCTAGTGCAAAGCTCCGGATCCATATCTATCCTGTATATTCCCCCTGATGAGGTCTCAACATCCACCTGATGGGATATTCAGCCCCATGGAGGTCCGAACTAATCATCTCCCCATGTATACCGGTCCAAGATGGTACATGTCCGTCAGGCATGGTCTTGCACATCAAAGGCTACGCCCTCCATGGGCTCATTAGTCACAGGGATCATAGCAATGTCAATCACATTTCATTATCAATTTTATTAAACATATGCGTAAAACCCTTGATAGATCAATCAATAGCTCAAAGAATTTACACAAACCTACAATACAAGTCTTTGGGAAAAGGGCAAGGAATCCTATTGGGATAGTGTCCACTGAATAAAGGGAAGTTCCTGGAAGAGACCTCTTCCAAGCCATGTAGGTGGATGAAGTGGTAAAGGGATGTCCAGGCAAGTGGGTGCAATGAAGGCCAAGGATGCAAGATGTTATCTGTGGGTGCCTTTGTAGAAGGTGAGTTGTACCTATCATGGATGCAATTCTTTCCAAGCCCATTCAAGCCTTTGTTCTTTTTGTCTTTTATTGTTTTTTTCTTTTTCTTTTTTCTCAAGAGATAATCAAGGGACACTGCCCTGGCGTGGCGACTAGTGGTGACAGTGTTACCCACAAGTACTTTCATAGTAATGAGAAGGTTGGCTCGTGATGAGACCCCCTTTCCCTTGGCCATGCAACCGAAGGTCACTGACTTGGCGTGGTAACCAACTGATGGCAATGTCATACTGCTAGGCACCCATGGACCTAATAGGTTGGCTCGTGATGACATCCCCTATCCTCTGGTTAGGTCTTGTTTTTATTATTTTTAGGGGCCCTCTTGTTTCTTGTCGAGAAGTGTTTTATTACTTTCTCGGGGATCCCTGGGCGAAGCAACTTGAGGTTTTATTTTCAAGCTTCTATATTTTACCATCTTTGACCTTCTGGGCCTTTAGCCCCTTCTTCCCACTAGATAAGGTGAAACCCTATAAAAGGTCAACCCAGTGCCCGAACAAGTGGAATGGGATAGGTGAGCGGGAAACAAGATGGAAAATTGAAACTATGAAGGGAGTGGATGATGGCTTCTCAGAGACAACCCCCGTGGCTAACCAAAACCAACAGACACATGCTTATTAAGACACCCTGTCAATCCCCAAAGCATGGTCAAGTGGGCAAGTGTAATATCCAAGCAGTTGTTAGAAATAAAAGGAATCAGATGCATACATTCAATGGTTTTGATGATCAAAGTGACACATACCATGATACCCGAACTAATTACCTCATGAAGCAAGAACCCTCTCTTACACAAGACCAAGCTAATGGTGGTGGAGGCTGTTGCTGCTACTGACATGATAAAGATGTTGGAAGAGAGAAAAGGTGGGCCCTCTAGGGCTATGCTGAAGTCAATCCTGCTCTCGGTACTCCATGTCTAGGACTTGTGGGCCTCGAGACATGATCTCCTAGTTATCCCTGAAAGTGGGGGATAACATATGGCTCCAACTCAGGGACATGTGCTCACCGTAGAGCGCATGAGAACCTCAACATATCTGGCAAAAAAAAAAAAACCTGTTGATGTGCTCAATCTAAATAGAAGTATTAGTGACAAAATTGGGGTGGTAATGTTGACTTGCTCAGTTTAAATAGAAGTATATAAACTGAAATAAAACAAATCAATAAAAGTGATGTGAAAGAAAAGTAACATGCAATGCAAATGGTATAATACACGAATGCAAAATGCCTACTTACCTGTACTTACCTCTGATGTCAGGCCACCCCACCCTGGTGGGGTTTGAGGAGGTGCCCACTAACAGGCACTATGCATCTTCGTCCCTCCAATGTAGACAGGTAATAAGAGTCATTAACCGACTTTCTTCCAACCTTGAAAGGGCCAAGACAAAAATGAGTGTTTCCTTTGATATTAGTAGGCTCCCCTTTATTGGCATCCCACATCCATACTACGTCCCCCTTCTTGTACTCTTTGATTTTGAAATTGGCCATTCCTTGAACAACCCTGGTGTATTGTGTAGAGGGAGGTGGGTGGGATTATACTGTAAAGACTTCCTACTGGGACGGATGGATCTATACATCATCTTCTACCTTCTTTAGTATCTTCATAGTCCCAGCTTCCTTCCCTTTGAGCTCGTCTAGGAGTTGTTGGTATTCCTCTTTCTTGGGCCATTTGATCTCATCATAATACTCATGAAGAGTTTGTTTGGTCTCGTCATGTTCTTTGTTATCTTTGATGGACTCACTAGGCTCTTGCACATGAGTTGTAGTCACAGGTACATTCTGGAGATGACCAACAGTTCCATCTTTCATGGGTATATTCACGTAAGTGAGGTTCATATCAAGAGTACCTCCAAGCTTTGAGGCAAACTTTTTAGATAATAACATCCCCCACACATCTAAAATGTCCACAACCACTATGTCCACGTGGATGACTTTCTCGGGGTATTCTTTAAGGAAAACTTCGACATTCTGAATCAGCCCATGTGTGGGTATGGATTTAGACTCAAAACCACACACATTCCTGTAAGGTCGTGTGACTTTGAAACCTAGTTGTTGCATGACTTTAAAGGACATTATGTTGGCGCCTACCCCTGTATCCAACATGCAGTTGTTGAGGCTCATTTTGTTCATTATTAAAGTCATAAAGAAGGGGGGAATTTCACCATATTGGACCCTGAAGTGATCGGCTTGCAACATGATAGGGGGGTCCATGGGTCCATCTGATCCTTGAAAGAAATTGTCAAAACATTCTTTGATCGATGGAACCCTAATGACCTCTTTCAAGGGAATGGTTACATGCATCTTGGATAGTGCCCCTTCAAAGTCAAAGTTCAAGTTAACCCTTTCAGTCTTGGATGTTTCAGTAAGAAGAACATCCAAGGATGGTTTTTTTTTTTCTTCAGCAGTAGGTTGGACCAATTTCTTTCTTCTATACACCCTGAACTCTTGTTTCTTCAATTTTTCTTTTGATTCCTGGTCTAGGTTGTTTATTACCACCATTCTAGCTTTCCTGGCCACTTCTTTTATGGCCTCTTGATGTTATTCAACTGTGATATTTATCTGAGGGCCTTCTATGACGTGGCCTATATTGTTCACTTGTTGATGGCCACTATCACTGTAATGACATTCATGTTCCCAATGTGCTTCACTGCATTGAAAACACCAAGGGATTTCATCCACAATGTTGGTAAGTTTTAAGGTGTTTGGGACTTCTATGTCCTTGAAAACATTTTCGTTCCATTCAACGAAACCAACTACTCTCTGTACTGGATAGCCATCTTCATCCAAATCTTCGGAGACATCAGAGGTATTGTCGGGATAATCACCCCAATTTGTATCTTCTTCTATCAAGGGAAAAGTGGAATAATATTGTAAGAAGTAAGGATCCACCGAATTACATTCAAGGGGTTCAAGATCATTTGTTAATAAGGAAGAGGGTGTTTGCTCATCTTGCTCAACATGGTCGGCTTGTAACAGTGTGGGAATCCCTTCAAAATATAATTTGTCATCCGGGTCTTTCTTTGTTAGAAAATAAGTTTTCAACATCTCACAAATTATTTTAACCCTTGCAAGATACAGGATATACTCGTGCTTAAATTGGTTCCACTATGTACCCGAGGCTCTTCAGACCTATTTTTCGGATCCTTATTGGTTTCGCTCATATCTTGGTTTTCCAAAATTTGTGTGTTCAAGACAAACAAGGAATCTTCAAAATTAGGTTTTTTATGAGTGGCCATACCCAAACCCTTGGATGGTTCATGTTGTCTTGAAAAGTTCAAGACATCGTTGGTGCCTAAGAAAGTTGTGCTCCATTTCCTTTTGGGAGGCATGAATTTTACCTCAAAGATTTCTGGGAGCTTGGGTTCAGTCTCTATGATATCCTCGTCACTAGATTTCCAAGAGTTGTTATTGTGCGAGAGATTAACCTGATAGATGTATTCTTTGAATACAAAGTTCCTCTCAATCTGGTAAGTGAAATCTTGTGCTTCTTCTAGAGTCGAGGGTGACCGATCTTTGAGAGTAAACTGCAAGACTCCTTCCAACGAGTTTAGGTAGTGTTGGAGGATACCTTCTTCCGAGAAGCTAGGTCAGATCTTTTTGAGGAGAATATTGAACCTGTCATTGAAATCCCTAATGCCCTCGCTAGAAGCTTTGTAAATATCAGTATATTGAGAGTAAAGGGAATCCATGCTTTTTTTTTCACACCAATTTTTCTTAAAGACTTGTTCAAGATCTTCAAGGGTTTTGATGCTTCCTTTTGGGAGTTTGTTAATCCATCTTCTGGCACTTCTGGTGAGTGAGCTCACAAAGAGACTTAAAAAGACATCAGGGTGTTCTTGTTCGGATTGGTGAAATTGGAATGCATCACAGAATTTGGTTCAATGAGAATTTCCATAGGATCCATCTTCCCCTAAAAACTTAGGTATCCAGGATTCGACCTTCTTGGGTAGATCATGCAACCCCCCTTGGGTGTTAGCTAACCCTAAAGGGCCAAAGAGTTTTTTATGATACCATTTGGGAGAACTTACCGGGGTGACAGGATTTGGAGAGGTCACAATAGATGAAGATATATATGACACCCACTACGGGTCGTCATTAGCTATTTGTGGATTTGCCAGATGATTTGCTTGAAATCATCAAAAAGATAAAGGGAAAACACCCTAAGTGGAGTCGTCAGGTAAGCTTGTAAGATAAGTATTCTGAGGCAAGGCTTACCGAAAATGTGTCGTTTGAGGAAGGTTTGACTTAGTGTTCCTTGGCAATAGCGCCAAAATGTTATCGCACAGTTTGTTGCTAGGAGAAAGGCTATAAGATAGAAGGAAAAACTAGCATAACAAGAACCAATCCCACCCAATGTCACCATAATGGGATGGTTCTTTCTCTTTAGGGAGGTTAGGCCCAAGGGAGACGTCCCCGGTGACCTGGGGTTTTGAAGAGACGAAAAGGCTAATAAGATAAAGATAAGACCCCCCCCTTCACAAGTCACCACCAATCAGATATTCCCGGCTAAACAACCAATAAATAAGTAAAACCCCCAAGGAAGTATACCTGCCTGGAACAAAGCAACAACAAAATGGTATATGCAAGCTATTTCAATGGGTTAGTAGTTCATAAGACTATCTGATAAATATACATAAGAAATTATGGCAATAAATGTTGACGAAGTCAATGCTTATCAATATAGATATGAAAGTAATGTCACTTCACCAATAAATATTAGGACAATATGGAATTCAATGTAACCAATAAACACATCATCTAATAAATGCCTTAGATCACCATTCAATTGCTCAAAAGACAAAACGTTGATGCATCAATGATATAATAGCCAAGGGTGACGTCAACACTTAGGGTTAGTGAAATTAGGGTTTTAATTCAAGGTTTTGAGAGTGTTGTGGTCAAATTCACTTCAACGTTGGAGGACTTTAGGTTAGTGCCTTTAGGGTAAAATGGAGTCAATTTAGTGGAGGACACAAAAGTTGAAGGAGGAAAACTAAGGACCGGAGTGAAGAGTTTTGAAGTGTTTCTATGGCAGGGCCTTAGAAACAAAACCCTAGGGGAGAGAGGCTCACTTCAGTGTTGCTATGGCAAGGCCTCGTGCTCTCTCTTCCTTCCTTAGATGGAAAACGACTAGCTCAATGAAGCACAAAATCAAGACAAGAAAGTCTAATGAGGGAGAGTGTTGCTACGACAAGGCTCTTTCATCAAACCCTAAAAGAAAAAAGGTCCTAAGTGTAGATAACCTAGGCATGGGACGTCTTCTTCCCCTTGAGTTCTAGATGGTATGTCTAGCAAAAGGGAGGAAGAGAAAGGAGTGTAGCTACAACTAGGCTCTCTTTTTCTTCCTCAATGGTTAAAAATTTCTCTTAATGGGGACATGAGACAAGGACCTACTTGTGTGCTTGTCACCTAGGGTTTTATTCAATAAATTATAAACATATGCAAGAAAATAAGACTACAACCATTCATTTAAGAAGTTTTTCAGAAAAAACACTTACATATCACCATGAAATAGCATGCAAACCCTAGTTGTAACACCTTCCACCAAGAGAAAAGCCAAGAGATGCCAAAACTATCTTCCTTCAACAAGTGTGCCTCACCAAATCAACCAAATACCCAAGATAGGGCGCAAATTTCAGACCTCCTTATGGAGTGAATGAGTAGTGATGATCAAAATGATAGTGAAAATCCCTCATTTATACAAAACCTTGACCTAATTTTACATTTTAGGTTAGGTAAAAGGCCGACAAGGCCAAAATTTCAAATCATACTATTTTTACATTAAATTGTCAAATTAAAACCCTAATTGAGCTGAAAAGAGAATAAAATCCCCTCCAAGGGAGACTTTAGCCCCTTTTAGGGAAAATGGGGGATCTTGGAGCAAAACGTTAGCCCTCCTTGGGCTTCTCCAACCTGCCACACATGCCACTGCTGCCTAGTTTTCCCCCAAAAACGTCCATGATGTTGGGTGATGTCATGATCAAGATGGTGACGTCCTAGGCTTCCCAAGGCCAACGTTCCACTGAGAAAGGGTCATCCCCCTTAGGTCAAACTCTGTCGAGGTGCCTCTGGTGGAACATCCTCTTCTCCTCTAGTGAAAAGCTCTAGATCCATCTATATCATGTATCTGCCCCCTGATGGGGTCTCAACATCCACCTGATGGGCTCTTCAGCTCCATGGAGGTCCGAACTGATCATCTCCCCATGTGTACTGGTCCAAGATGGTACATGTCTGTCGGGCATGGTCCTGCACATCAAAGGCTATTCCCTCCATGGTCTCATCAATCACAGGGATCATAACAATGTCAATCAAATTTCATTATCAATTTTATTAAACATATGCATAAAACCCCTGATAGATCAATCAATATCTCAAAGACTTTACACAAACCTACAATACAAGTCTTTGGGAAAAGGGCAAGGTATCCTATTGGGCTAGTGTCCACTGAATAAAGGGAAGTTCCTGGAAGAGACCTCTTCCAAGCCATGTAGGTGGATGAAGTGGTAAAGGGATGTCCAAGTAGGTGGGTGCAATGAAGGCTAAGGATGCAAGAAGTTATTTGTGGGTTCCTTTGTAGAAGGCGAGTTGTACCTGTCATGGATGCAATTCTTTCCAAGCCCATTCATGCCTTTGTTCTTTTTGTCTTTTATTTCTTTTTTCTTTTTCTTTTTTCTCAAGAGATAATCTGGGGACACTGCCCTGGCATGGTGACCAGTGGTGACAGCATTACCCACAAGTACTTTCACAGTAATGAGAAGGTTGGCTTGTGATGAGACCCCCTTTCCCTTGGCCATGCAACCAAAGGTCACTTCCCTAGTGTGGTAACCAGCTGATGGAAATGTCATACTGCTAGGCACCCATGGACCTAATAGTTTGGCTCGTGATGAGACCCCCTATCCTTTGGTTAGGTCTTGTTTTTTATTATTTTTAGGGTCCCTCTTATTTCTTGTCGAGAAGCATTTTATTACTTTCTCAGGGATCCCTGGGCGAAGCATCTCGAGGTTTTATTCTCAGGCTTTTATCTTTTACCAGCTTGCTTTTACCTTCTGGGCCTTTATCCCCTTCTTCCCACTAGATAAGGTGCAACCCTAGAAAAGGTCAACCCAGTACCCGGACAAGTGGAATGGGACAGGTGAGCGGGAAACAAGATGGAAAAGTGAAACTGTGATGGGAGCGGACGATGGCTTCTCAGAGACAACCCCAATGGTTAACCAAAACCAACAGACACAGGCTTACTAAGACACCCTGTCAATCCCCAAAGCATGGTCAAGTGGGAAAGTGTAAGATCCAAGCAGTTGTTAGAAATAAAAGGAATCAGATGCATACATTCAATGGTTTTGATGATCAAAGTGACACATACCATGATACCTGAACTAATTACTTCATGAAGCAAGAACCCTCTCTGACACAAGACCAAGTTGATGGTGGTGGAGGCTGCTGTTGTTGCTGACAGGATACAGATGTTGGAAGAGAGAAAAGGTGGGCCCTCCAGGGCTATGCTGCAGTCAATCCTACTCTCAGTACTCCATGTCTAGGACTTGTGGGCCTTGAGACATGATCTCCTAGTTATCCCTAAAAGTGGGGGATAATAGTCCCATTTTAGGACAAGATCACCAACTTGGAAATCTTTGTAACTAGATGTGTTCTTGTCAAACCAACATTTAATGATGTTTAAATGAGTTGCAAATTTATTCTTAGTTTTTTCACTTTCCTCCTCTAACTTTAAGAATCTGTCAATTTAGTTTTGCATCACAAAGGAGTGTTCACCATTCACCACCTAAGATAACTGCAAGGAGAGTAAGATGTTTGATGATAACAATGATTCTTTGCCTTATATGAGAAAGTATGGCTATGTTTCCAATGATAACTTATGGGTTAATCGATTGGCCCACAACACATTTGAGAGTTCATTGTGCCAATTTTAGTGGTGGTGAACCACCATCTTCTTAATAATGAAAAACAAGTTCTTCTTCATTGATTTTGTGACCCTGTTTCCTTATGGAGAACAATTAGATGAATATTGTAACTTATGATCCCCTTATCTAAAGAAAATTTCATCAGATATGTTAATGAAAAATAGGAAGCATTATCAAATACCAACACAAACGAGACACCAAACCTCGTAATGATATGTTGCTTCAAGACAACTTCTATCCATCAATTGAAATAGTCTATGGTAATTAGAATATAGTTATGTTGCCTTGAATGGTGTGGATTAATCTCCTATCACATACAATCCCCATTTCTTGAAAGGTTTTTCAATTACAATGAGTTACAAAGGAATCATTGCTTTCGTTTCTTTTCGCACACATGTTTGGTATATTCAACATTTTTTGACATGTGCATGTTTCATATTTAAATAGTTTGGCCCAATAATATCTAGCTCTTAAACATTTGTGCAATGTAGTATCTCTAGATAAATTCCCACCTGCTAGACCATGGTGCAAGTCTTGTAATACTTTCTCTATGTCATCCTTCTCAAGGCACCTCAATAACACATTGTCATATTTTTTAATGAAGAGAATTTAGTTGATAGTTGATATTGAGAGGACTTGATTCATAATACTCTTCCTTTCCTAACATCTAAATAAATAGTATTGGATCCATGTTGGAAACAATATTTCAAATCATGATACCATGAATTTGTACCAACAAATATGTAGAGTACATCACATGGATACATTAACACTACATTTTCCCAACCTGCTTCTTCTTGGTCCACTTGATCTTTTCCCAAGGATGCTAGTTTACATAGGCCTTTTCCTCAACCAATGGTTGCAGGCTTCATATCATGATCATACTCTTGGATGGAAGTTATCTAGTTTCCTCACCTTTCACCAAGTTCCTTCCGAATGAAAAGAGTGTTAACAATTGTATGAGGAACTATTACCTTCATGTGGATTTTGAGGATGTAAAGCTTGAAATGATTAACTAATTTAAACATGACATATGATTGTTTCTTGTTGGGAATGTGTTATATTATTTTCATGGTTATCTCCGTGCGTTATATGTTGTGCTGGGGTGGAGCCCCTCAAAAAAACATTGAGCTATTTTTTATCTGTTTTTGGCCTCTTTTGGTGTTTTTCATTCCATTGTAATCTAATTCTGGTTAAGGAATTAGGGTTGTAATATAATATGGGTTAATGGATTAGGGTTTTGGATGCCACATAATCCTATATATTGTATTTGGTGAAGTTAATACAATGATAAAGTTAGAGGCGTGACTCTAAGGTTTGTTGGTTTTCTCGGTTAAGGGTTTCCAAGGTAAATCTATGTGTATTGTGTGTTTATGCCACTTTTGTTTTGCTTAAAATTGTTTTGCATTAATTCACTATAAAGGTTTAAAAATTACATTTATCAACTACCAAATAATTAAGTTCAGAACTTTGAAGACTCATGCTCATAAATGAAATTAAAAACTCACTCCCTTCCTCATCCTTTTGAGTGAGTATTGATGAGCCAAGGTATTCTAACAATAATTTATGTCACATAATCTCGACGAAACACTTAAATTATTAATATATATGCATAATTCCGTAGAGGTGCCACACACTGATATGAAAGAATAAGGTTTTTTCTTTCTTGAGATGGATTATAATGTCTTATGAATGATATGCAACTAACTAACTCGTAATTTAACTAAACCAATTGATGGGCCTCCACATTATAGATCATGAGGCCCATCTTTGACATATGTTGACCTTATCTTGTACCTAATAAACCCATTATTTTAACCATGATGAATACAAAATATGTTTTTATGCAATTAAATTATGAATAAGCCGAGTTGGTTGATTAAGTGTGTTTCATGTGATTATATGTGCTTGATTTCATGATGTCTACATGGCTAACTCTTAAGCAAGTCGAATCACCAAGGGTTTCTACTT
>JZKD02S2380046.1:0-15623 GCA_000966675.3 Picea glauca | reverse complement strand
GAGAGAGAGAGAGAGAGGGGAAAAATTAGCCTCTGGCACCTGGAGGTTGTCATCATAAATTTCTATGAAGCTAATTTCCATTCTTGCTGCCATAATGGTGATAATTCTATCTAGAGCCTTGTTATGAAATTGGAGATATTCCATCTGCATTAAGAGGTCATTGAGAACCACCTGTTTGTCCATGATGGAATGATATAAAAAATAGTTTATATGCCAATAGATATTTATCGTTCGGTAATAATTTGTCTCTCTTGATATTGATGGCCTTGTATCTGGAATCCATGAGAACATCTCTACATCAATTTCACTATCCAAAGTATCAAGTCTGGCTTGGTGAGATTCTTCCATCAACGTCTCCAGAGCATCTCTAGTTGGAGGAGGAGTTTGGGTGTGCTATATTAGCACTCCTTGGATGGCATCTTGGTAAGTTCTCAAGAGAGGTAGGTGTGAAGAGGAGTGGCAACCTCTATTCCTAACACGACCTCTTTCCATCTTGACCCTGATAGGAGAGAAATTGAGTAAGCTTTGGAGTGTTCCTATTCTTCTATATAGAGTGTTATGAGATCAATGATAGCCAGTCTCAGAGAAAGTACATATTTTCCTTAGCTCTTTGTTGCAAAAGGGATGAGAATGGGTGGTTGAAGTGCGAGGCAACAAATATAATCCTAGAGGGAAAAGTTCGAGAGAGGGAAAACAACTTGAATTCATACCTTCAGCAATGAACCCAATTGAATGTTGAAGTTTCATGGTGAGATGTAGTTGGAATTTCCATTTGAGGAAACCCACCATGGTTAGTTGTAAGTTGGTACTATCCAAGCCAAGGCTTACCCTTTTTTGATGTATTTTAGTGTTGAAGTCACTTTGATTAATTACATGCATGCTGCAGGTCTGGTCCATAACTGTCGCATTGATGTTTAGAGTTGGAAAGGGGTTGACCCACTTATTGTTGCTACGTGTCTGCATGAGATGACCCAAGGGTAGTGCCTGTTTCCATCAATATTGATGCTGTAGAGATCATGTGGGCCTCTATTTGGAACCCGAGTCAGGGGATGCAATATATTTGAGCAATAATATTGCAATCCTAAACTAGGCTAGTTGTTTCATTGTTGTTCCAACTCCTATCCTATTTGTCCTGCTGATTAGTTGATCCTTCATTGGAAATACAGTCAACAAGTTTGTTTTTCGATCATATTACATGCGAGAGGATGATGACTTCTAGGAAGGCGAGGTGGTGTTGGAGTCTTTCTAGACCCGCTTCAAGTCTCCAACTCGCTGAAATATTTCTTTTAGTGGAGCCATGTATTATTTTCTCTAGAGAGCAAATGATCATGAGTGAATCTCCTTCAACAATCAACTTCTTGATTCCTTCCCGGATTTCTATCAAAATTCATTGATCTAAAGCTCCAAGTTTTTCTTTATTATTGGTAGGAATTCATTTTCGTTTTGAGAGAACTCTCGGGATTTCCCCTTTGTGATCCCTAAAAACTCTTCCCTTTGTGATCCCCTTTGTGATCCCTTTTGTGATACTTGCTAGGCCTAGGTTCCCTTTGGAAGCTTCATCAAATTTTAATTTGACAAAGGCAACAGGTGGGAAAGACCATATAGAGGGAGAAGAAGGGATTAAGGTGGTTGGATTGTGCCTTAACAGTTGGGAGTTTTGTGTTAAACCTAAGGAATGCAAGATGGTGTCTTCCTCTTTAGAGAAGTTCCAATATTGATTAGACCAGGGTTTAGTTAAAATTGTTTCTCTTTTATATTTTTGGATTTGAAGCCATAAATAATCATGATTTTTGTTGGAATTTTTTTTTTTTTTGTTTATTTCCTTCTAAATCCCCTAGAAAAGGAAACATTGAAGAAGAATCCGGGATCTTGAGAGTATGGGATTGTAGAAGCTCATCTAATTCCATTGATGAATGGTTGGTGTTATGCTAGAGAGATCCTGAGTTGTCTTCCTGAAGGTGAAAAGACTTCTATCCCATAGAGTAAAATCAAAGAAACAGTTGTTTCGAAAGTGTTCCATGGTTTGACCTTCTTCTTTGCATAGGGGGTGGAATGAAAGAACGATAAAATATCGTTTTTAGAGATTGTCCCATGTTAGGATTTTATTTTTATCTAGGAGCTAGTGAAAGAGTGAGATCTTTGACCACAAGTTTTGTTGCCATATTTTTTTCCATGAATGATTGGGAGGCCAATTTTGATGAGAGGAAATCAAGTTGTATCCTTATTTGATTGAGAAATTTCCTTTAGTGGTGTGTCCCTAGCGGAGTTTTTCTAATTCTTTATGTTGTTTAATTTTTTGATTTTTGATCTTTGTCCATCATTCTTCCTAAAGGGATATACATTCTACTTCAACTCCACGTTCATTAGGGATCCTGTTTATCCTTGGGTTTGCTTCCTGAGACTCATCCCTATATTTCCATATACACATTTTTCCTTGTATAGTCATATGATCTTGAAGGGGGGCGGCATTTCCTTATTAACTCCAAGATGGAATTTGTTGCCAAGTTCCTTCCCAGAATAGTGTGTGCCTTCCATTATTCACCTCCTAGAGGAAATGTTGTTGTATGATGCTTTTATTTGGTCAAGTTGTTGTTGGATGTTTCTATTGTGTTGACCCAAGTTCTATTTTAGGTTTCCAACAAAACCCTGCAAACCATTGGCCCTTCTGGAGACCATAAGGCAACACTGTGCATAGAGTGCACAATGCAGTCTCACCCAAGATGGCTTATCGGTGACGAAATGAACCAGATGTCTACAGGCTTGGAAGGGAGGATACTGTGGGGATGTTAGACATAATTTCTACCTCAAACAAATCAGATCTACTATTATAACACATTATTATTTCCAGATCTACCATTCTGTAATCATTTGAATTCATTCAAGATTCATTCTGAAGTAATAATTCTGTCATTCTATTGTGCATTTCATTTTACTAATAATAGATTAATTCATTCATTCATCATAACTACACAAATGTAATAATTAAGACAACCATTGCACATAGAGACACAAATTTACTGTGGTTCACCCCCTGGGCTATGTCCACAAAGATCTGGAATTATTCTCTTTTTTATTATTCTTCATCAATGTTCATAGCACTACGCGCATTACAATTGATAAAGTGAGGCTGACAAGATCACACTAAGCTCCACAAATTGTGACCTTACCGTCAGTTACAATGTATACCTCTCTCTCAAACACTGAATCTAATATCATCTCAATATTCACTCCACAATCATAACTAGAAACTACCCATCAAAAAATAGATCGCTCAAACATTAACTTTGTCTAGGTCTCCTCAGAAATCACAATAAATATTTATACTAAAAAAAGGGTAAAATACCCGTTACAAACATGACCAAAACCCTAACCCAGTAACCCTCAGCGGATTAGGTTTTTTCACATTCTAACTCCATGTGTGTGGCTAGGCCAAAATCTAACTGTTTTACTAGTTGATCTACATCCTTCTTCATTCCTTTAACTTTCTTGATTTCTCTGCACTACTTTTCCCTATTTTCTGGCACACGCTCCTTTTTTGGTCCAATTTCTTACTGTCTTCATTAATTTTTGTGCAATTCCCAAAAATGTCCTGGGCCAACAGGCCCCGAAAACTAACCTATGGCTCATCCTGAGCCACTCAGGTAGTGTGTGCCTCATGCACTTCCTTTTCTAGCTCTTGGAACCTGCCTAAAATTTCTTCAACTCGAGATTTTACTTGCGCACTCTTCTCTGCTATAGTCTCCACAGTCTATGTAGTAATAGGATCCTTCAATAGTTTTCCACTCTTCAATACAACATGTTCAATTTGAGGCTTAGTTGCATCAATATCTGTAAGCATTTTCTTTGCATCTTCCAACAATGGGTCCAATTGCGCTTGCCTTGACTACGTTTCTGCTTGGATAGTCTTTAAATTTTCCTACAAATTCTTCATTTCTTGCACACTCCTCAATCTGTCTGTGATTGTCATCATCTTCTGATTTTTCTTAAGTTCTTGTAGCACTATGTTGACACCTTCCTCTTTTTTTTCTAGCTCCTGTAGTTTTCCATCCTCCTGAAGTTGTGTCCATAACTGCTCACTTTTATTGTACAACTCTGTGATTTCTTGAATTATCAGTGCAATAGTCTCTGTATGACCTATAAACTCCTACTCCCTTTGTCTCCTGACTTTTGGTGGAGTATTCGGTACTACGAGATTCATCAATTTTGCAATGTGGGATCTATAAGCCTCCATAGATCATTCTATTTTTTCAATCTTACCCTCTATGGGTACATTTTCCTCTTGCACATTGTCAACAATAATTTTGAACACTTATTCCACTTTCTACTCTAATATTTCTGTGAGTTTCTTCGTTTCTTCCCTATCGGATTGCACCTGTTTATGTGTCATCTCCCTTATATAACTTACTTTGTTGTCCAATTGTAAACTTGTCACATCTTTATGGGCCCTCGACTAAATTTCCTGTGCGACAATGATTTGAATTTTATACAACACATTTGTCGAAACCTTGGGTAGTGCCAAGTCCAAATGATCTATGTATTTCAATGGCTTTTGCATTTTCTCCTCATCCACCTCCAACATTCCTTGGGCTATAATTATTTTTTCATTCCCCATGGCTATTATCTGCAGTGTCTCATGTTCGGGCACTGTTCTTTCTTGTGAAGTGTGTTGCTGCACCTGTTCTTTTTGCTGCACTGTAATGAGTTGAAATTTCTCTAGTGCATCCTTAACCTATGTCATTTTATTTACTATCTCATCCCTTTTATTCTCAGTATCATACCATTCTTCAACCGTTCAGTCCTACACTTTGTCTACAACCAACTCTGCATCATCCTCTTTCAATGTGAGTTAAGGAATCACCTTGTGCACCTTCATCTTCTTGCGTTGACCTGATTCCTATAACACTATTCTCTTCAATGGAAGAGTCTCTTTCTACGTGGTTGTAACTGGAATCTCTAAATATGGGAGAATTCCACCTCATGTTTCCTCCGATAGAGGGACATTAGTATCTTTCTGCACTCCTCCATTTGGTTCTACTACATCTCCTTTTCCTTAGCTAGAGCCTTAGGGATAGTAGTTTTCTGCCTTGTATTTTTTATGGTTGTACTACCCCTCTTTTCTTTGGAACGCTCTGTTTCTTTCCTTTTATTTGTTGTTGGGTTGGTTGACTATCGTGAAGTTCCAAGCTCTACTTTCTTCTTAGTTTTTGATACCTTCTTTGGAATCACTGGAAACTTACATTACTCAGGCTAGTCTTTCATGTCCTATTGCACTTCCTCTCATGTGGCACAATATATCAATTGTAGCCACTCCTTCTTAGGATCCCTTTTGGCATGGATGCACATGTTATGTCTAGAAGCCTTAAAATATGTTATTCCTTTATTTTCTATCACCACTTCTCATGGTATCCTCCATGTATTAGCTAAATTTTTCATGTATATCAACAAAAAACATGGAAAACATGATAGAATTTTATTTCCTTTTCTTTGGATTTTAAGTGTACCATAATGTTGTATATTTCGTTGCGCGACACTTTCCTAGCCTCTAGTAAAATCCATTGTATTTTGGTTCTCCCCAACCAATCAGGGCTATCAGTATAATTAATCAAGAATAATGGAACTCTATACCTAAATCATATGCACCCTTACATTCCTCCATAAACACATTTAGTAGGTAAGGATCCCAATTGAGTAGAGTCACCTTTTCACACTGTGTTGTTTCTTCTATTACTCCTGCAGGGGATTCCTCCTTGCGACATTTCCTCAAAAGTTTACAGGCCATCAATTTTGTCATAAATTCTGTTGCTAGATCATTTATCTATATAATCACCATTCCTATGGAACCTCTGTCAGTCCCATATTTGGTCTTGATCTCATTTACCATAACTTTCTCTTTGGTTTTATCATCCATGTATTGTTCTAGTTTTGCGTCATCTATTGGTAAACCTGTCATTTATGTAATTAAGTCTACATCTATGGAGACTGGCCTATCCATCCATAAGATTCCTCCATGTAGTAGTGTTGATATTTGTTTGACACATGAATTTATATATTTTCCTCTCCCAAAATAAGGAATCTCTATTAGGTTCATGATCCCTGTATTATAAAGTCCTACAATCCACTGTTTTGGCTCAAAAATTGGATCCCCAAATGGACCCTCTCCTCTACTCTCCATGTACACATGTTGTGAAAAATCAGGGGACTTCCCTGTTTCTTCCACATCATGATAAACATACCTCATTTTGTTAACAAATCCTAACATGTCACCAACTACTTTGACTACGTTAGGTATTTGTGGCAGTGATAGTGTTAACTCCTTCTGTTTGCCCGATGTTCTTGGTGCAACAGGTTTTTCCTTAGTTTTCTTCTTTCCTTCTAATGGCCCTTCCATTTCTACCTGGTTCTCTTCCTCATCTTCTTCTGTGTCTCAATCTTGATGTTTTTTAATATCATCCACCAATACTTGTTCCTCTAATTTCTTCGCTAGATCTACTACACGGTTTTATACTTCATCAGACTTTGTTCTTTCATCATCTTCCTCAATTGGCTATACCTGTGGTTGTTCTGTACCTAATCAAATTTGTTGCACGGGGTTCTGCTCGGTGTTATGGTTTTGTGTTTCTCCCTGCATGTCGACATCCATTTCCTCTATCACCGGATTATGTTGTTCTTATACAATCATGGGACTAACCGACTTGATTACTAGTGAAGGAATGAAATCCACATCCACCACTCTTTCTTGATAAATGTTTTCCCCATCAGTTGTTGTATCATGTGGCGACCTCGCAACACTTTGTGTTTTCCTTACAATCAGATTGGGAGCTCCAAATTTTGGTGGCGCCATTCTAATAAATTCTGAAAGGGTTGCTATGAATCTTCACTGAACACCTCAGAGTCACCTTCTCGTACTAAGTTTTATTCCTTATCTCTCATTTACACCAAGTCACAATGAGGCTTCTTGTTCATGTTTTCCTCTTTTATAGTCGTGCCATAAATACTTTGTTGCGTCATTCTTTTTTAATCATTGCCTTTTCCTTTTTCTGACTACTTTCTGTATTGGTGCGATATGTTTTTTGTCTAGTCCAGTTTCTCTTGTGCGCAGTGTATTCCTATTCTTTCATACCAGTTTATATCTTCTTCATGTTGTATCATCTAACTACATGTGTAAAAATTATCCATTTATTGCATCTTTTTGTATTTTTCTTCTTTTTCCATTTTTTTTTCTTTCTTTTTCATTTTTTACTATATACACTATGTACAGTTGTATTTTTCTGTGCTGTAACTACTAAGGGTTACTGGGTCAATTGTCCCTATACAGTTTCAGTCGAATTCCATTCACCATTCCTTTAATCTCTTTGCCTGCTAAATCCTGCAACTACACAACACCTCCATCTATGACATATTTGATCTCATATGGCCCTAGCCAATGCATCCCGAATTTCCCTGGGTGTTGTAAGTACTTGTTGTCATAGAGGAGAACCATATCTTCTTCCTTAAAGTTTTTCTTCTTGATGTGTCTATCATGCTAATATTTTTATTTGGATTTCTATACTTCTTGATGGAAACCAACCATGATCCTATCCTCCTCTAGTTCCATGAGTGTTATAACCCTAAATTGATCTACACATGCATACCTGGCCTTTGGCCCTCTTACTTTTATTTTTTTTCCAAATAAATACTGAGTTTCTCTTCTAAAAAACCATTTTTTTGAACATGTACGCCCCCTACACCACCACTTCCCGCATACATATGCTTGTTGCACCATTACAACCTGCGTATAATTGCAAAAGTTGCAAAGAATTTGTTGAGATTATGGGCTATTGGGTAGTTTCCCAACTAATCCACCACCTATAGCTCATCACCCAACCTAATAACCATCATTTTTTCATATAAAAGTAGGTGTTGGGGTATCATTCCACATCTAGACATAAGAATAGTGAAACTTTGCTCATTTCACATCCCCTCCTTGCCCAAGTTATTGCAACCCTTTTGTGAGAATTGCCTCAACATTTCCCCATTATCCCTTCTTCCTCCATCAGAACCCATTCACTTACTGAGAAGAGATAAGAAGGTTGAGAGGAGAAGCCATACCGAGGTGTACTTGGAGCTTGGTGAAGAGGAGCCCGGACTAGGTTCGTGGAGCAGTCGCCAAATTTGATTGTAAAGGTATAATCATTGAGTTATTAATAAAATAATTACTTTTCCTATCCCAAATCATGGTGTATTGAATGATTTTATTGGTTTATGTTTTGACATTCTTACATCTAACCCTAATTTGTATATGAAATAACATTCTTGTAGTTTTCTATTTGTCTATCTTTGAATGCAGGTCATCCTTGGGAGGAGGCGTGTAGTCAACGGAGCTTTCAAGCGTGAGGCGATCATCACCAGATGCAAAGTAGAGGTATAGTTAACCGATCTCCCTCATCTTTTCTTTTCTTGTATGAGTTTTGGTATGTTTGGGGTAGTTTAGAGAAGTAGTTGAATTTTATACGGTTAATTGATTTTCCTACATTCTAAACCCTAGTGTAGTCATAAGGGGGTTTTTCCCGCTAGAAGAATTGGCGACCATACTGGGGAAGCTTCTAGGGTTTTAGGGGATTTTGGGTTGTCTGATTGTTTTTTCTGCCTTTCGAGTTTTTGTTGAGTCTTCTGAGTCTTTTAAGGGATTCTGGTCACCTTTTGGTGCCATACCATCTCTCCATGCCCTATAAGATTGTCTTTTTTCTTTCTTTTTTAAGGAAGTACAGAGGTGTATGCACCCTACTTTGGGTCATCCCGCGTACATATGCACCCTGCTCAGTAAACAACCCACGTACATACGCAGGCTTCTGAAGCAACAATAACGTACCTAGTTCAAGAAATTGTTTTTGAAAAAGAGGTAGCCAACCTCTTTCCGGATTGAGTTTATACTTCTCATGGTTTCTTGATATAGTTAAGAGTCTCTGTTTTTACAACCATAGCATTGGTTAGATTCTAGTTTACTTGTCTTTTGAAATTTTTTGTGTTTACTTCTGAAAGGGTTTTAAGCGAGTCTTTGAATGATTGATCTACCTGTTTGGTTTCTTTTGTGATTCCCTACGATCCACAGTAGGTCAAAGATCTGTGTCAGTCTTGTCTTTTTGTTCTTTTTACCCCTTTCATTTTCTTTGAGAAAAGAGAAAAAAAGATTTATTTCAAGTTTTTTTGTTTGAAGCAATTTAAAAAAAAAAAAAATTCTTTTTAGTTTGGTAAAGTAGTTGGAGTTAGTTATTTTACTAGAAAGGAAAAAGAGTTCATTTTGTAAGTTCTTTACTGATTTCTTGAAACTTATGTAGCTTGTAGTCAAGCGAAATTTTGTTTTAGGTCTTCTTGTTAAATATGTTGGAAAAAGTTAGTTAAAGAAAAGTTGGTTACAAAGAGTTAGAACTAAATATTTACTTTTGAATAGAAGTAATTTTTCTTTCAGTGTTCCGTATTTTTCTCCTCTTTTCGTCTCTCATAACATCACTAGTTTCACCGCCATATACTTTGACTAAAATGGGCCATTAAAATGAATGCTATATCTAAAATTAATTATACTTTTATGTTTGTAGGGTCAACCAACTAGTTTAGGGTTAGGGCCTTGAATTAGGTTGGAGAGGAAACTCTTCAAGGTTGTTAAACAAACATTGGAGTCAGAGCTAGGGAGTGTTAAAGTCCAGTGACGTAAAAGTTATCCGGGACCCCCCTATAACACTGGGGATAAAAACGAGGTCGTGTGAGGAAAGGCAGTGGAGATAACCCCTCTAAAGCCATACTAAATGTAGTGGGGAATGCATATTGAGGATCTGTTGTGGGAATACTATCGCTTGCATTTGGACCTCAAATACATTTGAGATAATCTGTTGTCTTTCAGACCACTTGGTTTCGATACCCTTGGTAGGTTTCAGAATTGTTATCTTACTCATTGCGGTCCACCTGACTATCGATTGTACCTTCTTGGTGACTGTTTGCGAGATGGAAACTTAGTTGCCTATATTTTAGGGACTTACACAAGTGACTGCTGGGTTATACTGTGGTACCTAGGGCAGACGTCGGGTCACATTTTTTAGAGTATACCTGAAGGGTGATTCCATGTTCGAGTTGCACCTACACCGGTAAGTTTTTCTAGTGTTGGTTGGCGTAACTTTTCTTCCTACTAGATAGTGGTTTGCTTGATTTATCTTATAGGAATTTTTCTAGTGTATGCTTGGTTTTAAACGCTAGTTAAAGCCTTACTTTATCATTAATATGTTCACAAAGTGGAATATTAAGAGCTTCGCTGGTCACGAAGGCTTTAAGGCCTACCGTTGGTTGCATTAGAGACACCACCACCACCGTTATGATGAAGACTTGACCAACAGGGGTCATTCAAAGCCATCGGGCCGATGGAAACTATGCCTGAGCCAACTCCGAGAGGAGACTACTCAAATCTGGAGGAACCTATTGTTTCTGACCTTGGAATGGAAGCTCTCGAGCCATCAAACCCTTCGATCACTGACTTGTCAGTGCCAATCTTAGTACAATTTTTCCCTGCGAGGGTGACACCTTACGAGCGTCAGATAGTCTTACAAGAAGCCATGGAATAAAATGTTGCTACTTCGTCCAGTAGTCCTCATACTCTCGTTTTGACTACTACCATAGGAGGTATGTTTCCTTCTAACCCATCTTCACCGGTTCAAACCACAATGGTCTCAACTCCCTCTACTTCGGGCAGTGTTCTGATACCGTCATCAGTGGTGACCATTGCTCCATTTATGTAGAGTGGGACGGGCCCTCCATTTTCATATGGGATCCCTGAATTTGATTCGAACTCAGTCCTTACCTACTCCACCTTATAGACCATGGGTCTGGGGGAAGGGAGCTCAAACGCTCCCATGCAAGTGTCTACTGGGGGCACTTCATTCCCCTTCAATGATATCCCTTACAGTGGGGGTCATGTACGTCCTCCATCCCCCTCATTTGGTGGTTCTTTCCAGCAACTCATTGGGCTGAATGCTAACTACAACTTGTTTGTAGCAGATAGTTTAGGATCTTCGTCTTACACTGGACTAGTAGGATCCATGTCGTTCTCTTTGTTCAATGCATTTGGTAATAAGGCCTTTTCTTCAGCTGTCGTCTCGGTTGGGGGCAACCCTGGTGTTATCACTGAAATTTCGTCCGCACAAGGCAACAAGAACTCCGCATCGTCAACACAGAAAAACAGTCATTCATGGCACAAGGATTAACTCCACAGCACAGCAAAAGGGTCAAAACTATGCAAAATGGCCAAAAAATTAAAAANAAATGATCATGAGTGAATCTCCTTCAACAATCAACTTCTTGATTCCTTCCCGGATTTCTATCAAAATTCATTGATCTAAAGCTCCAAGTTTTTCTTTATTATTGGTAGGAATTCATTTTCGTTTTGAGAGAACTCTCGGGATTTCCCCTTTGTGATCCCTAAAAACTCTTCCCTTTGTGATCCCCTTTGTGATCCCTTTTGTGATACTTGCTAGGCCTAGGTTCCCTTTGGAAGCTTCATCAAATTTTAATTTGACAAAGGCAACAGGTGGGAAAGACCATATAGAGGGAGAAGAAGGGATTAAGGTGGTTGGATTGTGCCTTAACAGTTGGGAGTTTTGTGTTAAACCTAAGGAATGCAAGATGGTGTCTTCCTCTTTAGAGAAGTTCCAATATTGATTAGACCAGGGTTTAGTTAAAATTGTTTCTCTTTTATATTTTTGGATTTGAAGCCATAAATAATCATGATTTTTGTTGGAATTTTTTTTTTTTTTGTTTATTTCCTTCTAAATCCCCTAGAAAAGGAAACATTGAAGAAGAATCCGGGATCTTGAGAGTATGGGATTGTAGAAGCTCATCTAATTCCATTGATGAATGGTTGGTGTTATGCTAGAGAGATCCTGAGTTGTCTTCCTGAAGGTGAAAAGACTTCTATCCCATAGAGTAAAATCAAAGAAACAGTTGTTTCGAAAGTGTTCCATGGTTTGACCTTCTTCTTTGCATAGGGGGTGGAATGAAAGAACGATAAAATATCGTTTTTAGAGATTGTCCCATGTTAGGATTTTATTTTTATCTAGGAGCTAGTGAAAGAGTGAGATCTTTGACCACAAGTTTTGTTGCCATATTTTTTTCCATGAATGATTGGGAGGCCAATTTTGATGAGAGGAAATCAAGTTGTATCCTTATTTGATTGAGAAATTTCCTTTAGTGGTGTGTCCCTAGCGGAGTTTTTCTAATTCTTTATGTTGTTTAATTTTTTGATTTTTGATCTTTGTCCATCATTCTTCCTAAAGGGATATACATTCTACTTCAACTCCACGTTCATTAGGGATCCTGTTTATCCTTGGGTTTGCTTCCTGAGACTCATCCCTATATTTCCATATACACATTTTTCCTTGTATAGTCATATGATCTTGAAGGGGGGCGGCATTTCCTTATTAACTCCAAGATGGAATTTGTTGCCAAGTTCCTTCCCAGAATAGTGTGTGCCTTCCATTATTCACCTCCTAGAGGAAATGTTGTTGTATGATGCTTTTATTTGGTCAAGTTGTTGTTGGATGTTTCTATTGTGTTGACCCAAGTTCTATTTTAGGTTTCCAACAAAACCCTGCAAACCATTGGCCCTTCTGGAGACCATAAGGCAACACTGTGCATAGAGTGCACAATGCAGTCTCACCCAAGATGGCTTATCGGTGACGAAATGAACCAGATGTCTACAGGCTTGGAAGGGAGGATACTGTGGGGATGTTAGACATAATTTCTACCTCAAACAAATCAGATCTACTATTATAACACATTATTATTTCCAGATCTACCATTCTGTAATCATTTGAATTCATTCCAGATTCATTCTGAAGTAATAATTCTGTCATTCTATTGTGCGTTGCATTTTACTAATAATAGATTAATTCATTCATTCATCATAACTACACAAATGTAATAATTAAGACAACCATTGCACACAAAGACACAAATTTACTGTGGTTCACCCCCTGGGCTATGTCCACAAAGATATGGAATTATTCTCTTTTTTATTATTCTTCATCAAAGTTCATAGCACTACGCGCATTACAATTGATAAAGTGAGGCTGAAAAGATCACACTAAGCTCCACAAATTGTGACCTTACCCTCAGTTACAATGTATACGTCTCTCTCAAACACTGAATCTAATATCATCTCAATATTCACTCCACAATCATAACTAGAAACTACCCATCAAAAAATAGATCGCTCAAACATTAACTTTGACTAGGTCTCCTCAGAAATCACAATAAATATTTATACTAAAAAAAGGGTAAAATACCCGTTACAAACATGACCAAAACCTTAACCCAGTAACCCTCAGCGGATTAGGTTTTTTCACATTCTAACTCCCTGTGTGTGGCTAGGCAAAAATCTAACTGTTTTACTAGTTGATCTATGTCCTTCTGCATTCCTTTAACTTTTTTGATTTCTCTGCACTACTTTTCCCTATTTTCTGGCACACGCTCCTTTTCTGGTCCATTTTCTTACTGTCTTCATTAATTTTTGTGCGATTCCCAAAAATGTCCTGGGCCAACAGGCCCCGAAAACTAACCTATGGCTCATCCCGAGCCACTCAGGTAGTGTGTGCCTCATGCACTTCCTTTTCTATCTCTTGGAACCTGCCTAAAATTTCTTCAACTCGAGATTTTACTTGCGCACTCTTCTCTGCTATAGTCTCCACAGTCTATGTAGTAATAGGATCCTTCAATAGTTTTCTTCTCTTCAATACAACATGATCAATTTGAGGCTTGGTTGAGTCAATATATGTAAGCATTTTCTTTGCATCTTCCAACAATGTGTCCAATGGCGCCTGCCTTGACTACGTTTCTACTTGGATAGTCTTTAAATTTTCCTGCAAATTCTTCATTTCTTGCACACTCCTCAATCTGTCTGGGATTGTCATCATCTTCTGATTTTTCTTAAGTTCTTGCAGCGCTATGTTGACACCTTCCTCATTTTTTTCTAGCTCCTGTAGTTTTCCATCCTCCTGAAGTTGTGTCCATAACTGCTCACTTTTATTGTACAACTCTGTGATTTCTTTAATTATTAGTGCAATAGTCTCCGTATGACCTATAAACTCCTACTCCCTTTGTCTCTTGACTTTTGGTGGAGTATTCGGTACTACGAGATTCATCAATTTTGCAATGTGGGCTCTATAAGCCTCCATAGATCGTTCTATTTTTTCAATCTTACCCTCTGTGGGTACACTTTCCTCTTGCACATTGTCAACAATAATTTTGAACACTTATTCCACTTGCTACTCTAATATTTCTATGAGTTTCTTCGTTTCTTCCCTATCGGATTGCACCTGTTTATGTGTCATCTCCCTTATCTAACTTACTTTGTTGTCCAATTGTAAACTTTTCACATCTGTATGGGCCCTCGACTAAATTTCTTGTGCGACATTGATTTGAATTTTATACAACACATTTTTCGGAACCTTGGGTAGTGCCAAATCCAAATGATCTATGTATTTCAATGGCTTTTGTATTTTCTCCTCATCCACCTCCAACATTCCTTGGGCTATAATTATTTTTTCATTCCCCATGGCTATTATCTACAGTGTCTCATGTTCTGGCACTGTTCTTTCTTGTGAAGTGTGTTGTTGCACCTGTTCTTTTTTCTGCACTGTAATGAGTTGAAATTTCTCTAGTGCATCCTTAACCTATGTCAATTTATTTACTATCTCATCCCTTGTATTCTCAGCATCATACCATTCTTCAACCGTGCAGTCCTGCACTTTGTCTACAACCAACTCTGCATCATCCTCTTTCAATGTGAGTTGAGGAATCTCCTTGTGCACCTTCATCTTCTTACGTTGACCTGATTCCTGTAACACTATTCTCTTCAATGGAAGAGTCTCTTTCTACGTGGTTGTAACTAGAATCTCTAAATATGGGAGAATTCCACCTCATGTTTCCTCCGATAGAGGGACATTAGTATCTTTCTGCACTCCTCCATTTGGTTCTACTACGTGCTCCTTTTCCTTAGCTGGAGCCTTAGGGATAGTAGTTTTCTGCCTTGTATTTTTGATGGTTGTACTACCCCTTTTTTCTTTGGCACGCTCTGTTTCTTTCCTTTTATTTGTTGTTGGGTTGGTTGACTATCGTGAAGTTCCAACCTCTACTTTCTTCTTAGTTTTTGATACCTTCTTTGGAATCACTGGAAACTTACATTACTCAGGCTAGTCCTTCATGTCCTATTGCACTTCCTCTCATGTGGCACAATATATCAATTGTAGCCACTCCTTCTTAGGATCCCTTTTGGCATGGATGCACATGTTATGTCTAGAAGCCTTAAAATATGTTATTCCTTTTTTTTCTATCACCACTTCTCATGGTATCCTCCATGTATTAGCTATATTTTTCATCTATATCAACAAAAAACATGGAAAACATGATAGAATTTTATTTCCTTTTCTTTGGATTTTAAGTGTACCATAATGTTGTATATTTCGTTGCACGACACTTTCCTAGCCTCTATTAAAATCCATTGTATTTTGGTTCTCCCCAACCAATCAGGGCTATCAGTATAATTAACCAAGAATAATGGAACTCTATACCTAAATCATGTGCACCCTTACATTCCTCCATAAACA
>JZKD02S2380024.1:0-29839 GCA_000966675.3 Picea glauca | reverse complement strand
CCACTCAGGTTTTCAATAATGATATCATGGGTGAAAATAAATATATATTTAATATAATGTAATATTCCCGACGACACACTAACCAAAAATTCTGTCCAATATTTAACTATTTAATATTCTCGACGACGCCTAACAAATAAATCAACCCACTAACGAATTTTGTCCAGAACGAAGGTAACAATAATGAAATCCATCCCTTCACGATGGTTTGAAAAATAAAAAATCTTTCTCATAATGAAAATCACAATGTTATTTAACTAAATATATGACTTCGAGAAATTAATGTAAGGGAAGGCTACATCCATACTTTCTATGATCCCTATACCACCGGTTTAAATCCAAAGCTAAATGTTGAACATGTGGCTTCAAAAACCTTCTTTTATAATCTTAGTAACTTTAATGGTTAAATTACTAAGTTTGCAAAACATATTGGTGCAATATCTACACTATAGTATAACAATAAAACAATTCAGTTAAAGTAGAAGTGTAAGCATATGCATATGAACACATATATCATTACTGGTAAAGTAATTAATAAATATTTTGTTATAATTTTTATATGAATTTATAAAGACATGCATCATGTGGAGATAGTTATGTAAATACATGCAAATATTACTGACATCAAATATCATGGCCTCGTAAATCATTAACGGTAAACCCAACAATGATCAAATTCATGCTCTATGACTGAGTCAAGATTAACCCAACATTTGATGAAAGAAGCATCTACCAACTTCTTTACCAATAACCCTCCTTGCTCCAAATACAGTGAGACAAAGCATTCATTCACCGAGTACTTCTTCCTTAATGCACTTCTACCTATCCTCCATGTTGAACCACTATATGCCCAAGGAAATGATGCATGAAGCATCTACCATATTCTTTGTCACCATCCCTCCATGCTCCAAATATAGTGAGTCAAAGCACTCATTCATTGAGTACTTCAATGTCAATGTGCTTATATCTATGCTCCATAACAATCCACTATAGGCCAACTTCTTTACCAACAAAGGAGACTTTGAAAGTGTGGCAAGAAAAATTTTCCTAGCATTAAATATAAAATAAATAGTCCTACATGACTTTGGTTTCAAACAAATTTCACCCCTTCTTAGTTGAAGGAAATTTTTGTAGCATGGTAGGACATTTTTTTCATAGTCTTTAATCTAAAGTTGAACAATTATTTCTTTTTTGTGTTAATCAAAAGCTTCAATCAAAAATAAATTCCCAAGATTGTGGTATGTTTCATCTCATGAAATAACAAGGTCATCATGGTCATTTACTCTAGACATGTGTGGTGTTTGCTATAAAGTGAGACAAATTATTCTACATTTGATAGGTGTTGGGTTCTTGACACTTAAGTATTATGCATGCATTCCTTGAAAGTTTCTTATAATACAATATGATACAAGCTCTTGCCTAATTATCCTTTACAATGAAAACCATGAGTATAAATAGGAAATCAATCCTTGAGGTACACTACGTCGGTATATAATTCAACCCCTAAGTATGCATGATTCTAATAAAACATACTTTCTTTTATAGTTTTTTCATATATTGGGGTACATATGTAATTGATGGAATTGTGGGTTTTCAACCGAAGAACACATCCTAGATCAACAATATATGGCCCTAAATGTTTTCTTTGTCTTGAAGTGTGATGGAATGAACATTATTGACTTTGTGATGTAAGGAACCATTGGAGTATTTTGTTGAAGAATTTGACCTTTACAATGTTGACACTAAAAACTAAGAGCTATAATAGATGTTGCAATGCTAATTCTACATGTTAACTTGGTGAGTTGAACAAAATTGAGATGGAAAACATCAATCTTAAAAGAAACAACAAAGGACAACTAAATTTTCTTCAAAACTCTTTTGTAAAATAGCACTAAGTTGGCATGTAATGGATCAAGAAAAGGACAACTATGAAAAACAATCATAGAATGCTATATAGGGGATCTTTATTTATCAAGATCAATTTCCATTGCTTCATGTCTTTCTAGATTGCCATCCTTGAAAATCAAATATTGGACAACTGGGATTATGGCATGAGAAGACAAGTGATTCAGATACAAACTAATCTAACTAATTATAACGATGGCTAGATAACCTTTAATCCACATATGAACTACAAAACTTATCTATCATGTGAAGGATGGACATTACAAGGTTAGGTGAGTTTATTGTGCCTTGGCAAGTTCTAAGCTACTGTGGCACATCTAACTATCTATTGGTTGTATCAAGGGGCACATTCTTCAACCTGATATGGAAGGGATTGTGATGTTTGGTCCATCCATCCCACCCATAACACATATGTGGACCAAAAGAAAGTAATACAGATAGATAGATAGATAGATAAATAGATAGATATACATGTGTGTATGTATACACAAATATACACATACACACGTGTAGACCAAAAGAAAGTAATACACACACACACACACACACACACACACACACACACACACTTTGATACATCCATATGGTAGTCAAGTTTTGTAATGTCAAAATGTTTGAATCTCATTGGTATTTGATCCCTCTTGGGACTTATTAGATCCAATGTTAAGATGGATGTATGTTGGTGTAATTGTCATCTAAATGTTTTTTACTAAAAACTCATGGAAGACTAAGTCACTAGAGAATGGATGCTACAATCGAAAAAATGACTATTATTGACTACTACCATTATAAGGAAAACACCTTCTAGTGGGAGGTTTTGCAGAATCTCCAGAAAAAATTCTCCCTTTTCCCTTTATAACAAAGGTGGGTGGTTACAGTTTTTAGCAAATATTTTTTTGTTAACGCACTTAAATCATATTAGGCACCCCAATGCACTCACGTATATGGAAAACCAAACAAAAATAGGTGAATCATAGGTCATTATTACTATTCCATAATAAAATATTAGTTTATATACATATTCTTAAAATAGTAAGAACACTATTGCATCACAATATAAAATTCACCAAATGAGGTTCACTTCATACATTTTTTTATACACTATCAATTTTTATTTAAAAAATATAAAAACTTTTCAATGAAATCCCACATAAGGAGTAGTAGTGTGTCCTTAAACCATAATCCCACAAGTGAAAAACCATGTAAGCACACAACTGCATATGTATATCAGATGCATCAAATAAGGTTTATCCATTTTGTAATACAATATAATTTTTATTTTAAAAGATGTTACCCATCCGAACTAGTGTACCTTGCTAGCAAATTTAGACAATTCTTAATTTCTTTGTTTATGGACAAGAATTTCAAAATTTCCCTTGTGCGGGGTTACCTCTCTTTTATTTTGTGACCAAGCACTAGAGCCTTGGGCATGGACCGGAAAAATATCATGTATCAAACCTTTTCAATGCCAAACAAAAATGACCCAGTGGTAGTATAACATTGACCATTGATCAAATGAAATGATCAAGAATCTAGGTGAAGGATCTGGCATCCCGACATTTTATAAACCATTGATCTCGTGGGTCAACTCTATATCTTTGACTTACTTATAAACCAACTTAATACAACAGTGGGCCAGCCAAAATCCGGACGTCAACCTGAAAATCACTAGATCGACCTTCAGAACTTATCATAAACACATACAACATGCGCCTGGTGTCTGATGGAATGCGCACAATAGATCATCGATTGCAAAGATTTAATCTTCGTCGTTTGTCTCTTACAAAAGTGTGTGGGATGTAGATCCCACTAGAGCCTCCAATTAAAATTATCAACAAATCTACAAATGACATGTATGTCGGATTACCAACATCAAACTTATCCATAACTCAAACAAACGAAGATTTCCAAAAAATGATGTTCAGGATGACACGAGTCGTTGATCTCGATCCTCCAGTTAGATCTGGACCATACAAAAAGAAACACATGGTACAAGCGTTTTGACATGGGTTTGGCTCAAAACCAAAATTGTTTTGCATTTACAACCTTTAACCCTGCAATCACAAAGAGTCTCATCACTAACTCAAAGAAAATTCCACACAAGTTTTGTAATTACAACAATAAGAATTCCTTGAACTCAGATTTTCATTATATTTGTGAAGGATCAAAATTACACAGGAGATCTCATCCTTTGGGTCATTTCAACCTCTATCACACAATCACTCTCACTTGTCCTTACACTATCCTTCCATTATTTCTCTCTTAATACAATCTATATCAGAACGATCCAATCCTTAGAGATAGGATTGTATCCTCCCAAATTTACACAAATAATCTAATTAACTAATACTGACTAATTCTGATCCAAGAAGATAGGAGTAGATCCAAACTAAATTCCTAACATATCTAACTCTTTTAACTATATCACATTCATGATAAAAGTGCCTTATTCTTGAACATCCTAGACTATTACAATTCTAGAAAATAATTAAAAATAATACAATTAGGAAATTGACTTCCTCTCAAAAGGTTCCTAAGACCTTATAGAGGTCAAAGACTAAGTTGCAGAAGATGTTCCTGCATCAAACTCCTAGAGAAGAAAACATTGGTTCTAGGGATTGTTGTAGCAGTTCTTCAATACTTGTACCATACTTAGATATTTCTTCTCCTGTCATCCACATGGCATCTTCAAGTGGTTTCCATTTCCACTTGACCAAGTACTGAAATTATTCTTTGCCTTCAGTCTTCCTTACTACATTTTGAATCTATTTCTCTTGTGTTGGAGGTAGTTCCTTCTCCCAGTCAATGGTTTGAATGTAGTCACTATTTGGTGCATCTGTGAAATTGTTTGTTGTTTCCTTAAAAGGGTACAAATATGATACATTAAAAACTGGAGAAATTCCAAGGTTATTTGGAAGTTCTATTTCATAATCATTTGAGGAAAATTTCCTGAATATTTTACATGGTCCAATCTTTTTTATCTTTAATTTTTTGTATTCCCCTCTAGGAAACCTTTCTTTTCTGAGGTGTTCCTTGACCAAGTCTCCAACTTCAAAATCTAGCTACCTTCTCTTCAAATATGACTTCTATTTGTACTTTTTTTAGTTGTCCTCTAGTTGCTACTTGACCCTGTCCCACAATTCCTTCATTCTTACTGCAAAATCTTCACCATCCACACTTCTAATTTATTGTTTCCCTAGATTCCTTAATTCATAAATTCCTCTAGGATGCATTCCATACAAAATATGAAAATGACTTAACCCTATGCTTCTATTAGGTGAGTCATTATATGAAAACTTTGCTTTTGCAAGTACCTGATCCCATTATTTTAGATGCTCACTTACCAGACATCTCAAAATATTTCCCAAGCTTCTATTTACCACCTTTGTTTTCCCATCAGTTTGTGGTTGGTATGTTGAACTAAAGTTGAGAATGGTCCCTAACGTTTTCCATAAGGTTCTCCAAAAATGACCCACAAATTTTGTGTCTCTATCATAAACAATATTTTTTGGCAATCCATGCAATCTAACAACTTCTTTAAAGAACAAATTTGCACTGTTGGTTGCATCATTGGTATTTTTACAAGCTATAAAGTGTGCCATCTTTGAAAGTCTATCAACAACCACATAAATTGAATCATTGCCTTGCTGTGTTTTTGGAAATCCTAATACAAAGTCCATACTTACAGAGTCCCATGGTCAATTTGGGATTGGCAATGGCTAATACAATCCAGTATTATGTCTCTTTCCTTTTTCATATTGACAAACTCTAGATCTTTCAAAAAAATTCTCAACATTAGTCTGCATGCTAGGATAGAAATAAAATTCACTTAGTTGAGCAAATGTTTTGTCCTGTCCAAAATGTATTGCTAAGACATCACTATATGTTTCTTTCAATAGTTTTTCCCCCATTGAATACCTTGGAATACATAATTTACTTCCTTTAAACAATAATCTTTCTTGAATCATGTAGTCTAACCATGGATTTTTGTCTCTACTTACTGTATTTTCACAGACTGCATAAGCATCCTTAAAATCCACATAATCCTTGTACATTTCTTTCATTCCATCAAATCCTACAACATTTACTTGAAACTCTTGAAAAATCAAACTAACTCTACTCAACGCATCTACCACTTTATTTGATTTCCCACTTATGTGCTTAATAACAAAAGTGAAATTTTGCAATAACTCAATCCATTTGACATGTCTCTGATTTAATTTTTTTTGGTTGTTAATATACTCCAAGGCCTGATTATCAGTGTAAAGAACAAATTCCTTTGGCATGAGGTAATATCTCCACATATTTAATGCTTGAATAATTACATAAAACTCTTCATCACATGGGGAATATTTTTTCTTGGCTTCATTTATTTTCTCACTGAAATAAGCAATTGGTTTCTTTTCCTGACTTAGAACAACTCCTATTGTAGTTCCACTTGCATCACATTCAACTTGAAATAGTTTATTAAAATTATCTTGTGCTAAAAGTGTTCGTTATGTTATCTTCTTCTTTAGTAATTTAAAACTTTTATCAGTTTCTCATGTGCACTTAAATGATTGTTTTGTTCCTTTAATGGTTTCTATAGTTGGAGCACATATCCCACTAAAATTCCTGATGAATTTTCTATAAAATCTTGCCAAGCCATGGGAAATTATTACCTCAAAATCATTCTTTGGAGTAGGCCATTTTATTATAGCCTTTACCTTTTCCTGGTCCATATTCAAGCCTTCTCTAGATACTACAAAGCCCAAATAAATCAATTATGTCTTCACAAAACTACACTTTTTCAAATTGATTATCCATTTCTCTTGTTGTAGTTTATCTAAAACCAACATGAGGCATCTCAAGTGTTCTTCTCTAGACTGACCGTAAATCATAATATCATCCAAATAAGCTATAACAAACTTACCAATGAATTCTCTAAGTACTTCATTCATCAATCTCATAAAATTACTAGGGGAATTTGTAAGTCCAAAGGGAATTACCATCCATTCATACAATCCATCATTTGTTTTAAATGTTGTTTTCCATTCATCCCCTTCTCTAATCATGATTTGGTGGTATCCACTTTTCAAATCTAATTTTGATAAATATTTAGCCCCATTCAATCAATCCATCAAATCATCAATTCTGGGTAATGGAAATCTATACCTAATTATGATTTTATTTATAGCTCTAGAATATGTGAACATTCTCCATCCTCCATTTTTTTTTGGACTCATCATTGTAGGGATTTCACATGAGCTCAAACTTTCTCTGACTGACCTTTGTCTAAAAATTCCTGAACTTGCTTTCTTATTTCTTCATTCTCTTGTGGGGTAATTCAATATGATGCTTTATTTGGAAGGTTAGACACCGGAATTAGATCTATATGATGGATGATACTTCATAAAGGAGGTAATTAATTTGGTAATTCATCAACCACAATATTAGTAAATTCATCCAATAACTCTTTAACTTCTTCAGGAAGATCATTTAAATTTTTGCTAGTGAGAATTACCTTTGGTTTACCATTCAGGGAAAAATATAACTCTTCTTTCTTAATATCTTGTAGAAGTTTCCTTCCAGTAATCAATAAAACTTTTGGGTTGTTTTCTTCAGTTTATACTTCATCTTTCAATGGCAAGAGAGTGTGTTTTTCTCCATATTTATCAAAAGTGCATACATTGTTCCTTCCATCATGTATTCCCTTTCCATCATACTGTCAAGATATACTTAGAAAAACATGACACACATTGATTGGCATAACATCACAAAGTACTTTGTCTTATAATTTTCAATCTAAAATTCCACTTCACATTGTTCATTCACTATCAGTTGATGTCCCTTTTGCAACCATGACACCTTATAGGGAACAAGTTGTATTGTCTTCTTCAGAGCCAATTTCTCAACCATTTTTGTAGACACCAAATTATAAGTACTTCCACTATCAATAATAATCTTACAACATTTACCTTTACTTTTGCACACAATCCTGAAGAGTGTTTTCCTCTGTGCATGTTCTTTAATCTTTTTGTGTGGTTTTAGTAGTATCCTTTTCATCAGCAAGGATTCTCCAACTTATGGTGCATTCTCATGTACACATGAATCCACACTTTCTTCTTCTTCTTGAACAATATTTTCGTTTCATTTGTAGGTGGAAGTGTTTTCTAGGCATTCAAATGATCTATGTACAAACTTATTGCATCTAAAACATTTGATAGAATATCCCCTACCTCTTTGATAAGGTCTTCTCCTTCTGAAATCACTATCTCTTGGTGATTGTTGTTGTTGATGTGTGATGTTGGATTCCCCTTTTGGTGTTGAAGATATTCCTATGTTACTTTGTTTTCCTCTACCTCTTACTAGGCCACAACCTATGTTCCTTTCGTTCGTCTTCCTTGCTAGTATGTCTTCTACCTTAACAACAAACTAATATGCTTCTTCAATAGTGTTAGGAGATAATATGCCAATTTAATCTTCAATATCATATCCTAACCCATTAATATATCTAGCAAATTTCTCATGATTCTTGTCTATATGACCAACTCTTATGTTCAACTTATAAAACTCTTCAGTGTATTCTTTAACTGACATACCTCTTTGTTTCAAATTATACATTTGTTGAAACAAATTTAGCTGATAATCATGAGGCATAAACTTACATTTCAATTTTGCAACCATCATGTCTCAACTTTTAATTCTTGATTTTCCTTTGTTCTACCTCTTAGGTTGTACTCCATCCCATGAGAGCAATGCATGTCCTTTCATCCTTTTCACAACAAATTCTACCTTTTCTCATTAGGAACATTTTCATATTCAAAGTAATTGTTTGTAGTACTAATACAATCCATCAATTCATCTATATTAAGGTTGCATTCATACAATGAAACCTCCATTCCTGGCCTAGAGCTAACTCACATGATAGCTCTAACTAGTTTTTCTTCAACTCCTTCTTCAAGCTCTGCTCCTTTTTCAACTTCTGCAACTTCTTCTTCTTCACTGACATCTCCTAAGTCAACACCTATTTATTTAGAATCTCCCATTGCCTCTAATCGTGCTTGAAGGTTTATCATTTCTTCAATGACTTCAACGTTGGAAATAGATCTCCCTCGACCTTGGACTCGTCCTCCTCATATTATAAAGGTCATCTTCAATTATCCTTCACTAGTGAATGCATACTTCACTAGTGAATGCATATAGTTCTTAATTCCTTTGTTTATGGACATGAATTTCAAAATTTCCCTTGCGTAGGTTTATATCCCTTTTACTTCGTGACCAAGCACTAGAACCTCGGGTGTAGACCAAAATGATATCTTGTATCAGAACTTTTCAATGCCAAACAAAAATGACCCGGTGGTGGTATAACGTTGACCGTTGATCAAATGAAATAATCAACGGTCCAAGTGAACGATCTGACATCCCAACGTTTTATCAACCGATGATATCACGGGTCAACTCTAGATCGTCGATTTACTTATAAACCAACTTAAGACAAATGTGGGCTAGCTAGAATCTCGACGTCAACCAAGCAATCATTAGATTGACATTTGGAACTTATCACAAATTCATACAATTATTGCCCGATGTCCGATGGAATACAGACCGTAGATCATCGATTGTGAAGATTTAATATTCGTCGCTCGTCTCTTCCAAAAGTGCATGGGATGCAAATCCCACCGAAGCCTCCAATGAAAATTCTTAGCAAATCTACAAATGACATGTATGTTGAATCACCGACATCGGACTTATCCACAACTCAAGCAAACGAAGATTTCTGACAAACGATCTTCGTGATGACATGAGTTGTTGGTATTGATTCTCCAGTTAGATATGGACCATACAAACAACAACACATGGTACAAGGGGTTTTGACAGGGGTTTGGTTCAAAACCAAAATTGTTCTACATGTGCAACCTTTAACCCTACAATCACAAAGAGTCTCACAACTAACTCAAAAAAAATCCCACGCAAGTTCTATAATTACAACACTAACAATTCCTCAAACTCAAATTTTCATTATAATTGTGAAGGAATAAAATTACACGAGAAATCTTATCCTTTGGGTCAGTTCGACCTCTGTCACACAATCAATCTCACTCGTCCTTACACTATTACTCTCTTAATACAATCAATATCATATCGAACCAATCCTTAGAGATAGGATCATATCTGCCCAAATTTACACAAATAATCTAATTAGCCAAAACGACTAATTCTAATTTAGAAAGATAGGATCAAATCCAAACTAAATTCTTAACATATCTAACTCTTCTACCTCTACCACATTCATGGAAAAGCTTCCTTATTCTGGAACAAACTAGACTATTATAATTATGGAAAATAATTGAAACCAATACAATGAGGAAACCAACTTCCTCTCATAGGGTTCCTAAGACATTCTAGAGGTCAAAGACTAAGCTATAGAAGATGCTCCTGCATCAAAAATCACAAAAAAATATTAATGCATTTACATCGCAAGAGCACCATTGGATTTTCTTTATCGATACACCATAAAATCATTTTTTAATGGGTGCATTTGTAAACCCTAAATGCACTAGTCCTTCTATAAGGCACACCGAATAAGGTTTACCCATTTTTTTTTATATAACATCAGTTTTATTTTATAAAATAACAAAACAATTATTAGTGTGATCCCATGTAGGGCACATTCGTGCTTTTTCATTATCATTGCAACATAAAACATTATCTAAATATTGTATTTTTACACCCTAAGTCCATCAGTTCATCTATATTTAAGAAGCACTAAATGAGGTTTAGGGATTTTGTTATAAATATTGTTTTCTATTCAAATAAATTTCAAACACTAATCGTGCACTTAATGTAATTTGTACATGCACCAATGCATACCAGAAAATAATGCATCGATTTATTGATTTTTAAGAAATCTAGCAATGCACACAAAACATATTATTTCACTAATGTGTCTTAATATTTGGTGCACTGAGTAAAACACATTATCATTTCATTTTCACATTCCTTCAGAGTTCAAACCATAAAAGAATCAATGATCACCTTCCCTATATGACCCCTTGAATTTTCTTTATTGACACACCATAAAAGCATTCTCTAATGACTACATTTGTAAACCCTAAGTGCACTAGTGAGTACTTCTATAAGACATGCCAAATAAGGTTTCCCATTTTTTTATATAATATCAATTTTGTTTTATAAAATAACAAAAAAATTATCAATGTGCTCCCATATAGGGCACACGGTTGCTTTTTCATTATCGTTGCACCATAAAACATAATCTAATTGTTGCATTTTTACACTCTAAGTGCACTGATGCATCTATATTTAAGAAACATTGAATAAGGTTTAGATATTTTGTTATAAAATATTAGCTTTTATTTTAAAAAATTACAAACACTAATTGGTGCACTTAATAATTTGGAGATACACCAATGCATACCAAAAAATAGCTCATTGATTTATAGATCTTAAGAAAGCTAGCAATGCACCATAAGCATATGATTTCACTGGTGTGTCTTACTATTGAGTGCGCTAAGGTAGGGTAAAATATTAAATAAAAACAACTTTTCCTTTCAATTTCACATTCCTTCAGTGTTCAAGCCATAGAAGCACTAATGCACGCCATCCCTATATGACCACCCCATTGTCGGCACTACTATGTTTTTGAATTTCCTTCACTTCACCAAAGGATTTAGTTTGTTTTTGAATTTTGTAAAATACTATCATATTTTCATCTTATATCTATGTGGAAACCATGAATCCTTAGAAGATAAAAGACTAGGTAATTTGTTTGTTATCTCCTCATTTACATTTTCAGTGTTTAAAATTTACAATTTGACTTTAATTTGTCTTTTTTTCTGATTAAAAAAAAAATGTTATGTGGTGCATTCAAGCTTTTCATCTTCCATTGAACTATGTAGTGTGCCTGCCTTATTTATAGGACACGCCACTAACGATGTGTTCATTAAAGTGTGGCGTGTCCGTAAATCATAAAAAATTAAAACAATTTTTTTTTGGTGTTATTTATAATATTAGGAAACATTGTTGGTGGTACTCCTATATATTAGGAGTGCACAATACAATTAAAGGAAATATGAGTGCACAATACACTTAAAGGAAATATGAGTGCACAATACAATTAAAGGAAATTTTAATTTTAAAAATTTCCCAAGCTTTTCATTCCCCAAGAAATGTACATAGACATCATTCTTAGTGCCTCCATATATACCAAAAGCACCATAAAATTAATTATAAACTATACATTTTCTCACGCTTACCAATGTACTTGGAAATATACAGGTGCTCTTGTACATCACAAGTTCCACATTGGATAAAAAGAATAAATATAATTTCTACACTTTGTTGGTGCACTATATAAAACTGGGATAACCATTTGTGATGTTCCAATGTATTGTAAGCACACTATTGTGCACATTTTTAAATTTCGATATTTATTGGTGCACTCGTGAATGTAATGAGGCACCATCATTTGTGCTCACTTACATAATAAGTTCGCCTATAATCAAAGTAATAAATAAATTTTTCTTGACTTGTCGGTATGTTTCAGAATGTATAAACATACCAATGGTGATGCATTTGAGCATACAAGGCACACCGGTGGAGTGTCACTGTTGATGCTTTTGTACATATGGCACACCGATTACTAATAATAATAATAAACCTCAACATTACTATTGCATTAAGTTTCAATAGAGAGGATTTGTGTGTGTTGATAAGAGATTTGCATCATTGGTGTTCCATCTATGTTAATAAGGCACACTTGTGATTTATACACATTATTTTTTTTTTAAAAGAAAACAATTTGTGTTTTTAATGAATATTACAAATTGTAATTTTAGTATAGATTTTTCATGTTGTGTGTTTCTAATGAAATTTGTATGTGAATCATAAACAACAACGATAACATCAAACACATTAGGTTAACATATACAAATTTGTATGTGATTGCCAGGTTTGAGAGACAGAGAGGGATATGTATCCTCATCTTATTACATCATTGAATCATGCATTTTTGAGGAATTTTGGCCTTCTCAAGTTTTATAACAAGGCTACATCCCTCAAAGGGAACACTTTCTTGTTCACATAATTGATCTATCACTAGGATCATGCTAGCCATGTATTCAAGGTTGGTCATACTTTACGGTACCATCCCATAGAGGAGGATATTTATCTCATTATTGAGTTGTCTAGGAGAGGTGAGGGTTTCCCCTAGTTCCCTAATCTATTTCATAGCATTGCAGGAGAGATTCAAATGGCACGTGTAGAGATATGTTAATGCAACCATCATTGACTATAGTGGCTTCTAATTGATAGTGCTCATTTTCATTTACATTCATTCAATGTATAGGATGTCAAGTGCCTCTCACTTATGGTCACAAAATTTGCACACTATATGTCTAATGGGTAGGGCATTATTTTTCCTCTAATGCACTATGTACAAATAGTTTAGTTCAAAGGCTCAAATTGATCAATTGGTCTAGCATTTTTTGCAACAATTTTGTTTTCCTTTGTATTCCTTTCATACCATGCTTGATGGGAGGATTTTCTTCCTATTTTATTTAAAGATATTTGTTTTATTTTTTGATAGTTTAGGTTCAATTGACCAACATTTTATCACCTCCCTCCTAGACTAATCATTGATTTTTGTATGAGCATGTGGGGACATATGTTTCCCAATAAGGGCTAGTTAGAGTGGTCATGTAAGTAGGTCAATTTTGTTAGAATAATAGGTGTGCTCGTTTCTTCGTAGACAATATATAAATATTTTCACCCAACCATAGGCCGAAACTACCCTTGAGCACCTTAACCTTGATAGATAGAATAATTCTGGAAGCAAACCGTAGAACCAATAGCCAACCAAGGTAGTGTACTTCCCTCTAAAGCTAGCGTACAAAGAAGAGATTCCAAACCATAACCAAGGCAAAAAGTCCAAACCATAACCAAAGACCAAGTAACTACTACAGGAGCTGCAATGCTCCTCCAGTCATGTGCTCCACTTGTCCTTATGCAGTTGTGAGAGTGAGTGTTTCAAATTAGCTCTAGCACCCTCTTATTTATAGTCCTCCAAGTGACCTAACTGGGATGACTTATACCTCTGGAGGACAATAATTTAATATAAATTATTATCTTGAGTCGTCTTGTCTTCTAAGGTTATTTCCTAACCTTCTAGGATTTCTCTTGCTTCCCAAAATATTCTAGATTCATCAAAGGTTACATGTAGAGGTTAATACCTCCTATAGCTACCATAATATCAAAACTCTCTCCTAGATGGGGAGGTATTAAAGGAATAATATTGAGCACAAACATACCATTCAACCGGTAGCATCATCATAGCCACACACGTTATCTCATGATCACGTAGATCAACTTACGAGAAACATCACCACTATCAGTACCATCTGATAGCATTGACTGCATCGCCTCTCAAGGCCATACTCTATCTGATTAATTAGTCATGATGTTGAATAAGTCACTCAATCAACAGAGTGATACAACAACCATTCTTCTAATATGGACATACGTCCTAGAAGAATAATTATCCCAACATATGCTAAAATCCACCCTATGGGCTGCAAAGACCATTCCTACAGGAATGTCAATCTCAGAATATTTTCTAATCGGGTCATATGTACCATAGAGATCAATATCTACCCATATTCCCTAGAAAATATCGGTCCCATATCAACCACCCTAATCGGGACGTCATGTCCTTAGGAGGCAGACTATTCAACCTGATTGGGCCAATAATTGTGCCTCAGGAAAAATACCAGTCCATGATATGTTAGCAATCTGTCAACCTGGACCATTCTCCACAGTGAGACTGTCTTTCCACCAGCAATTCATTCTGCTAGGATCATTCTTTTCCTGGAGCATGTTTTTCCATCAACACACTGACTATCCATCTAGTTGGCAATCATCTCCAACACTAGTGGTAGTCTCCATGGCAATCAGATAGTATTATACAACTTGTACAATTCCATTCAATAAAACACAACTATGTCTATTCATAGTAGTATACAACTACTATCCAATGGTACACAACCAATCCTAGTAGCACACAAATACTAGCTAGTGACAAATAGTCACTACTAGTGGATCACAACCACCACAATAGCATACAACTATTGTCCAGAGACATATAGTCTCCACAACGATCATATCATCTGATATCAACCTGTATCAAAAATTTTATGATATAATCTAAGTCATTTGGGACATTATTCCACTCACATCTGTGATATCTGGAAGAGCATCTTCGCTTGGAAACTTACAAATCATTCATGGGATTTCTGGATTATTCTTCTCAAGCATAGAAGAATAATTTTCCTTGATTTTTTAACCTGGACCATTCAACCTAACTGGGCCATTCTTCCATCATGATTCATAGTGAAACCTCGAGAAAATGAGTATGACCTAGGGAATGATTGTCCATGCCATTTCCTATGGAAATGACTATCTTGCACCAAACTCCTACATCATACCATTCTTTGAAACTGCTCACAACTGTGAACTTCGAAAGAGTGATTGCTCAGAGAGGCAAACCATTCTTTTTGACCACTTCGCAGAGTGACTGCCAAGAAGAATGATTTTCCTAGACCATTCCCCCACACTGACCACAAGGGGAATCACTTTCTATGGTACATCAACAATTTTTCTAACTATGACTATCCGTTCTGGACCATTTTCCAAACTAGAAAATGACTGTCCATCAAAGCTCATGGACCACTTTCCAAACTAGAAAGTGATTATCCAACCTGGACCATTTTCCAAACTGGAAAATAACTTTCCATCGAGAATCTTGGACCACTTTCCGAACTAGAAAGTGACTGCCCAACCTGAACCATTCTCCAAACTAGAAAATGACTGTCCATATATCAATAACATATCAGTGCTCCCTCCCAAACTGGGGAGTAATCACTTCCCTTTCCAATAAGGAAGTCATCTCCACGATTCCAACTTGTCCCTTAAGTACACAAACTTTTCATCTTGGACAGAGGCTTTACCAAAATATATGTTATCTGCTCATTAGAGGAGATATACTGGAGAACTGTTTCTCCCCTATGGACTTTATCACGGACAAAATAGTACTTTATATCAATGCGCTTCAATGTGTCATGGAACACCGAGTTCTATGAGAGATTTACACAACTCTGGTTATCACAATATATCATGGTCGAATCCATAACCTGATCAAACAGTACAAAAACTAGCTTACAAATCCACACTTCTTTCATACAAGCATCAAAAGCTACAATATATTCTTCTTCTGCAGTGTTGAGTGCAACATACTTTTTTTTCTTGCTAGCCCATGATATTATGGAAAAACTCAAACTAAAATATATCCAAGAAGTACTTCTTTTTTTATTTGCACTCCCTACCCAATCTAAATCGATAAATCCATGTAGTTGTATATCATAACTCAAACATTCATGAAGATATTTTAAGGCATGCTTTGCAATTATTCAATTCTCATGGCTAGGTTCCACCTAGAACTGGTTCAACATGTTCACATCAAAGAAAATGTCTGGCCTAGTATTCATCGAATACATCAAAGAGCCAATCAATTACCGATACAAATACAAGTTTGTTGGATCAGAGTCTCTCAACTTCTTCACATATGTCATCATGGTAGTTTTCCATGGATTTGTAATCCATCATCCTAGACTTCTGAGCACCCATTTCAATACACTTCCTCTATCATAGGAAGTTTCCACCATGCTTTTGTTGTACATGAGAGGCTCTGCACCAAGTTTCTTGAATCCATACAAGGTCTTCTTCCATCTGCATTCATGGGTCTCTTCTAGTATACCCCAAAACCTTGAGGTTTCTCTACANACCATTTGTGATGTTCCAATGTATTGTAAGCACACTATTGTGCACATTTTTAAATTTCGATATTTATTGGTGCACTCGTGAATGTAATGAGGCACCATCATTTGTGCTCACTTACATAATAAGTTCGCCTATAATCAAAGTAATAAATAAATTTTTCTTGACTTGTCGGTATGTTTCAGAATGTATAAACATACCAATGGTGATGCATTTGAGCATACAAGGCACACCGGTGGAGTGTCACTGTTGATGCTTTTGTACATATGGCACACCGATTACTAATAATAATAATAAACCTCAACATTACTATTGCATTAAGTTTCAATAGAGAGGATTTGTGTGTGTTGATAAGAGATTTGCATCATTGGTGTTCCATCTATGTTAATAAGGCACACTTGTGATTTATACACATTATTTTTTTTTTAAAAGAAAACAATTTGTGTTTTTAATGAATATTACAAATTGTAATTTTAGTATAGATTTTTCATGTTGTGTGTTTCTAATGAAATTTGTATGTGAATCATAAACAACAACGATAACATCAAACACATTAGGTTAACATATACAAATTTGTATGTGATTGCCAGGTTTGAGAGACAGAGAGGGATATGTATCCTCATCTTATTACATCATTGAATCATGCATTTTTGAGGAATTTTGGCCTTCTCAAGTTTTATAACAAGGCTACATCCCTCAAAGGGAACACTTTCTTGTTCACATAATTGATCTATCACTAGGATCATGCTAGCCATGTATTCAAGGTTGGTCATACTTTACGGTACCATCCCATAGAGGAGGATATTTATCTCATTATTGAGTTGTCTAGGAGAGGTGAGGGTTTCCCCTAGTTCCCTAATCTATTTCATAGCATTGCAGGAGAGATTCAAATGGCACGTGTAGAGATATGTTAATGCAACCATCATTGACTATAGTGGCTTCTAATTGATAGTGCTCATTTTCATTTACATTCATTCAATGTATAGGATGTCAAGTGCCTCTCACTTATGGTCACAAAATTTGCACACTATATGTCTAATGGGTAGGGCATTATTTTTCCTCTAATGCACTATGTACAAATAGTTTAGTTCAAAGGCTCAAATTGATCAATTGGTCTAGCATTTTTTGCAACAATTTTGTTTTCCTTTGTATTCCTTTCATACCATGCTTGATGGGAGGATTTTCTTCCTATTTTATTTAAAGATATTTGTTTTATTTTTTGATAGTTTAGGTTCAATTGACCAACATTTTATCACCTCCCTCCTAGACTAATCATTGATTTTTGTATGAGCATGTGGGGACATATGTTTCCCAATAAGGGCTAGTTAGAGTGGTCATGTAAGTAGGTCAATTTTGTTAGAATAATAGGTGTGCTCGTTTCTTCGTAGACAATATATAAATATTTTCACCCAACCATAGGCCGAAACTACCCTTGAGCACCTTAACCTTGATAGATAGAATAATTCTGGAAGCAAACCGTAGAACCAATAGCCAACCAAGGTAGTGTACTTCCCTCTAAAGCTAGCGTACAAAGAAGAGATTCCAAACCATAACCAAGGCAAAAAGTCCAAACCATAACCAAAGACCAAGTAACTACTACAGGAGCTGCAATGCTCCTCCAGTCATGTGCTCCACTTGTCCTTATGCAGTTGTGAGAGTGAGTGTTTCAAATTAGCTCTAGCACCCTCTTATTTATAGTCCTCCAAGTGACCTAACTGGGATGACTTATACCTCTGGAGGACAATAATTTAATATAAATTATTATCTTGAGTCGTCTTGTCTTCTAAGGTTATTTCCTAACCTTCTAGGATTTCTCTTGCTTCCCAAAATATTCTAGATTCATCAAAGGTTACATGTAGAGGTTAATACCTCCTATAGCTACCATAATATCAAAACTCTCTCCTAGATGGGGAGGTATTAAAGGAATAATATTGAGCACAAACATACCATTCAACCGGTAGCATCATCATAGCCACACACGTTATCTCATGATCACGTAGATCAACTTACGAGAAACATCACCACTATCAGTACCATCTGATAGCATTGACTGCATCGCCTCTCAAGGCCATACTCTATCTGATTAATTAGTCATGATGTTGAATAAGTCACTCAATCAACAGAGTGATACAACAACCATTCTTCTAATATGGACATACGTCCTAGAAGAATAATTATCCCAACATATGCTAAAATCCACCCTATGGGCTGCAGAGACCATTCCTACAGGAATGTCAATCTCAGAATATTTTCTAATCGGGTCATATGTACCATAGAGATCAATATCTACCCATATTCCCTAGAAAATATTGGTCCCATATCAACCACCCTAATCGGGACGTCATGTCCTTAGGATGCAGACTATTCAACCTGATTGGGCCAATAATTGTGCCTTAGGAAAAATACCAGTCCATGATATGTTAGCAATCTGTCAACCTGGACCATTCTCCATAGGGAGAATGTATTTCCACCAGCAATTCATTCTGCTAGGATCATTCTTTTCCTGGAGAATGTTTTTCCATCAACACACTGACTATCCATCTAGTTGGCAATCATCTCCAACACTAGTGGTAGTCTCCATGGCAATCAGATAGTATTATACAACTTCTACAATTCCATTCAATAAAACACAACTATGTCTATTCATAGTAGTATACAACTACTATCCAATGGTACACAACCACTCCTAGTAGCACACAAATACTAGCTAGTGACAAATAGTCACTACTAGTGGATCACATCCACCACAATAGCATACAACTATTGTCCAGAGACATATAGTCTCCACAACGATCATATCATCTGATATCAACCTGTATCAAAAATTTCATGATATAATCTAAGTCATTTGGGACATTATTCCACTCACATCTGTGATATCTGGAAGAGCATCTTCCCTTGGAAACTTACAAATCATTCATGGGATTTCTGGATTATTCTTCTCAAGCATAGAAGAATAATTTTCCTTGATTTTTTAACCTGGACCATTCAACCTAACTGGGCCATTCTTCCATCATGATTCATAGTGAAACCTCGAGAAAATGAGTATGACCTAGGGAATGATTGTCCATGCCATTTCCTATGGAAATGACTATCTTGCACCAAACTCCTACATCATACCATTCTTTGAAACTGCTCACAACTGTGAACTTCGAAAGAGTGATTGCTCAGAGAGGCAAACCATTCTTTTTGACCACTTCGCAGAGTGACTGCCAAGAAGAATGATTTTCCTAGACCATTCCCCCACACTGACCACAAGGGGAATCACTTTCTATGGTACATCAACAATTTTTCTAACTATGACTATCCGTTCTGGACCATTTTCCAAACTAGAAAATGACTGTCCATCAAAGCTCATGGACCACTTTCCAAACTAGAAAGTGATTATCCAACCTGGACCATTTTCCAAACTGGAAAATAACTTTCCATCGAGAATCTTGGACCACTTTCCGAACTAGAAAGTGACTGCCCAACCTGAACCATTCTCCAAACTAGAAAATGACTGTCCATATATCAATAACATATCAGTGCTCCCTCCCAAACTGGGGAGTAATCACTTCCCTTTCCAATAAGGAAGTCATCTCCACGATTCCAACTTGTCCCTTAAGTACACAAACTTTTCATCTTGGACAGAGGCTTTACCAAAATATATGTTATCTGCTCATTAGAGGAGATATACTGGAGAACTGTTTCTCCCCTATGGACTTTATCACGGACAAAATAGTACTTTATATCAATGCGCTTCAATGTGTCATGGAACACCGAGTTCTATGAGAGATTTACACAACTCTGGTTATCACAATATATCATGGTCGAATCCATAACCTGATCAAACAGTACAAAAACTAGCTTACAAATCCACACTTCTTTCATACAAGCATCAAAAGCTACAATATATTCTTCTTCTGCAGTGTTGAGTGCAACATACTTTTTTTTCTTGCTAGCCCATGATATTATGGAAAAACTCAAACTAAAATATATCCAAGAAGTACTTCTTTTTTTATTTGCACTCCCTACCCAATCTAAATCGATAAATCCATGTAGTTGTATATCATAACTCAAACATTCATGAAGATATTTTAAGGCATGCTTTGCAATTATTCAATTCTCATGGCTAGGTTCCACCTAGAACTGGTTCAACATGTTCACATCAAAGAAAATGTCTGGCCTAGTATTCATCGAATACATCAAAGAGCCAATCAATTACCGATACAAATACAAGTTTGTTGGATCAGAGTCTCTCAACTTCTTCACATATGTCATCATGGTAGTTTTCCATGGATTTGTAATCCATCATCCTAGACTTCTGAGCACCCATTTCAATACACTTCCTCTATCATAGGAAGTTTCCACCATGCTTTTGTTGTACATGAGAGGCTCTGCACCAAGTTTCTTGAATCCATACAAGGTCTTCTTCCATCTGCATTCATGGGTCTCTTCTAGTATACCCCAAAACCTTGAGGTTTCTCTACATATGATTCTTCTTGAATTAATTAGTTGAGAAGAACAGTCTTTATATCCATCTGATGTAAACTCCAACACATGGATATTACAAGAGATATAATGGCTAAGGTAGAGGTATATCTAGTTACTGGAACAAGTTGTCATCATACTATTCGCCCTCCTTCTGGGAGAACCTTCTAGCCCTGAATCTCACCTTCTATCTATCAAATCTTCCATTTATAAGTCTTCACAGATTCTTCAATGGACCATATCATTGGGGATTATCTCCCTCCTAATATTGGTTGCATGACTGAATGAGAAATATCTATAACTTCCTTGTTTTTATTCCGAGACTGCATGCTTCTAGAATTCTGCAATCAATTCTCTCTATCTGAGAGAGTCCATGCTTTTGTCTATTGCACCTCTCTTTTCTTTCTGCAAAGTGTCACAATCCTTTTCTGGTTTCTGCTCAAATAGTAGTTGTTGCAAGCATTGTGTCATCCTTATAAACTTCTTTTATGACAACTTCCACAAAGATTGTTCATCAAAGATTATTCACCATATTTCACAAGGGTACTTGTCCAGGACAAGACAAGAAGAAAAAGAAAGATCCCAGACAATATGTTTATGATAGGAAGTCGAAACAAGAATAAGGACAAGGATAGAGGCAATTGTTACAAGCTTGGAAAGACATATTCATGGTAGCCTTCATGAAATAACCTGCCTGAGACAACAAGAACAAAAGTGTTTCTGATACAACATCTTTCATATGAAGGATAGTTTCTTGGTAGCATTACTAAGATGATCTAGTCTAAGAACACGAATAAGAAATATCTCCTAGAGTAGGTGTTAGTTCATATTTAAAAATAAGTACACTAAGTAGTATAAGCTATTAAGTACTTATCAATACTCACTTGAGGGACAATAATCAGACTTGATATGCAAACCTAGAGTCTTTCTATTGTTCCACTTGAATTGATTTTCTTTTGGGAAAATTATCATTTCTGACATGTCCCTTAAACTTAAAACAATATGCTCTCAACCTTATAATATATTGACTAAAGTTAGCTTATAACTTTGACTAGAATTTCATATTTCCATAATAGCCAGAGATATATCAAGTCAAACCTGGAGAGTGTGTTTATCTTCTGAATGCACTAAATCCAAGATCACTTCTTTGGACAAGAGCCCTTGTACATTCCCTGCAAACATGCTCATGCTAATGATAAAAATTAAAAGAACATGTATAGGTACATACCTTTGTTATCCAACTGTGACGATAAACCTTAGAATGACTTTGTTGGACCAGAGGTTTAACTGCTAGAGGATTGGTAANTCTTCATAACTTCCTTCCATTTTGAATTTTGACTAGTCAACCCTAGATTTTGACTTAGTCAAACCTTGACTTTGACCAAAATTTCAAACTTGACGTCTTGGCTTGCTAAGAGTACCAAAAGGTGCTAGGATAGGGTGCACTAGGTTATCAGAAATTAGGTCAAGCGCTTCACTTAAGGTGCCTCAACACGAGAGTTAGGGTTTCATTGTTGCAACAAAACTTTAACTGCAACTAAAAATACAACTGAGCAAATCCTCCCAATATACCTTCCAGTGGTTAGACTGTCTAAAGATAGTGTGGGCCCATAACTTGTTAGAATAATAGGTGTGTTTGTTTATCCGTAGAAAATATAGCAATATTTTCACCCAACCATAGGCCAAAGCCACCCTCAATCACCTTAACCTTGATAGATAGAATAATTTCGAAAGAAAACCCTAGAACCAATAGCCAACCAAGGTAGTGTACTTCTCTCTAAAGCTAGCGTACCAAAAAAAGAGTCCAAATCATAACCAAGGTAGAAAATCCAAACCATAACCAAAGACCAAGTCATTATTGCAGCAATTGTAGCCCACCTCCAATCATGCACACCACTTGTCCTTATGCAGTTGTGAGAGTGAATGTGTCAAATGAGCTCTAGTGTCGTCTTATTTATAGTCCTCCAAGTGACCTAACTAGGTCGACTTCTACTTTTGTAGGATAATAATTTAATAAAAATGATTATCTTGAGCCAACTTGTCTTATAAGGTTATTTCCTAACCTTCTAGGGTTTCTCTTGCTTCTAGGAATATTCTAGACTCATCAAAGGTTACATGTAGAGGTTAATACCTCCCACAACTACCATAATATCAAAAAATTTAAAGGTACTGGATTTTCTAGCCATAGAGGATGGTTACATCCTCAATATTATATAATACCTACATGTAGGGATGGACTAGAAAGGATTTCTAAACATCCTATTTGGTCAAGTGATGCAGGAGCATAGCCTTCAAATTGAACAACGCATGTGTGGAGGCAAACATAGGACATCTCAACAATGACATAATTTCAAATCGAGCATTTAACTCAGAATGTAATGAGTTGTTGAGATATTTTTGAATACAACATTTTAAATTGTAACTTGTTTGTAAAGTCTAGAAGGACTGTAAGAAAATTGCAAATATGGAGTGTCGACTCTATCTAGAAGTAATTAGCAGTTATTGTAATAGGACAAAGTAGGTATTAACTTTGAAGTTTGAAATGATAGATTTCAGAACAAGACGAAATAGCTCATGGAGCGGTCCTTAGATAGTCTATTGTTGCATTGTAATAGAGAGAGAGACTATGTTTTGTGATAGACAGAGTAGAGTAGCAGAAACACTTTGTATTTTCATTTTTCATGAATCCTTGGACTATGTTCATTTCATGTGAGATTGAACAAATGTTATTCTGTGTGTATGATTTGTTACAAGTTCATTTCATGTATGAGTGTTCAAGAGATTGATTGTATGAGTTCATGACGAAGTTGGTTGAGTTTCAATCGTTCCTCTTCTGATACATGTATGAAATATGTGAATCTCGAATGCAAGGAGTGCATCGACTGAGTCTCGGATTGACTCAGAAAGAAGTTTAGAGAGAATAAAAGAAACTCAGACTAGGTGCAAGGTGTCCACAATGTCAAGAAGCTAATAAGCTTCGAAGAACCAAAGATGAAGAACACCAGGTGGATGAGGAACATTTTCTTTTCAAGAAAATCATTCGAACTTAGTTATTCGAAATCTCAAGAATGCAAGGTGTGCATGGAAGATTGAAAATCCTTCAAGGGACGAAGCTCAGAAGGGATAGTACTTTCACAAGTATTGACAAGATCCAAGAGTTGGAATCGTAGGAGAAGTGAAGGTTGAAACCACAAAATCTCAGGAGGAGGAGCACAACAACCATCGAATAAGATGCAAGGAAAATATATGGACCGTCGAATCCACATCCAAACATTTTGGAGAGAGTGCAGGAGGAAGAACAGATATGAACCGTCAGATCTGGCGCATGGTCCAAAAACCATTGGATCTGGAGGAAGATGTACAAGGGTTAAACCCTTCAAAAATGCACAGGAGGGTGGACTTTGCAAAGTTCCAAGTCCCAACATCATCAAAGTCTTCTATTGTCAAAGGACACGTGGTAGCAGATCAACATTTCACTGATTCATAGAGTGGAAAGGTCAAAGGACAGATTTGTGAGAATTCGTGAAACACGAACTCGCGAAATTATTCCAGTCGTTGGATCTAGGGTGACAGGTGTGGAGATCCACATACATTAGAGATATGAGCATTTGGAGAGGTTGACCGAATGGTGGAAGATCTCAAGGGGAGAACCGATGATAGGATCTAGACCATCAGATCATAAGAGAATTGGAGTTGTTGATCTGTGGCAAAGTAATATTGTTATTTCGGGTATTGGGAGAAGAGAGATAAGTTGCATCGTGAATCCTCGATCCACGAAATCCTGACATGCTCATAGGAAGAGCCCAGGTCATGGAGAATGGTCACATGAGAGGAGATATGGAAAGGGGCTAACAATCGTTAAGCTCTTTTCGGAGTTTCAGGAGTTGGGGAGTCAAGATGGACTCACTTGCAATGTCCTAATAGGAGAAATCACAACGCACCTTTTGTATAGGCGTGCGGTCACAACCCGTGGTCATGCAGAGGTGAATCTCACATCTGATGCGTGTATGCATGGACTGAGTGTCATATTTGGACCTGTAGATTTGTTATTAAAGGTTCTAGTAGGAACCCAAAGAGTTGTTCTAGCTCGAGGAGAAGAACAATCCAGTGATCAGGATGTCGATAGACCCTACAGAGGTAGGGGGGTTACATAAGGTGGTATCAAAGATGATTTTTAGTTTGTTTGCAGACAATAGACAAAAGTATAAAAGAGGAAATTTGGTATCAAAGAAAAAACGATTTTTGTTTATAGGTGACGCAGTGAAATCATGCCACGAAGAAGGTGTAGAGCGAATGAAAAAATGGAAGAAGAAATGAGGCAACTTTGAATGAGACTGGACACCATGGAGACAACAAAGAGGAGAGCACCAGATGTTGGCGATGTTAGTGAATCTAAAGACGAAGAAGAAGAAGAGGTTGAAGAAAATGTAGTAGAGGATGATGCACAACATCGCTTGATAAAAGTTGTTTCAAAGATAGGATCCAGAGAAAGAATAGAGGTACCTATGTATGAAGGAAATTTAGAAGTTGAAGAATTGTTAGACTGGGTACGTGTTATGGAAAAAACATTTCAATTACAAAGATATCGAATAAGACAATATGGTGAAGCATGCAATGACAATACTGAAAGGTCATGCAGCGTTATGGTGGGATGAACTGCAAGCCGAATGCAAGAGAAATGGTAAGCAGAAAATTAAAAACTAGGATAGGATGGTAGCCAAGTTGAAGGCCAAATTTATCCCGAAGGATTACCAAATCAATATTTACATAATATTGCAAAAACTGAAATAAAGGGGTTTATCAGTGAAGGAGTACACTGAAGAATTTTACAGACTGAACATCAGGGTTGGATAGAAAGAGAATGAAGAGGAGAAGACAACCAGATATATCAATGGGCTCAGATATGAAATACAAGAGGATATCAGCATGAAGTCGGTTAGTACAGTCGAGGATGCCTATCAAGCAGCCTTGAAAGCTGAAGAAAAATTGGCCAGGAGACAAAGCCAATGAATCAGAGGCGAAAATTCAAGCAGAGGTAAGGGAACTAGAAGAGAGAAGTTCCAGAAGTCGAAGCCTGGAGCTGATAAACAACATAGTCACCATGAGAAGGGTAGAAGTTCTAAAGAAGGACATCATGGAGGAAGAAGTTCTTTTTCTATAGGTAGAGGAAGAGGAAGAGCCAGAGGAGGCGTGGTTAAATGATATACCTGTGGAAAAGAAGGACACAAATCTTGGGAATGTCTTGACAAAAAAAGAGAAGGAGAAGGTGGAGAAGCACACATTGTCGAAGCATAGAAGCATGTGGAAGTAGAAGCAACCGAAGGAGGAAAGAACCTCATGATGAGGAAAATCATTCTTAAAACAGATAAGGAACCAGAGGAACCAGTTCAATGAACAAGCCTGCTCAGAACTTCTTGCAAAATGAAAGACATAGCTTGCAAGGTGATCATAGATAGTGGGAGCACTAACAATCTAGTATCCACAAAGATGGTGGAGAAGTTGGAATTGAAGACAACTGCGCATCCAAAGCCATACAAGGTATCGTGGTTGGAAAAAGGACATCAAGTAATGGTAATTCAACAATGCCAATTTGAATTTAAAATAATAGGTTACAAAGATGAAATATTGTGTGATGTAATTCAGATGGATGTCATTCATATTTTATTGGGGAGGCCGTGGAAGTATGACCGAAAGGTTGTTCATGATGGAAGGAAGAATAACTATACTCTAGAAAAGAATGGTAGAACACATATGTTGTTACCCATAGAATAAAAGGAGCCAAAGGCAAAAGTTAGTTCAAGCATACTTCTCATGAGCAGGAAGGAAATATTGAATGAAGTCAAGAAGGAGAAAGAAATGTAGTTTGTTGTAGTAAGGAGGCCTAGAGTTATCCTTATGAATACTTCTGTAGAATATTTTCTTGTAGAAATCTAGGAACTATTAGAAAACTTTGTTGATATAGTAGTGGATGAGTTACCACACTCATTGCCAACTATTAGGAGTATAAGCCATCATATTGACCTTACTCCAGGAGCTAGTTTACCAAGCAAAGAAGCATATAGGTTGACACCTAGATAGAATGAGGAAGTCAAAAAGCAAGTCCAGGAGTTGTTGGATAAAGGTTTAGTCAGAGAAAGCCTAAGCCCATGCGCAGTATTGACTATGTTAAGCCCAAAGAAAGATGGAGGATGGAGAATGTGTATAGATTCTCGACCCATCAACAAGATAACCATTAGGTACAGATTTCCTTTACCAAGGATGGATGATTTGATGGATTTTTTGAGAGGAGCAAGTTATTTTTCCAAGATAGACTTGAAAAGTGGATATCATCAAATAAGAATGAGAGAGGGAGATGAATGGAAAACATCATTCAAGATAAATGAAGGATTGTTTTAATGGTTGGTCATGTTGTTTCGATTGACAAATGCACCAAGAACTTTTATGAGATTAATGAATGAAGTGTTGAAAGACATAATAGGAAAACATTTCATAGTATATCTGGATGGCATACTAATCTTCAACAAGATGAAGGAAGGACACTTAAAACATTTGACATCAGTGATGGAAAGGTTGCAATGAGAGAAATTGATGATAAATCTAAAGAAAAGTTCTTTTATGAAGAATGAGCTCATATATTTGGGTTTCGTAATCTCTTCAAATGAATTGAAGATGGACCCAGAAAAAGTGAGAGCAATCAGAGAATGGCCATCACCGAGCAGCATATTTGAGGTAAGAATTTTTCATGGGTTAGCAAGTTTTTATAGGAAATTTATCAGAAATTTCAGTGGCATATGTGCACCCATGCTAGACACTGTGAAGAAGAAACACAAATCCTTTATTTGGATAGAAGAAGCTGAAAAAAGTTTCAAAGTATTGAAGGAGAAAATCACAGAGCAGTCAATTCTGGTCTTACTAGATTTTGGAAAAACATTTCAGGTGAGATGTGATGTAAGTGGATTAGCTATTGAAGCAGTCTTGAGTCAAGATAATAGGCGAGTTGCTTATTTCAATGAGAAATTGAATGACACCAAGAAAACGTATTCCACGTATGACAAGGAATTTTATGCAATGATTCAAGATTTGAAAAAATGGAGGCACTATCTAATTCCTAAAGAATTTGTCTTGTACAGTGATAATCAAGCTTTACAATTTATTACTAGGCAAGAAAAGTTGAATCAGAAACATGCAAAATGAGTAGAATTTATGCAGAATTTTACTTTTGTTATCAAACACATTGTTGGAACTGCTAACAAAGTTGCAAATGCTTTGAGCAGAAGGAGTTTAATTATACAAGAATTCCAAGTGGAGACCTTAGGGTTTGAACATCTCAAGGAGATGTATAGAGAAGATATAGATTTTAAAGAAGATTATGAAGCATGCAAGAATCCTTTATTGGGAAATAGAAGCCCATGGACTGAATATCTGATACAGGATGGATTACTGTTCATGGGAAGCTAATTGTGCATACCAAAGTGTTCAATGAGAGACAACTTGTTGAAAGAAAAACACAGTGGAGGTTTAGATGGACATTTTGGTCACGATAAGACATTTGCACAGCTAATTAATTCGTACTATTGGCCAATCTTGAGAGCAGAAGTGAAGAAGTTTGTGAAAAAATGCATAATTTGTCAATATGCAAAAGGAAAACAATGGAACACTGGTTTGTATCAGCCATTACCAATTCTAGAGAGGTCGTGGGATGAAATCAGTATGGATTTTTTTTTGGGATTGCCTAGTGCTCAAAAAAGGAGTGATTCCATATTTTTTGTGGTGGGAAGATTCTAAAAAATGGCACATTTCATACCATGTCAGAAGCGAAGCGATGCCACACACATCACCAACTTGTTTTTCAGAGAGGTAGTAAGGCTACATGGATTTCCGAGGAGCATAGTTTCAGACAGGGACACCAAATTTGTTGAACACTTTTAGAGGACTCTATGGAAGAGGCTGGGGACAAACTTGTCCTTTGGATCAACATATCACCCTCAAACAGATGGACAGGTTGAAGTAGTAAACATAAGTTTGGGAAACTTATTGAGAAGTTTAGTCACTGAGTAAGGTCGACAATGAGATTAGATTTTGACACAGGAAGAATTTGCATTCAACAATTTAGTGAACAGAAGAACAATGAAAAGTCCATTTGAAATTGTGTATGGTATACAACCAAGAGGGATTATAGAGTTGAGAGATTTGAATCAAGATGAGTTCATAAGTGATGGAGCAGAGGATTTTTCAACAAAAATGTAGAAACTCCATGAAAGAGTCAAAGAACAGTTATAGGACAGCAGCCAAAAATATAAGAACAGAGTTGATCAAAAGAGAAGAGAAGTTCAATTCGAGGTTGGAGATGAATTTTTAGCTCATTTGAGAAAAGAGAGGTTTCCAAGGGGAACGTATAACAAATTGAAGATGAAGAATATAGGACCATGCAGGATTCTCAGAAAATTCGTAGCCAATTCTTATGAGATTGAGTTGCCAGACAATGTTGGGATATCACCAATATTCAATATTGTAGACCTATATCCTTATAGGAGAGATGAAGCAGGAGAATCAAATGATCAGAAATAAATTCAGTGGGAAGAGAAATTGTGTTGGAAATACTAAAACAACTGAGAGGGGGGGGCGGGTGAAT
>JZKD02S2380023.1:323707-337472 GCA_000966675.3 Picea glauca | reverse complement strand
ATGATGATGATGATGATGATGATGATGATGATGATGATGATGATGATGATGATGATGATGATGATGATGATGATGATGATGATGATGATGATGATGATGATGATGATGATTAATATCCACTTACATTGAATTGGTCTATAGGACCTTAAGAATGTAAGGGAAAAACATTAAGAGAAGACTTCCAAGATTACCATAGTTTTGTTGAGTTAAAAGGTTAGGAAGGTTGGTAGTGTGACAAATATTTTAAATTTGAGATCTAATGTGGGTATAGGCTAGACAATATAAGAGAAAGTGTTTTTCATCTTCAACCCTCTTAGTGTCACAAATGTGACACACTCTTTCATCCCATGGCGTTTTAAGAATTGACTATATTAGGGTTGATTACCTTCTTACAATACTTTATTTTTATTTTTCCTCTAACTCTTTATCACACCACATTTTCTCCTTAAATTTTGATTTAATAATATTTTTAATAGTATCATTATTATCCAAAGTGATCTCTCCCACTATTCCCCAATGGCTTAGCTAAGACTGGACATATATGTTTTAAAATTTTTATAAGATATTTCTCAAAATTAATTTTTTTAATGTATTAATGATTAAAGTTAAATTGACAAGAAATATATTATTACAATTTTTAAATGTTTTGTGTGTTTGTTATGGTGATGATGATTATTAGTGTAACCCTTGAAATGTTTATGGCTAAGAAATTATGCCAAAGCATCCATTTCAAATTTCATTAAGTTGGATTTTTAGTTTTCCTTAATCTCTCTTAGAATAGAGTTTTATTCTCTCATGTGGAATATTAACCTTTAAAACTTAATTAATGAAATGATTAAAACTTGAGAGGCATAACTTGTATATTTCAGATGATTTATAATTTAAAGAGTGATCACAAGAATATAAGATAACAAAATCAAAATAGAAAAAAAGTTATTTTATTTGAATAAATCTTATTTCTATCTTAATAGTTGAAAAAACACAAATGCATCTAAGTTAAGAATAATATCAAATGAACAAAAATGAATAATTCATTACTTTCCACATAATTAATGAAAAAGATACACGTTCAAAATACTTACACTATCATTCAGGAAAACTGTAATCTTTAATAATTTCTTCTTAAATTTGTAGTAGTGGTAGTAGTACCAATTTTACTACACTTATAACATCAGATACAAGCTCGAAAGAAAGATTATGAAACAATTGACAACATGGAAATTGAGAACACACAATCTAAAAAAACCAAAATTATAAATCTCTGAAGCTCTAAGAACAACTTTCATTAAAATTTCTCCGGTCCTTTTTTCCACAAAAAAAATCCCCTTGAAATCGAGTTTGTCTTCTTTTATACAAAAATGAATATAACAAAAATTGGATATTAGAAGGTATTTTTTAGCTTTCCCTCTTAGAACAATATATTTGACTTTACAAATATAATATTGAGTACCTTCGAATTTTAAATTCACCCATGATATCTCCTAGCTTTACTATTGTTGTTTTCATGACTCATTCCTGTATCAATTGAATTAGAACTTGTCAATCCTCATTTGAAGGATACTGGTATGCCACCATTTTCCTATATGCAGTATCTAACTTAGTGTATCTGTCATATGTTGGAGATGTCAAAAACAAATGTTTAATATGCCATAGAAAATAAAAATCATCAATTAAGTTGTCCACTATTGTTTGACCTCTTATAACTTCAGTCATTTCATTAAATGTATCATCACTTTCTATGATTTTGAACAAATATTGTCTATAATTTTCAAATGTAAAAATGCCTCCTTTTTTACTCCAGAAAGTAGGTAAACCCATTTGTATTAACTTATCGAACTTATTGGAGAAATGTTCGACATTTTTTTTTATCACAATGCACTTGTTTTTGGGCTTGCTGCATCAAACTTTGTTTAGTAAAAACTTTTTTTTTCTCCATTACCATTGAAGTTATATCTTTAATTCATTTTTTCTTTAACTCCTCCTTTGACTTAAAATTAAGATATTTTATAATTTTGGTTTCAATTTGTGGTTTGTCTCCTAATTCTTGGAAAGATTGTTGTATGGACTTCTCTGCTTCATTGGTCAATAATTTCTCTTCTCCAATCAAGTTAAAAAAATCCCACATTTTGGTAACCTTTGTTATGATTTGATCCCAGATGAGATTTCTAGCACCTATCAAGTATGGTTTACCAACTAATTTAATTTGCAATTGTTGCACATCTTCCTGCAATTTAGCCTTTTCCTTTTGATATTGTTCAATAGTTTTATCTTTATCATTTAGCTACTCCCTGAAAATCTTGATTTCATCATTCTGTACCATCACTGATTTCTTGAGTTTTTCAATATCAACTCCTTTTAAATTAAAATATGATAAGGCTTTAGCTAATTCTTCATATGGATCTGTTGGTTTTGAAGACTGTGAAGAAGAAACTCCTTTATTTAATGCATCAATTTTCTATTCATATACTTCCATATGATCTTTCATTTGTACCACTCGTATGAGTAATTGATCTTTCTCCTACTGCATCACTTGCAATTATGGTGTTTGAACATGATCAATTCTAGGTATACTAAGTGTTTTATTTAATGATTGTATTTTAGTGTCTTTAGTCTTCATGAGAGCTTCTATAGATGCACTATATTTTGGATTAGCTCCTAATTCAATCACCCACGAACCCTCATTTGTTTGGTCATGTTTGCTAATTTTTCTTGTTTAATTTGATTTTGAATCTTTTCATTCATAACATGCAACTTCTTCATCCCAAGGTAAGTTAGCATGACATCTCTATGAAGAATTTCCCTAGTTTCCCTATGCAAATCCATTTTATCAACATAATTGATTTCCCTCAAATCAATTGAGATGTTAGTAACTTTGTAATTGTATAAAGACTTAATGTTTTGGTCATTTGATTCTAATACAACTATATTTAGATGTCCCTTTCATAATCCAAAGAAAATAATAATATGGTCTAAGATGATCCTTGATCACAGATCTAGGGATAAATATCTTGCTTAATTTTCAAACATTTCTTCTTAACTTCCATAAATTGATGATAAGGATTTCCTTGCTTTGACTAATACGTTCCCAATGTTTCTTTTCTAGATCTATTTTCCAAGTTCTCTGCATTTGTTGATGATAGAAATTCTATGACAACAACAGGTTCTATTGTTGATGATTGTGACCCATCTTGCGCTATCTAGTTCTTTCTTTTTGCACGTCCTTCTATCGTTGGCTTCTTGTTTGTTTGTTCTTATTCTACCTCTGACATTATTTGAGTTGATATTGTACATTTCCTCTTCTATGTATTTTCAAATTGTTATGGATTTTATGTAATTGGGGACTGTGATGTCTTAATAGAACTATATTCTTGAATTTGTAGAATTATTTGTACATCTTCCCAGCTATCATGATTAGCTAGTAACTCCAGCTAAGGTTTCGTTTGATGATGATAAGGGGTTGAAACAAGATTTTTTATTTTATTTTAAATAATAGAATGAGGATCATAGATCGAGATTTCACCTTATTGGAATCCCATTTCTTGAATAAGTTTCTTTGCATCCTGCAAAGAAGATTTGTTCTTTACAATAAAAGGTCCCACTTCTTTCTTCAATTTAAAAGTTTCCTTTTGTTTCTAAGACACAAAATGAATATAATTAGAGTTCATTCTTTTCCTTATATTAAATTTTAAAGCAAAGAATATAGGTGTTAGAAATCTAGGCAAGAGAAAAGGTTGAACTTCAACACCATATATTCTAATTTCTATGTGGTATTGGAACAAAAACAAATCTCCTACCACTTTATCCAACTCAATTGTAACAACCTTTTATACTCTAGGAAAATTCTTGGAGGAGTTTCATCATGAATCATTTCAAAGGCCAATGACATAAACTGATTAATAAACTCTGATAACCCTGCATTATGAGATTTCCTTCTAATTAATGGAGTCCAATGAATAACTGAAAAAGGATTACCTATTTCATCTTCAATATTCACTTCAAGGTTTTGAAATCTAGAATCTTGAGAATAAAGGAACAATCTATAAAAAATGAGTGATATATAAAGTATCTACTAGCTTTGAATTCAGACAGCTGATAATGAATGTTATTAGATAAAAACTAGGTGTAGTTATACTTAGCTAAGGGTTTCAATGTAGGTGGGAAAATAAATGTCATAAACCCAAGAGTATACTCATCAACAATTTTGTCATCATCATTCGCTAAAATTGCAATCATCGTTGCTTTAATCTTCCTATATGTTTTAGGAAACATATCAGATTTAAGAATAACATTATCTTCAAAAACATTGATATTTTGACCCAAATAGGACTGAAGTAAAGTAATTTTATCCCGAGAAATCAATTATTTGAAATAGGCGGCTAATAATTTTTCATTTAATGTTTCATTTTGAGCGTTTTGAGGAAACTTTAACATTTCGGTAATGGATTGGGAATTTATCACAAATAAAACTGACCCATTCTTTGAAATGATAGACCTTTGAGAAAGATTGTAATTTGAAGCACACCATGATAGAAATTCAAGAGAATTGTATGTCTGAGGGATGATAAACTTATCTAAATCCGATTCCCACACATGATAATAATCATGAAGGTATATGAAATGATGAAGGATTGAATGATGTAATTCAAACAGGTCAAATGATAGTTCGGGTTCATATATGTCTTTATCTCTATCGGCCAAATCTTGTTCTTCAAGGTAAGAGGTCTTTTGACTTTACGAGACTTAGAATATTCCATTTCTAAATTTAGAATGTGAGAGAAATAAAAAAGTTTCAAAATACCTGGGATAGAGCTTAATTTGGAGAGATTCGAGCTTTGGTTGTAATGTCGCTAGTAATTCGAACATCATTAACCTCAAGTTATTGATGATAATAATAACCTTTAACTACGAAAATTTTAACTTTAACCATAAAAAACAAACCTAGAATACGTGGAAAAATGCAATTCGTTGAAATGAATAATATATATATATATATATATATAATTTTTACGAGGAATAAATCTCTACGGTTTGGGGTAGGACCACAACAAACGGAATGACACCAAGAAATCAACTCAAATATCAATATGATAGATCAATTAAAATTCCAACAAAGGAAAGGATAGAATCCTACCTCTTCCAGACGTTCATAGGAGACCATTGCTGAGCTCACAATCCAATGCTTGATACCTACAACTTCTCCTCAACATGAAAAATACACAAGCATATGGAAAATGTATGAAATGTTATCATATAAACTAGAATAATACATTAACATGTATAAAATATTTACCCATGAAAAATAATATAAACATTATCAACATATAATTGTTGGATTACTGAGAGGGAGGGTGAATCAATAATGAGAAATTTATACAACTTATTAATCCTTTTTAACCACAATGTATATTCCTTTAACTTATTCAACAATGTTCATCAGTTCATCATTAATATGTTATTGCATCATACATCATTAACATCCATCAGTGCATAATAAAAAATAATAGACACATCCACACAATGCAGAGTACACTAGTATTTTACATGGAAAACCAATGCGGGAGAAAACCACATAATGTTTTTCTTATATGTCTTTAAGAATTACATTCAAGGAAGCACCAAATTCAAATTCTCCATCTCCATATGGAAAGAGGCTCCAACCCCCTAGTTTCTCATACTACAACTTGAGGGAAGTTACAACTCCCCAATTATCTGGATACAACCAAAAGGATACTACAACCCCCTCTGTTCTCCGACTACAACCGGAAGGTGGCTACAACCACCTAGTTCTCAGGATCCAACCTGAAGAAAGATCCAACTCCCTGATTCTCTGGCACCAAACGGAAGGAGGCTACAACCCCCTTTCCTTGCCCCGTCCAACCACCCTGAAATATAAATTCCAAATGTGGAAAACCTATCACTGAATCAAACACTGCCATTGTCAACCTATACCAAAAACCTGTAACAACCTATACCAATCAACCTGCACCAAAAAACCTATAATAACCTGTACGAACAATCTGTACCAACACAAGTGCATCAACTATGCACAACAAAACTTGTCACAACAACATGTCGCATTGATCTGTCTCATCAATATCATCAACCCATCCGATCTATTCACCAAGATCAGTCATCGAGACAACTCTCAACCATATGCACAATATCACCAAGATGTGCATCAACCAAGACTACTTACAAACATCAACAAGATGTATCACAATCAATATGTGGTTCTAAAAGTATACCAAGTCATATATGACACATCATCCATAAACCATGTGCCAAAAATACTACTAGCAAGTGCCTCTAACAATGTACCAATCACCAAACTATGACTCATCAAGATGTACCAACATCACCATACCATACACCTCACGTATGTGCCACTCATCAAATATATATCCCAACATGTATCTCAATCATATACCAATATACCCATCAAAATTTCTCTAGCAATACATCACACTATCCAAAACCAAATACCATAAACCCTCACATCAAATCATGTGCCAAAATCTCACTGTTATAGCCTCAAAAGTGTATCAATCATATATCAAGACCACTAACAAAAGCCTCTCACAATGTATCATAAGATATACCAATAAGACTTAGACATGCACCAACAATATACTTCAATAGATCTTCCTCAAAACCATTCTACAACAAGCCCTAAAATTCAAAGATGACATCCCACAGATTTATAAGGAAAACCCTCAACCAGGTTCATAGATTCAACACTACACATATGAAACCATATATTTTTCTTCTTGTAGCTATGGATCTATTATGCATATGTTTTTGTAGCCATGATTCTGTTTCCGCGATTTTGTTTCCGCAATTCTATTGTCATGGTTTTGCTGTTGCGGTTTTTCTTCCATGATTCTGTTGCCATGATTTTGTTGTCGCGATTTTGTTGCCGCGATTCTGCAGTCGTGATTTTTTTCCGTGAAATTTTTTCCATGATTTTGCTGGCATGATTTTTCTATTGCGAATTTGATCTAGCAATAATACCTGCCAAATAACCTTTCACAAATGGATATTCAATTATATTAAAAAATAGGTGCAAATAGGGGTTCCTTTCTCTCCTATTTATACTCTCCAAGTAGCTTCCTCAAGGGGTTATCTTCTAACTCACTTTACCCAACTTCCTTCTTTTAGGGCTAACCCACTTCTAAACACTTGTCCACTTACAACCAATTTATCCACAAACAGTTAGTTCTCCACTTCTAGTTGCAACTAAATTTATTATTTAATTAATTTCTTTTGCAACCACTTTGACTTATCCATAAATAGTAAACTCACCACTTCTTGTTGTAACCACTTTATTATTTAGATAATTTCTCTTTGCAATCACTTTACCATAATTAACAAACTCGAAACTTTAATTATTTTCTTAATGCAACAACTTTACCACGATTAACTCATAGTTACCATCAATTTGACTAGTCAACTTCTTCTAGGAGTTTCTAGAGTATTTTTACTTCTTTGACCTTCTAGGGGCTTCTAGATAACTCATGAGGGTTCTCCAACTTCACAAGGCCATAACTCTCTAACCGTGAGGAGTTATGTGACGTTCCACATATCACCAAAAATGGAATGACATGTGCTATCCATCTAGAATAATATTACATACATACACATTGATCCTCATTACATTATTCCTCAACCAAAATTGGGTTACGTACCCATACCTCTAGAGATAACAGAATGTGCTACCAAACATACTCAAGGGTTGACATCAATCTCTAAGGGTTGAAATCAATCTACAACATCACTCTCCAAGGGTTGACATCAATGGCAACCAACTATCCAATTGTCCATAAATCTAGACCAACCGCCTGGCAATATCCCCCTTTGGAATTGATGGCAACACTTAGTAATGAAAGCACTCATGCTCATAATCCTCATCAATGTTTCTATATCTCCCCCTTTGACATCAATGGAAAAGGGTATATCTCCTTAGGGCTTCTCCCCCTTACTGAACTCTCCTTGGGGCTACTCCCCTTGACTTCATATCTCTGATTACTTTCTCTCTCCCTTTGACAAGGATTAAATTCCCCCTGTCGATATGATATTGTACATGCTCTAACCAATCATGGTTAAGAAAATAACTCCCCCTATATTCTCTGCAATATGTCATGTAATCATTGTGAACAATATGCTATCACTTCAATCTGCTTCTTATGTGGATGACGTTGCTCTACCAAAACACTAATCAACTACTCAAAAATACCATGATTTGATATTCCTATGAAAATCCTTGGACCTGTCCATGCATCATACATGCATCAACCCAATCCTTGGACCTGTCTAGGCATCATACATGCATCAACATGTACCTCAACCTATTGGAATTATTTTCCATTGGTGATTCCTTGAGTAATCAACTGACATATATGAAAAACATTCAAGAATAAGCATTCAAATATTCTCGTGTCATTATCATCCATTATGATAATGTTCCTTTATCTCTAAACCACTCTCTGAACTAGTCTATGAACCAATCGTTGAATCAATCTCTCAACCACTTTCTAAACCAATCTATGAATCCATCTCTATCTTTACTCTCTAATTCTATGCTACTCAATTTTCCACAATGCTAACCCATCTGTCTTAGCTACTCCATAGACTCCCCCTGTCTATTATTCATATTACTTGGGAGTCTCCAAGTTGAATGGCTCAAAACAATACCTGCTCTGATGCAGATTCATATTCCTCTTTGTCGGTATATACATCTTCCCTTTCATTCTCTTTCTAAATTTTTTCATCATCCTGAGTTTTGACGTCTTCTTCATCATCCACTTGAATTTTGAGACTTTCCTCTTTGCATGTAAAGTCATCACGTTCTTGTGCTGCTGAAAATCCTGAAAGTACGATTCCTTGGACCTATTCTTCATTTACCTGCTCTTCTTATTTTTCACTTCTTCTCCAAACCTTCTTGTGTCCCACATCAACATTTTCTTTCATGGGAGGCCTTATCATGCTTCTGTAATTTTGAGTTGTGTGTACATAGTTGTGGCATTTGTAACATTCTATATTTTTTGGGGCCACATAAGAATTTCTTTCCTGGTTATTTCTTTCATAAGCCCTCCAATCTACAACCTTATGTCCAAAGTTAGTACAATAAAAAAAATGACCATAAAATAAATTTACATACTTGGGAGTAAATGATTTTCCTTGAGGTGTAGTCCTTATGTAATTCTGCCTTGGATTATAAAGATCTTCTCTTTGGTTGTTTCGTTCATAATGATTGAATATTCTTTGTGGTTTGAATGTAGAGGGTCTTATGTATTCATTTCTTTCTGATTATTGTTGACCATGATTCCTTCCTTTGATAACTTCTGTGTAACTCTTTTATTTTGTTTCTTTCGTCATGGAGATCAAACCTTTCTCAGTCTGCATTTGGTTGTATCCTAGTCTAGACTTGTCATTGTATGGCCTTTGATTTTTGATGATCTTATCCAATGTCTTGGTGCTATCTTGCTGCATGTCCTTCTTTTGAAGATCTTTTCTTAGAGTGATTGCTTCTTCTTCCAACCTTTCAATAATATTATCCTTCTCTTCTAACTAACTTCTGAGTATTTATTCAATCCTTTTGTCCTCTTCTACCTGGAGTTTCAACTTTGTAATTACCTGGTTTATTTCCTTTGGGTTGAGATTCTGAGTTTCGTTTAGTTATTTCTTAAGTAACTTTTTTTCTTTCTTTGTTTCCTTAGTTCTTATAAGGCACTAATTAATTATGCTTTGAGATTAACTTCTCCTTCTTCTTCTGAATTGTCAGAGTTTCTTCTTTTACTTTCCTTAGCCATAAATAGTACCTTTTCTGAATCACTTTTGGTTTCATGTTCTTCACTAGATGAGGAACTGTATTTTCTTGAGTATAGATTTTTATTGAAGGATTTATTTTTGTTTTTCCAGTTTCCCTTTCGATATATCTTTTCTTTCTTGGGATCTTCCTCTTCATCATTATCTGAATTTATGGCATAAGGAAACTTATTTGAAAAATGACTAATTTTACCGCAATTAAAACATTTCAACAGAAGCTTACCTTTATATTTACTTGCTCCCTTTTGCAAATTTCTTACGAAGTTTTCCTTTTCTTCATCTTCTTTTGAATCATCATTGCAGCTACATTCTGACTTTGGATTTTTCTTGCTCTTTTTCTTTGTCTTCTTTGATTCTTTGAATGTTTCTTCCCTTGTAACTATATTTTCCTATTATGTTGTCATTTCATAGGCTATGCATATTCCATGTAGCTCATCCATGCTTATTGAATCCATATATTTTCTTTATTCTAGTTCTAAGATCTTAGGATCAAATCCCATTGGAAGATATCTCAGTAGTTTTTGAACAATTATAGATTCATCAAATTCTTCTCCCAATACTTTAATTGCATTCATTGTTTCATTAACTCATAAAAAGTAAGCTGCAATATTTTCATCTTCCTTCATCTTTAGTTGTTCAACTTGGCCTATGTAAGTTTGAAGCTTTGTTGCCTTGAATTTGGCATCTCCTTCATAAACATTCTGAAGTTTGTCCCATATCTCCTTTGTGGAGTCACAATGCATAACTTTGACATATACTGAATCAACCAAACCATTCAGGATGACATTTTTTGCTTTCAAATTATTTTCTTCAAGTTTCTTTCCAATTTTATCTATTGGCGGAATGATTGGTGCTTTGCATCCATCTACCATTGATCACCAAACATCAAATAACTATACTTGTACATATGTTTTCATCCTTCTTCTCCAGAATACATAGTTATGTCCATCAAACTTTGGTATTCCATTTTTATACATACCATTGCTCTCCATGATATACCTTCCAGTGGTTAAACTGTTTCTTGAAGGAACCTTGATCTGATACCAATTTTTGGATTACTGAGAGAGGGGGTGAATCAGTAATGAACAATTTATACAATGTATTAATAATTTTTAACCACAATGTATATTCCTTTAACTTATTCAACAATGTTAATAAGTTCATCATTAATATGTTATTGAATCATATAACATTAACATCCATCAATGCATAATAAACAATAATTGACACATCCACACAATGCACAATACACCAGTATTTTATGTGGAAAGCCAATGTGGGAGAAAACCACAGAATGATTTTCTTATATGTCTTTAAGAATTACATTCAAGGAAGCACCAACTTCCAATTCTCTAGCTCCAACTGGAAGGAGGCTCCAACGCCCTAGTTTCTCAGGCTACAACTTGAGGGAAGCTCCAACTCCCCAATTCTTTGGTTACAACCAGAAGGAGGATAAAACCCCCTATGTTCTCCAGCTACAATAAGAAGGTGGCTACAACCACCTAGTTCTCAGGATTCAACCTGAAGGAATATCCAACTCCCTGATTCTATGGCACCACCCAAAAGGAGGCTACAACCCCCTTTCCTAGCCCCATCCAACTGCCCTGAAATATAAATGCCAAATGTAGACAACCTGTCACTGAATAAAACACTTCCATTGTCAACCTATCACTATCAACATGTACCAAAAACCCGTAACAACCTATACCAATCAACCTACACAAAACAACTTGTAACAACATGTACCAACAACCTATAACAACCTATACCAACAACAATGCATCAACTATGTACAAAACAACCTGTCAAAACAACCTATCACATCAACCTGTCTCATCAATCTAATCAACCCATCAAATCTATTCACCAATATCAATCACCAAGACAACTCTCAACCATATGCACAATATCACCAAGATGTGCATCAACCAAGACTACTTACAAACATCAAAAAGATGTATCACACTCAAGATGTTATTCTAAAAGTATACCATGTCATATATGCCACACAATCCATAAACCATATGCAAGCAATACTACTATCAAGTTCCTCTAACAATGTACCAAATACGTACCAATCATGCATCAACTATAGATCAAACTATGACACATCAAGATGTACCAAGATCACCATACCATACACCTCACGTATGTGCCACTCATCAACTATTGGTCCCAACATGTATCTCAATCATATACCAAATACATATACCAATATACTCATCAAAATTGATCTAGCAATACATCACACTATCCATAACCAAATACCATAAACCCTCACATCAAATCATGTGCCAAAAACTCAGTGTTATGTAGCCTCAAGTGTGTATCAATCATATATCAAGACCACTAACAAAAGCCTCTCACAATGTACCATAAGATATACCAATAAGACTCAGACATACACCAACAATATACTTCAATAGATCTGCCTCAAAACCATTCTACATCAAGACCTAAAAATCCAAGAGGGCATCCAACAGATTTACAAGGAAAACCCTCAACCAGATTCATAGATTCAATACTACACATATGAAAACCATACATTTTTCTTATTGTAGTTGTGGATCTATTATGGATCTTATTTTGTAGACGTGATTCTGTTGTCGCGGTTCTGTTGACGTGATTCTATTGTCGCGGTTCTGCTACTGCGATTCTGTTGTTGTGGTTCTGTTGCCACGGTTTTGTTTCCGTGATCTTGTTGCCACTATTTCGTTGCCGTGATTTTGTTTTTGCGATCCCATAGTTGTTATTTTTTTGGCGCGAATGTGATCTATCAATAATGCCTTCCAAATAACATTTCACATATGAATATTCAATTATATTGAAAAATAGGTGCAAATAGGAATCCCTTGTTGTCCTATTTCTACTCTCCAAGTAACTTCCTCAAGGGGTTATCTTTTAACTCACTTTACCCAACTTCCTTCTTTTAGGGTTAGCCCACTTCTGACCACTTGTCCACTTACAACTACTTTATCCACAAACAATAAGTTCTCCACTTCTAGTTTCAACTAACTTTATTATTTAATTAATTTCTTTTGCAACAACTTTGACTTATCCATAAATAGTAAAATCACCACTTCTTTTTGTAACCACTTTACCATAATTAAAAAAATCACAGCTTTAATTATTTTTTTAATGCAACAACTTTACTCATGATTAACTCCTAGTTACCATCAATTTGACTAGTCAACTTATTCTAGGAGTTTCTAGAGTAATTTGACTTATTTGACCTTCTAGGGGCTTCTAGATAACTCATGAGGTTTCTCCAACTTCACAAGGCCATAAATATCTAACCATGAGGAGTTTTGTTATGTTTCACATATCACCGGAAATGACATGACATGTACTATCCATATAGAATAGTCTTACCTGCATATACATTGATCTTCATTACATTATTCATCAACCAAACTTGGGTTTCTTACCCATGCCTATAGAGATACCGAAATGTTCTACTAGTGATACTCAAGGGTTGACATCAATCTATAATATCACTCTCCAAGGGTTGACATTAATGACAACCAAATATCCAACTGCCCATCAATCTAGACCAATTGTCTGACAATAATTGGACAATAAAAAAGTGTTTCTATTAATATAATCATCAAGAGTACATAGGTGACAACCTCTTGTATCAGAAACTCGTCGAAATCGATAAAATAAGTCCCTCCACCTGGGACTTAACCACTTCAATCCTCTACAAAACAAGCTCACAATTTCTAGGACTAATTAGATTCGTTTTTCACAAGATAGAAAGAGGTTGGGAGATGAACATAATGAGAGTTCAGACTTAAGGGACTAAGGTATACAGACTCAAGGATGTTGTTAGGACCACATATTGTACCTTTTTGCCCATACTTTTTGCCATTATTATACCCTTCATCACTTGTATTTAGACTCATAATATCACTTCATCTGATCATTCCAAGGTATACAA